>JANKKI010000296.1:357500-802661 GCA_025175665.1 Cinchona pubescens | reverse complement strand
AATATGATGGGAAATACTATATGTTTAGTGGTAGCTGTACAGATGCAGAAATACCGATATTTATGAGGGAGTACACAAATGAATACAATAGAAAGCAACCTATATGGCACAACTACCATATATTTTGTGTATAACCACATGATGGTAAAAATACCATATATTTGTGGGAAACTAATAAAGGTGGAACACCAATATTTTGAATACATGTGATTAGAATGTTAATATCCTTACCAAGGAAATTGCACTGAATATCACTTGATTATTAAAGATAAACACATCATTCAAATAAATATATCGTCAGATAGAATACAAATTCTAGTGGGATTCTTATTCAGTTTAGACAACTTGCAATTAAAGATATCAGAAAGTGATAAGTGTTGGAATAGAATCCTATTTTATTTCATGCAATTCCAAATTAAACCTCTTAATAATCTACGGAATTTTTGGCCAAATCGGTAGGAATATTTGATGGCAAGATCAAGATAAAAATCCAATGATTTGTGATAAGCTTCCAATAAGCCATGGAGATAACAAAAAGTCAGTTGTAAGTTATCAAGGCTAACACAAATCCAATTGGATAGCTTATTTGTTACTCATCCATTGGTTTCTGGGATGATGTAATGGATAAGAGATAAGCCTGAATCTCACATATCCTCACAAATCAAGTTGAACTCGCTTATAACTCCAAAAGCAAGAGTGAAAGTCTTCGAATCAATCTCCCATTCTTTCCTACTTTACTTGGGAAGACTAAAATAGATAGAGAATAGACTTACCACTAGGTTCTGATGATGGTCCAAGCCTAGTGCCTTTAGATAAAAAAAAAACTTATACACATCTAGATGTGTATTCAGAATAGATTAATATCAAGAATTCTGTAATGTTTTCCTAATAGGCTAGTTTTCTTTTAGTGCAGAATTTTTAGCCATTAAAATATAAGGTTCAATTGTTATTGGGCAAGAACAGATTACCGAGTAATTTTGTCTCAATACATCAATGGAATGGTCATAAAGATGTTTTTTTTATTGATAATAGATGATTATAATATTATTGTATATAATTAATAAATTATTTCTCAATTCGTCCTTGTCTTAATAAATTATTTATATTAAAAAATATAAATTATTCACGGATCCACTACAATTTAAATCCTATTTACATATAAGAAAAATTTTGTTCGATACGAATTTAAATTGTCAAGTGATTAAACATTTTAACGTGAAATTTCGTACAAATTCTGCGCCTACATCCCCAAATCATGTTCTATGACATTCTATTCAAGAAAGTTCAATGAAAAGACCACGAAAATAAAGGATAATTTATGAAATTTATGATGAAACTAAGAAGATCATTATTAAAAATGTATATGATTTGTTTTGTCTCGTTGTTGATGGTGAATCCATGAATTTTGATGAAGTCATGAGAGACAAAAGATGGAGACACACCATCAGGAAAATATGAATGTGCCATTAAGAAGAATAAACACATTTATGGTGTCTAACTTCCAAACATTGGTCAGATTGATAATTGTCAAAGTCTTGAACCTTAAATCTTGAGATTTGCTCGAGAGGTAAAAGATACAAGGCGAGACTTGTAACTAAAGATTACAAATAAAAGTTTGGAGTTGATTAAAAGATTCAGGGATAGAGCCTAGCCATGCAAGACACCACCATTGCCCAGGACTTTCTATAATGTGAAATATCCAAAAAAAAAAAAAAAAAATCTATATATTTGTTTACAGGAATTTTAGGTTGCAAATTTAATTTATTCATCCATAGTATGATAATAGAGGTTGCCTACAAAAGTTAAAAGTAATTAACTATAAACGAAAATATATTAAGCTGCTATACATTTAGCAATTAGTTCAACCATCATCTTAATTAATAGTCCTAATAAACAAAGTCTCCAGAAATTGTTGTATGAGGATGTTCATGCATTAGTTGCACTTAATGCTGATTGCTTAACTTTCTACTTGAAGTCCATGTGCTCATTGTTAACTGAAACAGAAGGTAATCTAATATGAACCAAAAGAGAGTAAGATGATAAGTCAGAAGCAGTTCAACAATACGTACTGCATGAACCAAAGATTGTAAATATCAAATATGTTTAGTTGAGATTAAACTTGTTTTGATTCTTCTTCGAGGGGCTTTCTGCAGAACCTTATTGAGGGCGCTGCTAGCCTTTGATGTTTTCAGTGGATGACTTCCCTTGCAGTTTCACATGGAATGTTTACTGCAGTTGGAATTGTGCCAGTGAAAGTCAAGTTCCATTTCAGTCCACCAGCTGAAGAACATAATTTGCTGCATCATTTGAAGACTCAGCAATTTCTTCAAGGAATTTTTTGGTTGTGGGAGTAAACATCTAGTCTGTATTTGTCTTATCATCTTCTGTGTGAGGTGTGCCAACATCTACAGCAGTCAATGCCATGTCTTGAGAAAAGTTGGAATTAACATTACAAAGATATGTACCTGGCATTAATTTCTGCTAGAAGCCTCTAAAATTTCTTTATGCACAATTTTTTTGTCTGATAAATAGCAGAATCATTACTAAGCTTCTGCAACTCAGATGGTCGTCTGAATAGTGGATGATTCATGCGTAGTAATCCACAATGTTCTATAGACAGAGAGAATATAGTGAAGCTATATGAAATCTTCCAAGAAACTGGTGACTATGTATTTTTTTTCACACCCAGAATGGCCTCTACGATGTTTTTTCATGATACATGATAGAGGATCTGAATCAAGTACATTAGAAGTTTGAATAGATGGCAAAGGAATTTCTCATTCAAAGGATAACAGGTCTCATTTGTAGAAATAGTGGATTGATCCTTGCTAGATTTGCAGAACATTTAAAGGAGTTAAATCATCCATCTTCATATTAATATTAATTACATCAAGGAGAGATGTTTTTTGTGTGCTAATATTGTAGAAGGTAATGCTCCAGGCATCAAATGCTTTCAAGCAACCAATTCAACATATCGGTGGTGACTCTTTTTCTTGTCTTCAAAATGAGAAAAGAGTTCTCTTTGTTGAGTAAAGAAAATAATTTCTTTGACAAATTACACTAAGAGTATACTAATTGTACAATATCCAGGCTAACAAATTGAAAAAACAACAAAATCAGAGAATTCACAAAATATAAAATCACTGTTAACTAACATTCATTCCATAAAATACAGAAAGGAATATCATCATATCATATATAAGTATATAATCACTCTCTTAAAAATATATAATCATTTTATTCCATATAATGACTCTTAACCAGCATGAATTCCACAAAAATTAGTACAGAAACATTTAGGAGGTTTGATTGATATTCGGGAATCAGAATTGAAATAGGAATCCCATTATCGGTATTGATTTATGTCATTCTCTCTTACTTATTTGGTTTGAATAAGGAATGGGTTTCATTATTTTTATAAGTTAATCAATTTAAAAATCAAGTGACAAGTGGAAAATAAAGGTAAGAATTTTCTAATGTTTTCAAATTCCTATAGAATAATTCCCATAGTAATTCACTTTGATTCCTATTTCTCTCTCATATTTATAAACCAAACACCCCCTAATCACTTTTAACTAACATGCATTCCATAAACTCTAAAACGAAACATCATACTAAACTAACTACTATTAACTAACATCAAGTTGAGGCCTGTTCTACAAACCACTGGTGCTATTTACCCTGGAAAAGAATCTGCTCAAAAGCCACACAACAAAAACTCATTTGGCAATTGGTTGCTCCAACCAATGGTGCCTTTTAAGAGCCCGGAAAGCATAGAATACTAACATACCTGTGGAAGAAAGCTTGAGATGCAGGAGTTATAGTAGTTAAAAGCAACAGGATCTGACCAATAGAACAAAGAGAACAACAAAAATCAGAACATTCAAGAGTCACAGGCCAATGGAAAGTTAAGTATTAATACTATTCAAGAAGTGGACAATACAGAATCATTAATTGGTGTTTTGTTTATTAAATTCAGCTACTAAGGACTCTCTTCTCTGTAAAAAGATGAAAATGAAAGAAGCAAAAACTCACAGGAAGGAAACAGATGCAAACCAACAGGTGAAAGAGAGGGATTTTTTTTTTTTTTTTTGTCGGAAAAGCAGCTATCAAATCGCAGGATTTTGGGAGCTTTGGGAAAAAGCAACTTCCAGTATAATTTTGGTTGAGAAAGCATTGCTACCTCTGACATAAGAAGCATGAAACCTGGAAAAGAAAAGAAAAGTTAGAAGAAGCAAAAACCAGAGAGGAGAATAAGCGGTAACTAATGTAGCTTTGCACGGGTAAAGTTGGATTAATTAGGTCTAAAATGATCCAAGGGCTAATATCTGATGAAAGCAAATCTCAAATTTAAGGTTCAAGATTTTGACAGGCATTCTAATCTAACATATAGATTATATAGATCTAGATGTGTATAAGTCAACCAAAAAACCCCTTCAAAGTTTGTTACTATTTGGTAGATGAGGGTATTTGCAGTTTTTTACGTGGAAATCTATCAGCTGTTAGGAATTAGAATAGCATAAAGATAGTGAATTGACCGAAATATCCTACAGAAGGCAAAAGGCAGTGGAAAACATGATGGGTATCAAATGTCATTTACCAGTCAAAAAGAATTTTTTCCAAGCGCAAAGGCCTTACACGTCAGATTGAAAATCCAGGTGGCAAGGGGAGGGACTTCATGTGTCAGTTTACACATCAGCAGTATTTGTCACATGGCAATTGGAGGTAGGTTAATAGCTTCTTATCTAGTTGTTTGAAGTATTGAGATTGAAGACTGTTTTGAAACAAGTACCAAGATCAGGGGACGGCCACATAAACAAGAAGGTTCTACGGTTAAATATTCTCTAGGATCGTATGGTTGAATATAAGAATAAATTTGCAAATTAAGAAGTGCTGAAAATAAAGTTTGCAACACTATTAAACATGTTATTGGTGATGGGTCATCCACAACCTTCTACTATGATAATTGGCATATCATAGGTCCCCTTCACACACAATCTGCTGAAAAACTACTTCATAATTTTGGTTATTCTAAGCATGCAAAGGTAGTTGATTGTATTCAGGGGGATTCATGGAGGTGGCCAGTGGGTAGGAGATGTTTGCATACTCATTGGAGCTAGTCCTAGTTCCTTTGTTCCTCAACCTTCCTCTGAGGATAAGTTTACTTGGATTCCACACAAGACAAGCAACTTCGCAACTAAATCAGCTGTCTATACTCGGAAATGTAAGTGCACCCAGTTAGGAGGAGGAAATTAGTCTGGTGAAAGGGGTAGATTCCCAGGTTTTCCTTTATCCTCTAGTTATTATGCAGAAGGATGTTATCAATTGAAGGATACGCTGAGGAGTTGGGGATGAGCCTTACAGGTGATAAGTGTGAACTGTGACAAGACCGGTTGGAAATCATATGCCATCTATTCGTTGATTGCAGGATAAAGACCTCAAGTCTGATTTGGAGGAAAATTCAGAGCCTATTTTCATATATATCAGTCATTGCAGCTTGGAAGAAGAAATAATTGGCTGCGTGAAAGCATTGTAAAACAAACTCTTTTGAGGATCCAATATCTAGCACAGCTTTGATTGCACAGTTTATTCCACATGGAGAGCAAGGAACTTGGCAATTTTTCAACACTGCCCAGCAAATGCAACTAGAATTGTTGGTGATATCATCAGACTGGTGTAAGGGATTACCCCTACATGGAAGGGGTAAAGTTGCTGAAGAGAAACTTGGATTTGACCATGGAGTGGGGAATTTCACATGCTTGTTTTGATTAATTCCCTTGTATTAGTTTTATAGTTACCTATGAGCTTCCATGGCTGTAGTTGATTAGTGTATAACTCTGATGTGTTTGGGGCCTGGCTCCTTGCCAAGATCCTGCTCTTATCAGTAAAAGTACAAATGGAGTTTTACCCAAAACAAAAGAAAATAATTTCGAGTCTAGAATTTTTTGCTGTGTCTAACTTGATGTGTCATTTATTTATTTTTGATGATGAAGTTCAACATGTGTGTATGTATTTTATGGGGTTACATATATCTTGAATTTATTATGCTTCATGTATAGGTTAATTAATTTAGTTTATATCACTAGGTATGAGATGTCATCTTATATTAGCTATAAATACCCTAGTATTTGGAGTTGAAATGCAAGTGAGCAAGTAAGCAAGATCACACTTAATTCCCTCTAATTCCTCCCATTGATCCCACAAGAACAGTGATTCAATAACATAGAACAGGTGCATCATCCTCCAATAGACAAGTATGTTTGCTATATCAGGCTATGAATTACTAATGGAGAAGATTCCAAGTTCATCATTTTCTCTGTTCAATAATTTGGAGAAGCATGTCTCTTAATGATCTACCATATTGTACTCCTACCTCAAGTACTCTACACTTCAATAAACTCAGCCTTTAAAAGATCACTAGACCAGGGGGAAAAACATAGAAAATTCACATAAAACACAATTACATTTTGGAGAAACCTGCAGCAACTAATTAAGATATAAAACTCAACTCCCACAGATGACTATATTCCAAAAGGAAATGGAAATCATTACTCCTCTGGGTAAGTAGTTAATATTGAGGTTGTTCCTCGTTTTTACAACCTTGCCAAGTCCATACAATGTCTTTAAGGGAAGGCTTCAATTCTTGATCACAGAATTTCCTATATTCCATTGTGTCTCCTGCCCTTTTCTTATTGTCCATTTTGATGAAGAAGGTCAAGTTTTGAAATCTGAAATCTATTGTAAGCAGTCCTTTCGACCGCATTTGTTGCCTTGCAATTTCACCATGCCATCTTTCTTCTTCACCTTAAAACTATCTATGGCTGCGATTTCCTCCAATTTTTCCACAATCATTGATGGTGGCATTTGCGTTGTGAATCGAGCTTCTGACTTGTAATTTATATCTTTCTCAAATAAGCCTGATAGATCGAACCCCGGTGAGAGAGATGCATATGATATCAAATGCATTCAAACAAGTTGGTTTCATTGTAATTGTTTTTGCTTGTTCATTATGATGGTGATTTTCCTCTGAATCAGATTTGCAAATGTCATGAATGTCCAACACGCTACGTGGTGATACGAACTCCTCCTCTTGATCAGCATCATCTAAATCAAGAACTGGAATTTCAATCTGTTTGAATCCCTTTTTGAACCAAGAATTTTCCATGATTTTGCCCAGTCCCATTCTTGTACATGGATTAGGATCAAGAATTCGCGACAGGAGCTTCTTAACCTCAGGGGGAAACCATTGAGGACACTTGAATTGCCCCTTGCTTATCTTCTTATACATTTCCATTATATTTGTATCGTGAAATGGAAGATAACCAGCGAGCAAAACAAAGAGAATGACACCACATGACCAAATATCGGCCCTTTCGCCATCATAGCCTCTTTTATTGATGACCTCAGGGGCAACATAGGCAGGTGTTCCACAAGTTGTATGGAGGAGACCCCCATCTTGCCTTCTTGATTCACACAATGCACTCAATCCAAAATCAGAAACTTTTAAATTTCCGTACTCATCAAGAAGGAGATTTTCGGGCTTGAGATCGCGGTGGTAGACTCCTCGGCTATGGCAAAATCAACTGTAGGAGGCTGTCTCTTATATTTTCTTGCAGCATCTTCTTTAAGTCTCCCTTTTGCTGTCAATATTGAAAAGCTCTCCACCTTTGACAAATTCCATGGCGAAATATATTTTAGTTTTGCTAGCCATCACCTCATGTAGTTGGACAACATTGGGATGCTTAACCAGCCTCATGACAGAAATTTCGCGCTTGATTTGGTCAATCAAACCAACCTTCATAACCTTCTCTTTATCAATGATTTTGACAGCAACACTAAGCCCTGTCTTGATATACACTTGCATGATATACCTTTGCAAAGGTCCCTTGACCAAGCAATCTCCCAAGCTCATATCTTTGCATTAAAATTGTCCCATTTTTCTCCAGTTTCCCCTCCCTTTCCTTTCATAGCAAAAGATAGAAGAATAAGAAATCAAATTGCACAAAGGCTATATGAGATTAATTAAAGACACTTTCTTCTATCTTTTTTTCTTTTATAATGTGAAGAATCCATTTGGTACCCCGGACATTTCAGTATGTAATTAATTTTATTTATTTATTTATTTTGGGTAATGTTCAAAGATGGAGGAGAGCAGGGCTGGAGGCTGAAACCTTGCCCTTTGAGGCAGGCTTAAAGAATTCCCTTGCTCAACATGTCCATTGTTATGAACAAGTTTGTGGTAACAAGAGAATACTCCTGCTGCTTTCTAGACCAACAAAAGCCCAACTTTTATATTTCGTTTTTGGTAAATATAGAGAAAATTCTGGTTAAATTCTTACCGGGATGCCATGGATGATTTTCAGCCACAACTATCTACAGCAAATATGTAGATATGTGGAATTACAGATGTAATTTTGGTCATTTTCCTACTTTGATCTTTGAAGTCTTAAATATCAATATATAGTAGTAGTAAATTTTAGAAAATATTTAATTATTTATCCCATCAACCAGAGAACTTTGTGGAATTTAATTTCTCAAGGATTATCTGTTGGGTCCACGAGAAAAAGAGGAGAAATTTGTGGAGGAAAGAGATTGAGCAACATATGCGCTTGTGAATTTACTTAAGGTCACAAATTTTTACAGCCTTAAGTTTGAAATAACCATTAATCATGCTTTACGTTGTATTCCTCTTCTTTTTCAGTCTCCAAATTTGAAATATATCATTATATACATAACGAAATGCATAAAAATGGATCCTATATACATATTTACACATCTATTAGTTATGTATTCGAATCACTACAATTCAAATCTATCCATACTATATATAAAATATCAATAACTTTAGTATTTTTGATATTTTTCATTCTTAAAAATGCACCTTAATTTGGTACTTCAATCATCGTAAAATAAAGAATACTTAGGGAATTTGAAATTCTAACAATTAAATTAAAATGAATACTAATTAAATTCATGAAAATGAATACTAACTACATTAAAGAATATGAATAACCATTATCCAATTTTCTTTTAAGCAAATGTTGTGAGAATTCAAGCATCATCAAATGAAGAGTATAGGAAATTTGAAAGGCAACAATTAAGTGAAATTAATTCTAATTAAATTAGTGAAAATAAATACTAACTTAATTAGAGAATATATGAATGACCATTCTCCAATTTTTCCTTAAGTAAATTTAGTACATCAAATACCAGAAGATAGCCACAATACCATAGAGAGAGTTACTCATCACTTTCTTCATCAAAAACAACCACATCACCAGGTTAAAAATAATACATTATTAATCAATCCAAATAGTTTCCACAATTTATAATTTGAAGCAGTCGCTAGCCAAGAAAAAGGAAAAATCAGTAAATAATGTTGGTTCTATTGCAACATTACAATTATTTGGTTTTAACTAACCTCTTATTATTTGGTTTATGACATTTTCATTCCAAAAATAACATTGCAACAGTGATTAGTTATTGTAGTAGAGTATACGTGTGTATATATATATAAAGATGAAATTAATACTTCTATTTAATAAGAAGTGGGATATAATTAAAAATATAAGTAGTCCTGTTTTATTGATACTATCTAACAAGAAACTTGATACATAGTATTATATTTTTTCTTCTAGAATCACTTGAAATATTATTTAACTGAAAATTTTATTAAACCATAGAATTAAATTTAGAATTTGAGAATATGAGTTTGTAAACAACATTCAAGTGACTGGTTATCAACCTATAAAAATTTTTGTCTAACTTCAATATTTTGGACTTTGTTATAGTAAGAAAAATATTTGTTAGTTTCTTTTACCAATCATAGATTAAGGCATCTTTTGAATTTAGGCCAATTTTGTTAATAACTTAATAAATATTGCTAAATATTTATGATTTATACACCAACGTCAAAATAACTCAATCGATATAAAATTCAAACAATATATTGAATAAATAAAAATATATTAACTGACCAAATAAAATCATGACAAATTAATGATATCATGAAAATATTTTAGATGGTATGCTGGGTTTTAGCAGCAGAGAGATTGGATTCAGGAAGAGAACAATTTTAAGAAGAATAATATATTTTACATGTCTTTCTTTGAAATGGCACAATTATTTTGACGAAATTTTATTTTCGTGCATATGTTTTTTATGCTAAAAAGTAAAAATGAAAATCTGTCTCTGATATACATCTAACATGTGAATCATTAAAATAAATTGAATTATGTATAAAGTGAAATAGATTTATAATGAACCAAAATTAACTTATTGTAAAATGAACTTGATATTTTTCCAAAAAGAAAAAAAATAAAAACATAAACATCGCCTCTTTAGCTCTTTTGCATTACATACTGTCTCTTATACACATAAGCTAAAATCTAAGGGTAAGTACAAACGTAGGTAATATATATAAAAATAGAGAATATTGAAAAATTTCGGAAATTCTGTCATGAGGCTGGTTAAGCATCCCAATGTCTCCAACTACATGAGGTGCTATAAGAGACATAGAAAATATCAGATAAGGATTATGTTATACTGGGATCGATGAATTGGGTGAATGATTTGAAATCCATCAATTTGTTCAAGAAATTTTAGAGTTAAAATCAATATCAATTTCAAATCCATCCAAATAGCTATTTTGAAAATTAGAGCTAGGCTTACAATCTTTTTTGCTAAGATGATTGAAGCAACAAACTATTGTTCTTTTATGAATCTCATGATTGTGTTGTAGGAAAATTTGATCGAGCTAAACCATGTTATATGGTAAAATTAATTAAAAATCATAGATAAACATATGTAAAGCAATCAATACAAATAAATTTTGCAATATAAAGAATACAAAGATAAGAACTGTATAAATAATATTATATAGAAGAATTATCTATATATGTACATCTAGATAGTAAAAGTATAAGGGACACATCTAGATGTGTATAAGATGACAGACCAAGAGAAAACTATAACAAAAATTCTTCTTTTTATTTGTAATGTTTAAACTTTTTTTGAAGACATTGATTTTACATTTTTATATAGTTTTCTCTTGGTCAATGTTTTATAAGATTCTATATCAATTTGAAAATGTTAATCAAATGCAATAATAAAATAATTGAGGGTGTACTATATAAAATAAATATTCAAATTAAATTAGATAAATAAAATTTCTTAGAGAGTATAAGAGAGTAATAGAAATATATTTAGGTAGGGTATAAAATGCAATAAATATAATATGTGAGTTGAACCTCATAAGTAAATAAGTTAACATTTTTACTCCACATATATCACTTGAATAGAATTATAGATTTTTTTTTTTTTTTTTATATATGTGTTATGTGCCTATTTTAGAAAATATAAGTTACATTATAATATTTATATACACACACATATATATATGAAAGGTCAAACAAAACATAAAAGAATAAAAGGGATTAATCCTTGACTACCATACGCATTAGTTTTATTACACTATGTAAGTATATATGATTAATTTAAATTGATATATTTTCTCAAATTATCAATACAAGTTGTACCAATTATGAATTCTAATTTTGAAAGAAAATAATAGTTAATAATGATACGAATTCTCAAATAAAATTAAATTTACCAAAATAAATAATTTATCATGTACATGTGCTTTCTCAAGACATGTATGACATAGATATTGCAGTTTCTGTTTCTTATAAACTATCTAGAGACTAATAAGATGCCTCTTTTTCCCGTCTCCAAGTACTCTATAATTGGGTTCGCTTTGTTTTTCAAGCCATTTTTTTAACCACACTAAGAGAAGAAGAAAAACTGTAAATATTCTTCAATCTTGTCATCTTGTCGAGACAATAATAGTCATGCTCTATATCCTCTATTGCTTCTATAGACCATGCTTTCTAGATTTCTTTTCAAGTTGGATTCAGTTGCACAAGACAAATTTTCTTGTACTCAAACGAATTGATATTGAATTCTTGTGCCATATAAAAGAGTAAAATTGTAAATAGTTATTAAACTATTTAAAAGTTCAACTTGAGATTATCGAACTATTGCTTTTACAAATTTGGTCATTAAACTCTAAAAAGAATTGAATCTTGGCTATTGTGTCAAGTTTAATCGTTTTGTCAATCACCTTAAATTTTTAGGAATAAATTGGAGCCAAAAAAAAAAAAAGAGAAAAATTCTAAAAGAATAAATTGGGGTTAAAAAAAAAAAATTAGAACCCCACTCTCCCCAACCCCAGTCCCCAATTTTCATTCTAGCCCTGTACCTCTCTCCCATTCTAAGAATCCTATTCTTTCCCCACCCTAGATCCACTACCACCTGCCACTTTTGATACTCCCTTCCCCACCACCTTTCCTAAGTAGAAGATCCCCTACCTCGCTACTTTTCTTCTTCTTACAGCTCTAATGACTTTATAAACAACATTGTTGCCCGTTGTGCATCTTCTATTGGTTCATATGTTGAAAATCAATAAGGATTGGGATACATATAATAGGAATAACGTGAATATAAATTTTACTCATTATTAGATCTAGAATTACTATTCGTTGATAAAAACCTACTTTACAAGCTAAAAACTCTTACCTAACTCTATCTGTTTAATCTTTTGATTTCATAATAGATTTAATTTCATTATAAGAGAGTTTCTTTTACACAAAGTTTTGGGTCTCTAAAATGCTTCATTGACTAAGGTAGGCAACATAACAATAATAAGGTCTGATCCTCATCATCAATTTCAACTCATATATTATTCAAATCTATAATAATGGAGTCAAATTGATCAAGATGTGAGAGTATGGAAATATTTTCAATTATTCAAATCATGTATAAAGAGACAGATCAAGAGCATGTATATGGATGTATCTTTTTCATATACATGTATTTAACTTTAATGTCATACTCCTTTGGCTGTGTATAAGAGACAGACATAAGGGTAGAAGATTGTGAGAAGTGGGTAGTGTACACAAGACACATGGTTATGTACAAATCTATCTATGTTGGCAAAATCCTTATCTGACATTTTCTCTGACTTATTCTCCTTTCCTCGTAGGAATAAATCAGCACCATTTTGAATTAGGACAGCCTCTATTTTGAGCTGCCACATGCTGAAGTTGGCACTCTGATAAAATTTCTCAATGTAGATCTTAATTATCTGAAAGATAGTTATTTACATGCATTTTAGTTTGCATTTTAATTGGTTTTTGATGTGTCTTGTTTCAAAAGTAGGGGCATTTTGGTTATTTTAGGGTCTAATTGATCCAAAACCTATAAACACATACATGTTTTTAATGTTTTATTACATTTATTTATGTGTTTTAATGTGTTTTTATAGGTTTTGGATCAATTAGAGGTCAAACAGATGAAAATGGAGCAAAACTGGGATCCCACTAGCAGAGTCGTGAGCATGCCCAAGGACTGTCATTTGAATGCAAGTGCACCAGGTCCGATTAGTGGTGTAGCTGTTGCAAGAGACAGATAATTATCTGTCTCTTATACACATCTAGATGTGTATAAGAGACAGGCTTTTAACTATGTGTGTGAAATTCAATTCTCATACCAAACACTAATTCAATTATTAACCCGAATTCCAATTCAAAGTTGTTCTTATATCAAATCTAGGTTGGTGAATTTTCAACATGCGATCTAGTTAACCCTAACTATTAAATTAACCCAGACACATGCCAAAAATTAATTAATAGAAGAATTAAAATCAATAAGATCAATTAGGTTAATTAAACTTAAACACACGCAGCTATGTTAACTAGTTGATTATTTTTTCAAAATTCAATAACACTAATCGAGCAATAATTAAACTTAACGTTGCTTCACAGATTGAATTAAACACACATAGTTAAAAGCTGTAGATTTATTCCAATAACTCAATATTCTGCAGCAATTGCAAATTAAAAAGTAGAATCATAAAATTAATGCAAAAAAATAATCAGTACTTGATATAAAAATAAATAAATTTAAGTGCAGAGGTCTCACAATTTAATAGGAACAACCATGGCTTCAATTCCCTTAACCAAGAAGAGGGTTTTAGGCACTAAGTGCCATGGAAGAACACACAACAATGATTGCTGAAAAACTAACGATAAAACTAAGAAAAACGAATGTCTCTTTCTAATCGTGCCTTATAAGGGGTATTTATAATGAATACTAGGGTTATAATCCTTGTCTACGGATAAGAATGTGAAATCGGCTGAAAAAGAATCCAACCAGACAAAGAAATCTGTCGAAACTAAAAAATTATGTAACCCTATACAGAGCACATGTGCATGCTCAATGATTTTGAAATTCTGCTCTATGGAAACAGTGCACCTGCACGTGCACAGCTTAACCATTGTGCATGTGCGCGCTGCCCTAATTCTGCATTTTAGTTTTGGCTTTGATTTTGACCTTGATGCTCCAGGAATTTGGGAAAGCATAAAACATGAAAGTTGTAGCCCTTTCTCTTGGCTCTCTAATACATCTTGAATCAAATCAATTGAAGCTCGGACTTGAAAGTTGTGCTTAAAATATGAAACAACATCTAGATTAGCTCCATCCTCGTGCACATTTCATCCTTGGAATTTTCTTCATATTTTTCAACTCTTTTTCACTACAACCCTGTAAAAAATAAAAAACACCAAATTAAGCTAAATAACAACTCAAATCTTGCTTACATCTCATAAAAATACAGTAAATGACACATAAAAATATAGAACAATTATGAACTTATCAATTTATCCCACACTTAATCTTTGATTGTTCTTGAGCAAATATAAAACTAAAACAATTAAGCATATCCAAATTCCACCCAACATATCCTTGCCAGTTATCCATATAAATAATTCCCAGTAGCAAAACCATAATTTGGAGTAGTCTAAGAATCCAAGAGCTCAAATGTTAATAAAAACCAAAACATGAGATTTGTGTGTACGTGTGCATAGCCATCCAAAAACTCAAATTTGGAAATGCCTAGATTAAATCATGTAAACCCTCCAAATTTTTCTAAACACCTCATAACTCACTTTTTTTGCACCTCTCTACCAATCTAGACAACCGATTCAATTTAAGTTAGGTAAGATTTTTTAGCTTGTAAAGTAGGTTAGGGTATTGGTTAACCGAATAAGGGAATGGATATAACAAATAAGAACAAGAGCTTTATAGTATTGGTGGCCACACATTAAAATAAAACTTCTCGTCACATGCGAAACATCATACATCCATACCCCATACTTGAGTAACAAACACCCATAAAAAATTCCAAACAACCAATAAGCAAATAAGTCCCACTTCTTTGAATTGGCCAAACATGCCAACATTCCTCCTGCAAAATGGGGAACTGAAAAAATTTTTGAATGGTAGAGATGGGCATAACCTGCAACTACAGGTACCAGTGATGAGAACTACCTATATATATAAAAAAATCTTTATTATTTATTTTTCTTTCCTCAAAAATTTTTTCAGTTCCCCATTTTGCTCTATAGATGTACACTACCCACTTCTCACAATCTTCTACCCTTATGTCCCTTAACAATTAATGTGTGCAATAAAGCTCTTTAAGAGAAAATTTAGGATAGAACAATTAAAAGAAATCATTAGGCTAAATAAGGATAGGTAAACCAAGTTTAAATACAAGAAGGAGAACGGTGTTTTTCTCTAGTAATAAAAATTCGAGACTCAAACAAGGTATTAGGGATTAAAATATTACAAGGGTTAGCTAAAAAGGGTCAAACGATCAAACAAGGCTCTACCTTATTTTTAAACAAAATTAGGTTGTCTAAAATATTTGCCACGAATATGTAATAAAGAAATTTTTGAGATGCAATATAATTGAGTCTACATAAATTTTCCTAAGTGTCCCAAACCACGAATTCATGTATGGCTTAGTGCTCAAATTCCTAAAAATCATGAATTGAAGATATTAACACCGACTACTCATTCATGAATGGTTCAACTAAAGAATTATTATGCAAAAAAAAAGGGAAAATATGTTAAGCAAAAATTTCCAGAATTTTCAAGAATTCAACAAGTCCATAAATTTTTTTTGAAAATTTTGTAAAGCTCTCAAATTAAAAGAAAAGTCAAAATCTTGAAGTAAAACAGAGCAAAATACACCAAACAACTTATAAATCCAAATAACTTTCCCCATTCCACACTTAAATAATTCATTGTCCTCAATGCAAAAATAAAAGCATAAAATGGAAAAATATTTTGTGGATTTAATTCACGTTTGAAGAAGTATCCACTATAAATATCCCTTTGTCGTGAATGGTAGCTTGATTAACACTAAACAAAAAAAAACATATAATTCTCTTAAGATAGTAAGAAAAATAAGAAAACTGTTGAAATAACTTCTTACAATAATCAGGAAAAAAACTTATTCCCTTAAGGGAATACACTACAAAAATAATAAAAAATACCACGACGAAAATTAAACCTAACTACAATAAAACTAGCTAAAATGTCTAATCATTAAAAACAACTAAACTGTTAAGATAAATCCACTTAAAGATAAGAAAATCATCAAAATGAGCCTAAACATCTCTTATACACATCTAGATGTGTATAAGAGATTTGGGCCCAAATCTGTAGGAATGGAGGAAATTTCAAAATCGTTGAGCGCACATGTGCTCTGTATAGAGCTTCCATGTCCTGTTAGAGAAGAAAACTGGTACTGGATAAACGTGTCAAACCGTTGACTCATTCGCTGCTACCCCACCAAGATTTGCTGTAAGATCTCTTCTTGAGTATGCTGTGGTTTGGGTATAGGCTCATCATTCGAATCGACATCATCACCTGCTTATGATGTAGATGAATGGGAACGAGTACATCTAATCAGAGCTCTCACACCCTGAGAATCATCGCAATCAACTTTCCAGGTTTTAACTTTTCTTCTACTAGGTCTATCAGATGCCATTCTCAATACATAAAGCAGTAATTAGATGGGGAAACTAGATGCCAGACTGTTTATTTGTGGTAGAATTGGAAATCTACTAGCGAATAAGGTGGCCCACATCTATAGACTTAGCCCTTAGCAATACATACAGGAGCTTGGCCCACTTTAGAGTGACATATGCAAGATGACTTACTTGGAAGGGGCGAACACAAAGGAACTTAAACAAAACAAACCAATTCGGTTTAAGCGTATTCGTATTGAAGTGCCTGACCACATTTCCATCAGTGTAGGTCCATTCAACGTCACCATTACAAAGAATGCTTGTTAGTTTTATATTTGCTCCATGTTGGTTTCACGGATGTCTGGTCATTCATCATTGCGTACTCTAGTGACCTCCAAAATTCTGTTAATTTCATTATCAGAGATATCCACTTCTTTGCCTTGAACATAGACCCTTATGTCACTATTAATAGTCAAAATTGGCATAGAATTCATGCACCACAGGTATCACTACATTTATAGGAGTCGAGATGAAGTGGTTCCACCCACGATTGAAAATGGTTAACTTAATATCGGGTACTGTCGCTAATAGTACTTGAATGCCCCTTTCTTTAATCATAGCCTGTTCTAAAATATCATTATCATACTTGCGTTGGGCAGCAAGATAGAGAAATTGCCTCCCCACAATCTCCTCAGATGTGTCTTGATGTACATGCTCGGACGATGAAAATGCTCTAGCAGTTTTTCCTGTGGCTGGTTTTTTTCCCATACTTTCTGTACCTAGAAAATATAAATATGAATATCATGGCCACCCAACAAATAATCCTACACCCCACATTTAAACGAAATTCCAACCCTCAAGTCATAAAACCTAAAATACACAAGACGTAATTCAAAAAAAATAGTGCCCAAAACTAAGGCCTATACACATTCCAAGAACATTCTTATGCATGAAAGTTGACTAAAAACAAATTACTTTAAGGCATAATTAACATTCTAGGAATGCAATTCTGCACCAATGCACCAATACCCAGTGTTTTAACATTTTTATCCATTGAGACAATTTATCAAACACATGGCATGCATAGAAAAAGAACAAATTTGTGTGCATATAATTAACATGCAATCCCTCCTCAATCAACAATTTATACATAAATCACTCAAATCATATGTTTAGAATTCAATTCATAACAAATTAAATCAATTAAACGTGAAAAATCAAAACCTTCTCATAATTGAAATTGAAACCCAAAAAAGAAAAACATAAGAAACGCCTAAGAATTTCATACCTTGATTGAGTGTTTCTTGTGAAAAACAAAGGTTTTTTATATGACTTTGACGAAATAGGAATGAATTAATGTTGGAACAGCATGATGGGGAATAATGGGGGTTGAAAGGGATTGAGAGGGTTTGGAAGGAGAAGAAAAATTGGTCGTGTGTTATAATCGTAAAATAAAGGTTTTACCCTTTGATTCTTTGATCGTTTGACAAGTTTTAGCCAACCCTTGTAACATTTTTATCCCTAATACCTGCTCTTAGATGATGTATAAGAGACTCGCGCATAAGGGACATAAGCTGTCTCTTATACACATCTAGATGTGTATAAGAGACAGCTGTACACCAAATCATGGAATGTGCATGAAAACATCCTTTTGAGCACAAAGTATTCATTCTTAAATCACACATACAACACACAAAACCTTTAAATGACCACTTTGTAGTTTAACTTGTTTATTAAGTTGATTTCCACACTAACAACATAATAAAACTATGCTAACCCTAAAAATAAAAGAAACAAAAATAAGACTTCAAAAATAAACAAACGGAATAAAATTCAGATGGATGAGAGTTGCCACCCATGTAGTGCTCCTTTATAGTTAATAGCTTGACTATGAACAAGATAGTAAGAATGACCATCTATATACCAGAGGAAAGAGAGCTCAATAATTGTTAGCGGTCGTGCATAGGCTCTCTCCTTGTAGTTTCTATGCCAAACACTTATCCTCAACCTCATTCTTGACTCCATCAGTTAGAAACTAAACTCTAAACTATCTATCTCCCCTAGTGCAATTTAGTTGGACCCCATTGTCATCTATGCAAATCAGGTTAACCCCTTCCTCATGATCCTTAAGAGACTCGAGGATATCGAACTCTTTATGAGCCATTTCTTGATCTTCAACTCTCAAGTTCGATCCTTAACAGAATGTGGGGTAAAATGGCTCCACCATATAATCCTTGTCAACAGCCAAGTGGTGAACCTTCACAGTTGTCCAATCTCTTGTGCTTCCCCTATAGCTAAGTCTGAAACTTGATTGACTCTTGCTCTAGAAGATCTCAAGGCACGAAAATAAGAAGTAATGAACTAGAGTCATCCTCAATAGGCTCATCGTCTACTAGATGTCCCATCTATAGTTTGGCTCCTTTTCTTTATATTCTCCACCCTCAATCACTTGAGATTTTAGTCTACTTATGGAAGAATTTAGTTGACTTAGTGTGTGATGCTCTAACCTTTGCAAACTGGCTCTTGTTTCTTGTTCAAATTGCAAAGTATTAGCAGCTAGATTCCAAAGACTTACTAGGTTGGGTATAAGGTTGTTGTGGTGGAACAGGTTGTATACACTAAAAATCTTGCGATGAATAACCAAACTCAGGATAATCTATCCATCCTTGTATTTATACGTGTAGGGGTCATACCAAGGTTGTGGTGGATTTGGAACCATTCATTTCTTCGAGAGCTAGGGCACATGTCAGTTAGGTGATTATCAGCACAAATCTCACAAGTCCTTACTCGTCACATATCTTCCAATTGCTCAATAATAACAATGAAATCGAAGCAATAAATCTCATAAGAATTGGTAGCCATGATAGAGATCAAAAAGAGATCAGGTAATAAGTATACATAATTAAATACAAAAATTTATAGCACAAAAATAAATCAAACCATTCCCTGGCAACGGCTCCAAAATTTCTAGTGCAGCTATCGCAGGCTCCCAAATATTACAGTTTATCAAAATTTTCTCATAATATGTAGTAGTGGTGAGTCCAAGTCGTCCCACAAAGAACGGAGCTTGTTCTTGTACTCAAAATACAAAGGGGGAGGGGTTCTTGAATACTTGTAAACTAAAAGCTAACGCAAGAAATTAAATTTGAAGAACATTCAATTAAAGTAGAACCTTGGTTCCGGTCATATCCACCTTGAAAATTCTATCAATTGATCATTGACACCAAAAGATAATTCAATTCTCATACCAAGCACTAATTGAAGAATTAACCCGAATTCTAATTCAAAGTTGATTCTTATATCTTTCCTAAGGTTGGTTAATTTTTAACATGCGATCCAATTAACCCTAAATATTAAATTAATCCAGACACGTGCCAAAGATTAATTAATAGAAACATTAAAATCAACAAGAACAATTAGGCTAATTAAACTTAAACACATGCAGCTATGTTAACTAGTTGATTATTTTTCCTAAATTCAATAACATTAATCAAGCAATCATTAAACTTGTAGTTGCTTCACATATTGAATTAGACACACACGGTAAAAAAGAATCTCGGATTAGATTCATTCCAATAACTGCATTAATTTTACAATTGTTCTTTATAATTTGGCTGTCTCTTATACAATCTAGATGTGTATAAGAGATAATGCTCTTCCTTGATATAAGATATCTAGATGTGTATAAGTGCAGAGGTCTCACAATTTAATAGGACAAACCATGGCTTCAATTCCCTTAACCAAGATGAGGGTTTTAAGTATTAAGTGCCATGGAAGAACACAAAATAATGACTGCTAAACAACTAACGATAAAACTAAGAAAAATAATTGTCTCTTTCTAATCTTGCCTTATAAGGGGTATTTATAGTGAAAACTAAGCTTACAATCCTTGTCTATTGATAAGAACATGAAATTGGCTATAAAAGAGTCTAACTAAACGAAGTTATGTAACCCTTCTGTACCACACGCACGTGCACAGTTGCGTGCTTAATGATTCTGAAATTCTAATCTCTGGAAATAGCGCACGTGCACAACTTAATCCTCGTGCACACACGTGTTGCCCTAATTCTATATTTTCACCTTCGGCTTCGATTTTGACCTCGATGCTCTTGGATTTTGGAAAAGTTGAAACATAAAAGTTGTAGCTCTTTCTCTTGATTTTCCAACACATCTTGAATCAAATCAATCGGAGCTCATACTTGAAAGTTGTGCTTAAATACGAAACAACGTCGAGATTAGCTCCATACTCGTACACATTTCGTCCTTGGAATTTTCTTGCATCTTTTCCATCTTTTTCAACCTTTTTTCTCTACAACCTTGTAAAAACTAAAGACAACCAAATTAAGCTCAATAAAAATTCAAATCTTTCTTACAACACATAAAAACATAGTAAATGACACATAAAAATATAGAACAATTATGAACATATCAACTTGCAATGTGCAGTCTCACGATTTTGAGTTTTTTTATGGTTATGGGTGTCTGTTTTGGGCCTATTTTAGTGTGTGTCGAATCTTATTCAGAGTCCTGTGTATTCTCTGTAAACTTATAAATAAGGGTTTATAGGGCTTGGAAAGAAATTTTTTTTATCAGTTTCCCCCTTGGGGGCTACAAGTTAGACTAGGGTTTTATTTGTTTTTGAAGAAGAGTTGAAGAGGAGGTGCAAGACTGACAACTTGGACTAAGGACTCGCAATTCTTCATCAGAGATGCATTCTTAAACCTTCATAGATATTTCTTATGTTATTTAATTCTATTTTTATTGTTCGTTTATTGTTTATCATTCTTAAATCTTCATAGATCTTTCATGTGTTATTTAATTCTATTTTTATTTTATCATGTTCTAGAGTTCTCTTATTAGGGTTTTCAGATATAGCCCTTTGTGATTGCAGGAACTCATGTTTTATTGTTATTCATGGTAGATTTCCATTAAATATTGATGTTTTTGTTATGTTCTCAATGCTTTCAAGTCTTTGACCAATTATTAAATAATTTTACAATGTGATGAGACGGACCAAGTAATTTAGATATTTATGATCAGGCAAAAAAATCATGAATTGTACGAATACCGAACCAAGGATTAACGCGATTTAGGTTATCACTTTATGTATTCATTGTTTCGAAATTAATGTCCTTTTACTTCTAATTATTTGTGTTGGACAAAAGACAACTAAGTAAGCAAAAGTTATTATTACATGACCATTGGGTAATAACTAGAGCAGGGAATTTGATCTGCAATCTTGGAAATAAATCTAGGATAACTTGCACTCAGTTTATGTTTGAACAATTGGTGAAATCAAAATACCCTAATGCTTGTTAACTTTTGAATTTGGTTTTTTTAATTATCTTCCCTAGTTATTAGTTTGTCTTTAGATTAAATTAATTTAAATCTTTCAGTAATCGATTTTTTCGAATAGTAGTGATACTAATTAATTTCAGTTCTTATTCATAGACCTCATGGGATCAATACTCAACTTACTTCTATATTACTTGAAACAATCTTGTGCACTTGCAAGTGTAGGAAATTGTCCATCAAGTTTTCATTGGCGCCATTTCCAGGGACTGGCATTTGAATAACATTTATATTAAGTAGTTTTGTTATTAATGTGGAATTAATTTTCTTTTATATTGTTTGTGTTAGAGAAGATGGCCAACAATTTCTATCAGGGTTCGGCTATTACTTCTAGAAGGAGAGGAGTTCACAAAGTAAGGACCATGGATGCACTTATGGCACAAACATAATTAATGGCAAATCAACTAGTATTCCTTACAAAACAAATTGGATGTATGAATTTGAATTCAGTCAATTCATTTAATTCTAACAAGTTTTCTTGTGATTTTTATGCATGTAATCATCCTAATAGGAAATATTTTGCAAACTAAAATGGAGTTTTATTGGACCAAATTAACTATGTAGCCAATCAGCAAATGATCCAAAACAACCCTTAGTCCAACACTTACAATCCGGGATGAATAAATTATACAAAATTTTCATGGAGTAATCAAGGAACTCATACACCATCATATCCATACTAACAGACTCAGCCACCATATAAGATCATCAACAAGAGAAGGAGGCCATTACCCAGCTCAAGGACATGCTTTCTAATTTCATGAATGAAACAAGGGGATGATTGTTGTACTACAAATCCACATAGTATCCATATTGAACCTTGTGAGTCAACTTGAGCAAATTTCACAACAATGAGTGGAAAGGCCTCAAGATGACTCCGTGGGTACAAGTTGATGATTCTACCTTTAGATTTGAAGTGGAAGATCAAGCTAGTGAAGGTACGGAAGGAAACAAGGACATAAAAAGATATCTACATGCCAATGGAAGAGGTTTACAAGGTAGAACAAGAAGGAGTGAATGAATGATACGGTGTTGATTTACCTATATCGTTGGGATTAAATGTTTCCTTGAAAATGCATCAACACAATTAATGATTCTACCTTTATTATGAACTAATTTAAAGAAAATGACGTGAAGTCAATTGGAGCATCAATGGAGAATAAATTTGCTCAAAAAATTGAGGAGGATTGGGCTTCTACAGGATATTTCGTTAAGAAGTATTCACAATTTTCCATTGCTCCCATAACCCAATGTTGCTTTGGATGTGCTAAACGATCTGTAAGTTTCTCGGGAGGGCTACACGTGTTGCTAAGCCTCATTGGCTGTACTAGTAGAGTGTTTCTTTCTTCATTTATTTATCCTTCATGTCCTATAATTTAAGGAGCCGGTGGGGTGATAATGGCTTGAAACTCGTGAGAAGTTAGGTTTTGATTATTATTTTCTTTTGTGTCTTGAAAACATTGGAGACAATGTTCCATTTAAGTCGGGGGGTATTTGTGTTATTGGTGGCATTATTGTGAATATGTTTTTGGAATGCATTTTTGGTATGCATTTATGTGTTGTTTGTGAGTGGTGTTATAAAAAAATCAGAAAATTTTGAAAAATTCAGAAAGATTTTTGTTTTAGTGTCTTAATAGTAGTGGGTAGTTTTTATCAGTCTTGAGGATCTGACTGTATAAAAGACTCCTTAACTGCCGGATGGCAAGCTTAAGTGGAATTTTATACCCTCTTTGTCTGAAGTATTGTAGAGACTCAACAAAAAGATTTTCCATGCTTAGTAATAGTTTTTGTGTATTCATTAACTTTTGTGACTACGTGCTAATAGTTTAAATATGTTCAATGGGGACTAATGCTTGTTAGCGTGAATAATCCAATGTAGGATCCTGATTCTATGAACCTTGATTACATTTGAACTCTATAGCATGGGATGTGAAACTCACAACTTTTGAGGGTCAAAGTGTGAATAACCAAAATTAGAGGCGCTTTGGTTGTAATTTAAGGAGATGGAATTAACAAAAGCCTAGTTTCTGTTTCATTTTCCTTAGTCTTTATTGGTAGTAAGAAGAACAAAAGGGAAACAAAGCACCATTTCTTTCTTTTCTCCAAGTTTCGAGCTCTCTCTTCTTCTTGTGTCCTTGTCTAAAGCTTGTTCCAGTGGAGTTAGCACATAGCTCTATCTTTCTCCATTTGTCACTTACCTTTCATATACACAACATAGAATCTGTTTCTAAAGGGAAGAGCAATAGCTAAGAAAGAGATGATTTTCAGCATGGGGGAAAGGATAAAGAAGGGGAAAAGAAAGAGACAAGTTAAGAAGAGCTTGGGGTTGTTATCGGAGTCACAATCAAGGTATTATTACTTTGATTTATAGGTGAAATGTTAGTAGTGAAGAACCCCAGTTATGTTAATCATGTTTTGATGATCCGATAAATCATACTAATAGTTTGATAACAAGTGTGCAGAAAAAACAAAAATAGAAATCATGCAAATGTTCGTCCGAACAAAACAACCATTACAGAGCTTCGGACGATGATAATCGTCCGACACAAAGAATTTGAAGCAAGCCTCGGACGAAGAACAGCCTCCGACCATTTTCCAGAAGACTTCGCTTCGATCGGACGCATTTCGGACGCATCCTCGGACGTCCGAACGAATACCCTCAGAGAACGGACGCAGTGTCGGACGACTCTGCGCCGTCGCCGTCGAAAATCCTAGACGGCTAGTTTTCTGGTAAACTAGAAAATAGCCGTTGGGAAGTCTCTTAAACACATCTAGATGTGTATAAGAGACAGCCTAGGTCTGAATGTAATTAAAAGAGACTTCTACATTGATTACATAACATTCTTGAGCTATTTGGGAGAAATAGTGGGTACAAGTGTTGTAATAGTGTAGGTAGTGTGGAAAGAGTTTAGAAGTGTAAAAGTTCTTCAAGTGTGAGAGTGGAGAAATAACAATTGTAACAAAGGGAGGTTGTGAGTGTAAAACTCTTGGCTCAACTAAAGGAAATTAGTGTGAGCAAGAGTGATCCTCATTTGTGTACAAGAGGTTATTGTCTCACCTACTTTGAAGAGACTTTTAGGGCTGAACTTCAAGTTGTGAACTTGGTAGTTGCCTTGTGAGAAGCTCTTTGTAATTGCAAACTCCAAGCTTGAGAAGCTAGGGAGTTTGGTTTGATTCTCTTAATCTCAATATTGTTATTTGTTCTTTTAAGCTTAAATTGTTGAATATCTTTTGTATTCATTTGTTTGCTTAAGTTTTCATTTGGTGCATAAAGTTTGAATTTCTATTAAGCACATAAAAAGGATTGTTTTTTAGAGACAACCTAATTCACCCCCCTCTTAGGTTGCTTTTGGGGCCAACAAGTAGGAAATATAGGATAGGCTTTGCATGTGTTATTGGAGTTGAATAAATGTTTGGTATTGTAATATTATTTCCATGAATTAGTATTATGTTGTGATTGGGGTATGTAAAACAAGAAATAGTATTGGTCTCATTTAAACGTTATTTGAGATTTACTATTTATTGAAGAAGACTACTTTTATGAATATTTGAAATGTGTTATTAAAGCTATATTGGTGAATTACAGGTTTCATTGATAAATTGGTATTATATATCTTAAGCATCGGTTATAGAAATCTGATTGAGATTTTATAAATGAATTTACGAACTCATGATATTTGGGAAAGACTTACTTTAAATATAATTATGACATGGGTATATGCATAATTTATGCTTGCTTAAAAGATGATATTATGTGACATATGTAGTGATGCATATAATTGCTTGTGATATGAATGTAGCATGTAGAACTGTGAATACTTGAGATATGCATGTATGTGTGATTGTGAATGTAAACTCATGATTGCTATTAAGTATTGACGAAACTGTTTCCACCATAAATGTACGTCTATTAACATTCTAACGGTCGGTAATTAGAAAAGTATGAATGTCTAGCCAACATGGTGGGATCAATAGTCAAGACTAGATATTCAGGTAGTTGATAGGAGGCAAGTATGTCATGATCTTAGTATGCGATGAATGTACAATTGTCCAAATAAATGTGATGCTTGGGAATGCTTTGCATGAGTGTATGATTGCATAGTTTGATAACTGCTTTTGTAATGTATTACGTGAATTAATATGCTCATGCCGTTAAAGAGTACTTGGACTACTTACTAAGCGACTCTTAGGTCATACCACAATTATTTGATATTTTATAAATAATGCGTAGAACAGACTGAAAAGGCGTGGTTTAGTTTGGGGTCATTCCCAATTTTAGGGTGTTACAATAGGTTTGTGAAAATTCTAGTCTCAAACATATCAAAATTACATTCACTTTTGTTTTTGTATCTATACAAACAAATGTTTCAGCCATGAAACAAAAGTTTCACTAGTGTAATTTGGACTCATGAACGGAGTTAGGATCTATATCTGCACCAAAAGTAAGAATTGAAAAATGGTATCTTTTGGTTTGTTTCTAATGGTAACTTATAAAACTAGTTCGAGACTTGTTTGGAAATAGTTTAATACATAATTAAGTGTTGAAAAATCTAATTTAAAATGTTTATAATTTCTCTTGTGATGAAATGGTGCAAATTTAAATGACAAGGTAGTACCTCTTCATTTAAATATTACTTGGGGTTCAAGTTATTTCTTGGGATTGTTAATCAAGTAAGACAACTTTTGGTGGTGTGTCTTGATGAGTCTATAAATAAGAGATTCCATCAAAGGCACAATATAGAGATATAGAATACAAAAATTCATATTTTATTCTCATTCTTCTTCTTAGTCTCATATTTGTTCTTGAGTGTTCAAGGAAAGAATATTGTTGAGCAAATGTTCTTGGTATGGCTTGGTGATTTCTGAAAGTTGTACTTGCTTGAAACCATTTGAAAACTATTTAGTTACTGGGAAAATAATACTTTAAGCATAGAGATCACTCACATCAAAGTCTTATTAACGTTCATAATCATTTTAGTGTTTGCAGTAAATTACCACAATGGTAATTATCCTAACTATCCTATCCTAAGAATTGCAAGTTTGGAACCTTCTGGTTATTACTGGAATAATATTTTGATTTCCTAAAAATGCAATAACTAATTTATTGGATCATTCTCTCGGCCTAGCTGACCCTTGGGTATTCACTGTTGATTTTATACTATTAACATGGAATCTAGCAGTTTAAGGCTGAAAATATGTGTCTGGTTTCTACTTAGAGCAATATTAATCTGGGTCAGAAACCATAGTGGTCTAGTTTCCGTTGTTTGAAACATAGTAGTCTATCTTTGTAGATCACGAGTATCGTCAACTCCACCAACAATACTTACAATTAACTAAAGTCTCAAATCCTCGGATATGTTCGCAAAATATCTGGAAAGTTCAAATCTGGGTTTTTATACACCGATGAAACACTGTTTCTATATTTCTCGACAAGCCAACATAATGATCCAACGGTTGGGATCAAGCTAGCTAAACGGTCCAGATTAACTATGCAAACTAACCCTAGATTGCCACGTGAAAATATTCCCTGCACTTGGAACCTTCTAGAGATTCCCGAAAGTTTCAAAGTATCCATCATTATTTCCTTGAAATACTAAAACTTTACATCACTTCATGTCTCTCTAGTTTTTCTTTTAAATTTTAAATATTCCTTCCAAATGCTACAGTGGCTACTAACTCCCTCTCTGCTACAGTTAAATCCCTCTGCACTACAGTAAACTCTCTGCTACAGTAACTTCCCTTTGCGTTATAGTGAAATCCTGTGGAAGCCAAAAAAGTAATTCACATCTCTAAATAAACCAAAAGCTGCCACATGGATTCCATTGACCCCGAGCCATTCAGTTGCTGACACATGGCTGGGAAGGGGCATAGTAATATTATAATGTCCCTTCCACAAGTGTTATTTCTTGTTGATATGAGTTCAAACTAGACCATTTTGATGTCAATGGTCTAACGTGACTCATTGGAAGGACAAGATCAAATTCCTTCTAAAAGATTTAAGCATTTTACACATTTGGATGAATATCATCCCAAGCCAATACTTCGAAATGATCAATGCATGGACACTTAGAAGGCAAGATATCAAAATGGTGAAGATTACGTTAGATTTCGTGGCTACATCCTAGATACACTATACAATGGACTATATTATCTCTTCCAAGACATTGAAGATCCGCTAGAACTTTGGAAAACCTTGGAGACAAAATATACGAATGAAGAACAAGGCATCAACAAATTTGTCTCTTTAAACTATGATAGACAATAAGTCAATTATGACTCAAGTAGATAAGTTGCAAATCTTAGTTTTAAAACTCAAAGACCTGAAAATTGATGTTTCTAAGGCAATGCAAGTGGCTGCAATTATTTCAAAATTGTCCTCTACTTGGGCAAATTACATTAAGAAACTCATGCACTCTAATGAAAAACATCACTGCTAATCAACTCTTGTTGCACATTCGAATCGAGAAAGAAACTTGAATTCGTGAAGGTAAAAGTACACTGATGACTGACAACAAGGTGAATGTTGTTGAGAATGGAACTAAGAACAAAAACAAACATGGTAAAAAAAAATTTGTTCACTTCAGTTTCACCAATAATGTTGGAAATTCTGCTAGCACTGTTAATGATGTTAAATGGAATAGAAAATACTTTCATTGTGGTAAAAGGGCCACTATAAGAATGAGCACAAAATTATCAAGAAGCAAAAGGTGAAGAATCCTAACCATGCAAATATTATGTGAGAGGATGAGGAGGAAACGTTGGCTATGGTATCAAATTTATGCATATTAGCATCATAAATGACATAAACGTCTGTCATCTGTATACAGATCTAGATGTGCTTGGTATGACTCCAATTTCAGTCTGTTCGACATTTGTAATGACAAGTCCCAATTTAAGGAGTTTGAAGACTTCGAGGAAGATCAACATGTTCTTATGGGAAATAATGTCAAAGTGAAAGTCTTAGGCAAAGGGATTATAGAACTATAATTTACATTCGAGAAGAAACTTACTTTAGTCAATGTACTGTATGCACCTAATTTGAAGAAAAATCTTACATATGCAACCTTACTATGTAAGAAAGGTATGAGGCTATTATAGAGGCCAGAAAGTTTATTTTAACTTGGAATGGGATCTATGTGGGAAAGGCATGTAATGAGATGATTAAAGTAAGTATCAATAATAGTCTTGTCTCTTATAAAGAATCTAGATCAACAAAGCACAATCATTTAGCACATGTTAATTTTAGAACTTTAAATTTTGTATCTAAACTAGGTTTAATATTCTTAAATCATAATGCTTGTAAGAAATGTGAAATATGTATACAAGCCTAAAAATGTTTTTGTTTTCCATTTATTGATGTAGAAAGAGATAGTAATATTCTAGATCTGTCTCATTATGATATTTGTGAATCAAATGCATGTTAACAAGAGGTAGAAATAAATACTTCATAACATTCATAGATGAAGATCCTAAAATATTTAGTGAGACAATGTCTTCAAGGGATGTTGTTTTTTTGAAGGAGGCAATAAAGGAAGAAAGGAGTCTTCTCTTATACACTTGTAATTATGTATTAAACACTTTGGTTGATTTGCCTCTAGGTTCTAAGCCTATTGGGTGTAAATGGGTATTTAGAAGAAAATATAATACACATGGTTCCATACAAACCTTTAAAGTTAGATTAGTGGCTAAAGGATTTAAACAAAAGGAAGGTATTGACTATTTTGATACATATGCCTCTGTAGCAATAATAACTTCAATTAGGGTGTTGTTTGCTTTATCTTCTTTGTATGGTTGTATTTTGTATTCATCAAATGGATATTAAGACTGCATTTTTGAATGGTGATTTGGACGAAGAGCTATACACGGAACAACTCGAGGATTGTGTACTACCTGGTAATGAAAATAAAGTTTATAAACTGGTTAAATGAAGCAAGTATTAAAATAATAGCACAAAAAGTTTGATTTAGTAATCTTGCAAGATGGTTACAAACACGACAATACGATAACTGATTTACTCCAAGTTTTCAAAAGACCATAGTGTGGTAATATGTCTCTATATTTATAACATGCTTCATAGTTGGTACAAACTTGAGAGGTATTGAAGAAACCAAGAAGTATTTAACTTCAAAGTTCAAAATGAAGGATTTGGGTTAACTTGATACTATCTTAGGTATAAAGGTGACTAAAAATAGTGGGGGTTATGCTCTAAATCAAACTCACTATGTTAAAAAGGTGTTTCAAAAGTTCAATCATTAGACCGTTAAAGAAGTTTCATCTCTATATGATGTAGAAAGTAAACTGTATTAGACATCAATAAACACTAGAAGGTCAATAGAACAACTAAAGTATGCTAGTGCTATTGAAAGTAGATTGTATCTTATGCATTGTACAAGACTGGACATATCCTATGTTGTTTGTAAATATTAAAATTTACAAGTAATCCTGGTGTTTCTCATTGGAAAACAATAGGGAGACTTCTCGGTTACATAACTATAAATTTCAGATTATTTTATAATAACTATCCACGTGTGTTAGAATGATATGGTCATGCTATTTAGATAACTAGTGCATGTGATAATAGTTCTAAATCTAGTTGGGTTTTTATGCATTGTTGCAGTGTGATTTCTTGGGCGTCAAAGAACAAATGTGTATAACGTATTCCAGCATCAAAGTTCAATTTATAGCCTTAGCTGCGGCTAGCAAAGATGCAGAATGGTTGACAAATCTATTATTAGATATAGATTAGTGGCCACATGATATGCTAGCTATTTCTTTGCATTGATATAGTGAAGCAACAATGTCTATTTGAAGAGTATTGAATAAAATATATAATGGCAAGTCTAGACATATAAGCTTGGGACATGCTTATGTTAGACAATTAATCATGAAATGTGTGTTTACAATTGTCTATGTAAAATCAATAAAGAACTTGGCGGATCTATTACTAAACGACTCTTGAGAGATATGATTGATAAGATGACCAAGGACATGGGGTTAAATCTATGAAACAATTAAATTTATCAGCATAATGAGAACTCAACCTTTAATAGTTCACAAACAAATCTGAAGGTTTAATGAGAAAAATAATCTATGGTTTGTGATTTTGGACAAATACTAGGGCACAAATATATATGAAGTGTATTTACTAGTACTGTGGAAGGATGAGCAAGTACTTTTAATAAATTATAAGTTTAGTAAATAACTTGTGTGCATACCCGGTATAATATATTTTGGTCTTCACATATATTAATATTAGAAATGGTGTTGTTTCTAACAAAAGTATGCATAACTTTTGCAAATGTTCATAAAAATGCGAGAAGGATGTACATGGCCATATGGTGCAAAAATACCCATAAATACCTTAAGAAACATAATGGATTTAATAAAAACATTTTCAAGTTAAGATATATTGTATCATAGTTCAATGTTTAAATACAACCGTTGATTTAGTTAAAAGTTTGAATTTTGTCACCAAGTAGGGTTAAAACTTAGCAAATACTTTAAGATTAAATTTGTTGAGAAACTAGCTTTATAAGGTAAGTAGGGGGAAACAAATTTTTCAGTTGTGAAAAAAAAGTTCCACTAGTACTTTGGACTCATAAGCGAATTTATGATTTGTATCCGTACCGAAAGTGAGAAATGAAAAAGGTGTCTTTCAATTTAATTTTTTAAGGATAGCTTATAAAACTAGTTCAATACTTGTTTGGAAATTGTTTAACACATAATTAAATTAATCTGATTTAAAATGTTTATAACTTCTCTTGTGATGAATTGGTGCAAATACAATTGAAAAGCAAGCACCTCTTCATTTAAATATTGCCATAATCATAAAGTTCATTAATACTCATCTAAATGAAAAAAGTGCAATTTTAGTCCTCAAAGATTGGGTCTTTACGACTAAATTGCCCTAAAATTATTCAGGACGCATTATTTGCTTAGTCCTTAGTATTTTCAATTTCAAGTATTTAGGACTCTTAAAAATTTCGTGAATTACAAATGGAAAAAGTCACTTGATTGTTAAATCTCAAGTTCCAAACGTGGAAAAATACAATATTAGCCCTCAAAGTTTGGTTCATGGTGTCATGGTACTAGTTTGGTCCCCAAAGTTCTAAACAAAACCCATTTAATGTGTCATACTTTTTAATATCTACCAATTTAGGACAAATTTAAAATTTCTATCAATTGCAAATGAAAAAGTCACTGCATGACACGTAATTGTTAAATGTATCTTGAGATATAATAACACTTGTCAACCATTTTTGACCTATTTAACTATACTGCATTACACGTAATTGTTAAATGTATCTTGAGATATAACACTTGTCAACCATTTGTTTTGACCTATTTAACTATATTTTCACTCTTGTATACATTATAACACTTGTCATGCACATGACTTTAAATCTAATCTGGTTATAACACCTCTTATCCAAATTCAACCCATTTAATTTGATGTTAGAAAAGTTATATCTAAAGAAAGAATAATAATAATACAATAATAATTCACTAATAAAATAAAATAATAATCTAATTCAAGACTAATCTTTGAGGTATAACTAAACAATTATACTTCACTTTTTACAATATAATGAGACATTTATTGAGCTTAATATTTGAAATATAAGTTGAATTTAGTGTAGTAAATAAAAACTCAATATTTAGTTGCAAATGTTGAATAAGATTAAATGATTATATTAGTTCAAAGTTGTACCTCATGTCCTCATAAGCAACATCTTTTATAATATTCTTAAATTATCGACAGATTTTTCCATGATTAATATTTTTTTAAGTATTTTAGAATATTAATCAATAATGGATTTTTCTATAACAAGTGTTATATTCTTAGTAATAGAATTTTGGGTAGCTAAATTTAGCAACAAAAAAATAATCATCGCTAATTTAAGGTTTTCATAATATTTCAGAATCAAATTTATCAACCGATTTGCCAATGGAAAAATCTGTTGTTGAAATTCCATTGGTAAAATTGTTGCTATAGTTTACCGTCGAGACATTTTCTAACAGATGAATTCTGTCAGTGAATCGTTTAGAAATGAATTTTTGTCAAAAATTAAATGTGTTGAAATCATGTTGGAAAGTGTTACATTGTAGACAAGAATAGTGAATGTTTAGGCATTGATAGTTAGAGAAAAAAGTAGAAATATAGTTAAATGGGTTGAAATTAGTTGGGAAATCTTATATCCCAGGATATATTTAACAGTTATGTGCATTGCACATGACTTTTTCTGTATGTAATTGACAAAATTTTCAAAATTATCCTAAATTGGTAAAAATTAGAAAATTTGAGGATTAAATGCATTTTGTTTGCAACTTTGGGGACCAAAAAATATAGGTTACTACCCAAACATTGATGGCTAAAATTGTATTTTGTCACGTTTGAAACTTGATATTTAATAGTCACGTGCTTTGCACATGACATTTTTCATTTGAAATTGGCAAAATTTTCAAATTTGTCACAAATTAGTAGAAATTGAAAAGTTCAAGGATAAAATGTGTTTTGCATAAAATTTTAGGGACAAAAATGAACCCAAAACCCTAACTTTGTGCGCTAAAATTTTGTTCTCCTTCATCTAAAAGGGTGCAAAGTTATTTCCTGGGGTTGTTAATCAAGTAAACAACTTTTAATGGTGTGTTCTGATAAGTCTACAAGTATGGGACTCCAGCAAAGGCACAATATAGAGAGATAGAACACAAAAATCAGATTTTATTCTCCTTCTTCTTCTTAATCTCAATTTATTCTTGAGTGTTCAAGGGAAGAACACTTGCATTGCGGAGCAAGTGTTCTTGGTGCAGTTTTGATGATTCCTGGAAGTTGTATTTGCCTAAAACTAAAGTTCAACAACTATTTGTTTTGGGGGCAAATAATACTTTAAAGATAGAAACACTACCATCAAAGTCTTATTAAAGTTGTTCATCATTTTAGTGCTTTTATACACATTTCTCCAATAGTATCAAACATATCTCCCTTCGTCCCATTGAAATTATCATGTTTTTTTCTTTTTTCTTGTCCCAAAATATTTGTCATGTTCAAAAGGTCAAAGCATAATCATTACACCTTTTCCACATTTAACCATTGTCTTTTTGTAGAGGCAAATATTACAATATTCAAAATTTAAATTTTGGTGAGTAAAATAGGAAAGAGTTAACTAACTATCACTATCAACATACTATTTTTAATACATTAGATTCCTGAAAATTGACAAAATTCTGGGACGGAGAAAGTATATCCCTAAAAAAACTATTTTTGTATCATCTCGCATCAAAATAAATGGCACTGAATAATTTCAGGGCCAGTAGATAAGGAGAAAAGAAAAAACTCGAGTAGTACTCACAGGCGACTAAAAGAAATCAATTGATTTTCGCATACTTTGTGAACTAGTATCTGCACGTCAGGACAAACAAATGTGGAAGGAAAACCTGTAAAAGATTGGAAATGATTGAGTGGCACATGCACTTGCAACCGAGGCATTGGACAAACCATAGCCATTATGTTGAGCCTGCTTCTAGAGTTGATTGGCAAGGAGGACCGGGCAAAGCAAATTGTATCACTGGAAGATTAGGTGGATAAGAAACTCCATATATATTCTCATTCCTATTCCGATTCTTGGCCTCATTGACATATACTAGGAAGGGAATTAAGGTATGGAGCTTGTAACATTAATGAACTTTGAAACATGTCCCTTGCTCTAGTGCACATTATCTGCAGTTCCTCATAGGTACAAAGTAGTAAGTATCGTGAACGTTGATAACAAATATGAATTTTTATCTCAAAACTAAAAAGCAATGAGTGAAGTGACTCATTAAACTTATTAATTAGTTCAAGATCGCTTGGCTAAACTAACGTGGGATATATGTACGTTTAACACATACTCTCATATGTGACTAAAGTTGGTTGTGGGTTAAAGATGTTAGGAACAAAATCCCATGTATTTGCCGAGATTACTTTACAAGCCATTGAATATGATAATGAAGATAAACAAAGAGCAATATAGCAACAAAAGAGATATAAAGATTTGCGTGGTTCGGTCGTCCATGGGCGAAAGGTGAAAATCAACTGAATCACTAGAGGAATACAAATTTAGAGATCCCTCTACAAACCCATAACAAATTTTGAAAACCCTCCACAAACACAAAAGAGTCCATAGCAAAAAATTCCAAATATCCAAAAATCCCACAAGAACCTTAATAGACAAAAGGCCTTAGAAGACCCAATTCACTATCCTGATTAATACCAAACAAACACTGATAGTGTTATACAAAAATACAAACTGGGCTCACAAAGAAAACAAAATGGAAAATTAACACCATTATAAAAAAATTACAAAAGAGCCCAAAATATGACATTAAAAGGTTTAACGGGTCATAAAGGCCCTTAAGCTAACTAAAGCTCTATTGGTTTGGTGCACACAAAACTTTAACTAAGCCCCTTAATTTATGATCTTGAGTGGAAGAGAAAATACTCTTCCCAAACTAATGTAGGACACAACAAAAGATACAAGGCATACTCAACAAATCTCCATCTTGACTTGTATCTCATAACAAATCTTCACAAAATGAAATTTCTCAACCTTCTCCACAAAAGCGGCATGGCCAAATCTGCAATTCACAAATTGATCAACATAAGTAGCTCCACCTTCTCTGACAAATACTCAAATCTATACTCAACGCAAGCCAGCTTTTCATCAACAAAATAGGTCCGACAAATCTCTTCATGAATACCAAACGAACCTCGGGAAACCCAAAGGTACACCAACACAAAGAAGAGAATAACATAATGGCCTGACACAAACAAAAATTTGCTTACCAATGAGTAGCCAAAGATTCATTTCACGACTCGATCAAAATTTCTACAACACAAGACTTCTTTATTGGGGCTTGAACATAACCAAATTGGTTGACCGAATATGAACTTAACCCAAGTCTCCAACTCTGATACTAGTTTGTTAGGATTAAAACCCTGAGTATTTACAAAATTACTTAACAATCCATTGAAGACGATAATGAAGATAAACAAAAAGAAATATAACAACAAAAGGAATACAAAGATTTATATGGCTCGATTCAAATTCGACCAACATTTATGGGCAAAAGGTAAGAAATCCACTAAATCAAAAGAGGAATTCAAATTTGGAAAATCCTCCACAAACCCCTAAGAAATTTTGAGAACCTTCCACAAACCCAAAAGATCCCATAATAAAATACCCCATATATCCCAAAAACCAACTAGAGCCTTAATAGACAAAAGGCCCTAAAAGACTCGACTCATTCTCTTAGTTAATACCAAACAAACACTAATGGTGTTATACGAAAATACAAAATGGGCTCACAAAGAAAACAAAATAGATACTTAGCACATTATTATAACAAAAGTACAAGAGAGCCCAAAATATGACAAAAGGTTTAATGGGCCATAAAGACCCTTAAGCCAACTAAACCTCTTTTGGTTTGGTGCACCCAAAACCTTAACTAACGCTCTTAATTTATATTCTTTAGTGGAAGAGAAAACACTCTTTCCAAACTAATGTGGGACAAAATAAAAGATACAAGGCATACTCAATAAAGAAATAACCCGCAACTTGGTTGGTTGAACTCCCGAGGAGTTGAGCGCCCAGGACTAGAGAAAACCCGTGACTTGGATTTGGTTGAGCTCCTAAGGATAGAGACATCTCGTTGGAATGGACTGGAGCATACAAGACATGTGCAGATAAGGAAAAACTTCAGGCTATCTCTGATACCATGAAAGTGAGAGTAGAATAAATAGATTCTTTATTGATTGATGTATTTTCAAGTACAATAGTTGAGTCTATATATAGACCAAAAATACCAAAGATACCTAAAAGTATAGAAGGATAACTGTAAAAATTAGAATAATTACAAGTAAGATAAATATGTAGTACAAGCTATATACATTTAGCAGTTAAAGCCTTAAGCTCCGAATAGTTACCAGCAGAGCATAGCTAAAGTGGAGTTCATAGGTACAAGAAAACTCTTCACCTGTATGAATTGCGTATTGATTCATGTGTAATAAAATATGATATATTTTTCTGTAGCTATTAAAAATTCAACATTTATTAGTATTTCACTACTAACAACCACTTTGTACCTATAATTTAAACACTTTTCTTGAAGAAACTCTACCTGTGCTTTCTATACAAATCAAAATGATTTAAACTTTTTTGGTATTTGAAAATTTTGCTATAATTATGTCTGCCAACATTGAAGTCAAAATCTTCCTGACAAAAAAAAAATCCTCAATTTCAAATGAAGTGTACCATGATTCCAAATAACGTAATGATCAATTTTACCAATACATACACGATACCTAGAGAGGCTGCTAACTATGGTTGAGTTTCCATAGGGGAAATGTAGTATTTGCTAGATCTGAACCTGGTTGATTCAATCCATGAACAAAATGCAGCTCGTTTATTGAAAAACAGTGAAGTCCGAAATAAACTGAGATAAAATGCTATATTATCCTGTAGGCTTCTTCACACAAGTTCCATGTTTCAACGTGGATCAACTTGCTACAGATATATTTACGAAGTGAATCAAACACCAATTCTTCGAGGAAAAACTTGTAAACTTCCCGAGTCAAAATATGGTGAGAATATACAGAGACTCCTAATAGTAACCTGTTCTGAACATTACATAATCCGCAACTTAAGGCCCATTCCACTGCATTAAGTCACCTAAGACAACATATTCATCAATTGGCATTGCATTTGTGGTCTCATATTTGGCAGAAATTGAAACGTACGTTAGTGAGCCACCTTTATTTCTACTTCCTCGCCACCCTCTGTATAAGAGAAGGGATTTGTCCATATCCTTTTTCCCTGTGTATAAGACCTCTTCTTTCTCTGTACCCCCCATTCCCCTTCACCTCTTTACCTCCGCTTCTCCATTTCCTATGTTTTTTTTTTTTATTTTTTTTTGTGTGAATATGTTTCTGGAGTTTGAGGGTGTGTGTAACAATGGTTTGGTGGTAGAGTATGAAGGAGCCTATGATTAGAGATAAAGAGGGTGGTGGAATTTTTTCAGTGAGAATGGTGGAATTTTTCCCGTGAGCACTGGAATTTTTTTGATTTTTTGGATAGATTTGTTATGGGAATAAATTTGGGGCTTGATTGGATGACTTTTTGCGTAATTATAGGATTAATTATTTTTTGGAATTGATTTTTGGCTTGACGTATGGGATTAAATTATTTGAGATTTGATGGACATTGATTGGGTTTGATTTTTTCAATTACAATTTTGCTTGATTCATTATTGTTTTAAATGGTTTAGCTAGGTAAACTAAACTTATATTATACTGGTTCACTCAATTTTGTACCGAATCATCTCTTCTGATTGATTTTTCTCAGTTATTTATCATTTTCGGTACAACGTTTTTTGCATGCAATCGGATCAAATTGACGACTGATTTATAATTTAACCGATTAAATATACCACTCTAATTTGAATTTCAAAACATTAACATGACAAAATATCCAAAGTCTATATAATATACATTTTGTTATCTACAAGGTCCGCTAGCTTTTGCATGACTATATTAGTATCTGATTCGCTTCATCTAAAAAATCTGAACAGTTTCGAAATACCACCAAGTTGGTAACAGAACATATGCAACAGCCAAAGAAAACCGCGTGCCACTTTTGATTTTCTTTGAAGAGTTTGATAGATTGCACAATATAAAATTGTGAAAAAAAAATACTCTGATTCCACGAAAAATCTTCGGCTTTATCAAATATTCAGACACAGGGAATCTTCGGCTTAATCAGATACTCAGACACAGGGGCCAACGTAGGACTATTACTTTGGGGGCAATTACACAATGCATTCATATTAAGTTAAATAATATAAAAATTAAAGAGTAATACTAGGTTTCATGATATAATAAAAAATACATTAATCACAAAATAATTTGTATTTATCTAATATGATTAATTTATGCTCTAATCAATGTTAGACATTTTAAATTGAGTCGCCTATCTTTCATAGAATCAAAATAATCTATGATCAAATTAATATCTAAACTTCTAACAATATTCCTTTCTATGTAGATGATCAATGAGTTTGAAAGAAAGTCATCTCCCATCTTATTTCACATTCTATTTTTGATGATTTTCATTGCAGAAAATGCACGCTCAACTGATGCAGTAGATATAGGTAGAGTAATCACAAGTCTGATCAGTCTATCAACAAGAGGATAATGAGTTGCATTTCCTGTCCTTGATAATTCTCGACATAATTTTGAAATTATAGACACATTCTGTAAAGCAGTATCATTCTTCACATAAAGTTTGAAAAGTTCCAACTGAACCTTCAAATGCAACTTCTCTTGCTCAGTGAAATCCATAGGATAATATTTATTCACTAGCTTGCAAATATTTTCAATATTAAATAACTTGTATCCATCTATAGGATCTAAAGCACAACTAAGAATAAGTAGTTCCATCATATTTTCTTGAAATCTATTATTAATCTCAAACAACTGAGCATCTATAATAGAAAAAAATAAATCAATCCTGTAGTAATGCTCAAGAGAAATCGGATCCTTTTTTGCTCGAAGTTGGCCTTTTCGTGATTTTGTCAATGAATTTATGTCAGGAATATCTATATCTCTTTTTTAACAAAAAAAATTCACCTTGTCAAAAAGAGAAATCCATCCATTTTCTCATAACTGTTGAAGTCTTGCTTTAGTTACTGCGATCAAATGCATTGCATTGATAATATCTTGAGATTTGCGCTGCAAAGCTTGACAAAGAATGTTAGAAATTTCAAAATATCTTTCAGCATATGTAACATAAATACGAAATCAAATGATCGCATAATATCAAAAGCTCCATCCGCTTCAACTCGTTGAGCAACATTTCCATCAACACTAATATCTTCCACTAAAACCAAGCAAGTGCAATCAAACATCCCTAGCATACTGGAAAGTGACTCATAGTAAGATCCCTATCTAGTATCACCAGGTCTAGATAAATTGCGGATTTGATTTTTACCTTAGCCAGTTTCAAGTTCACCAGAAGAAACTAAATTCTCTATTTCATCCACTCGAGCATTTATTAGTTGATCACTACGCTTGGTTGAAGAAGTTACCAAACTGATGATGAGATCAACATATGAGAAAAAAAGATAAATAGGTTTTACCTCTTTTGATGCACTTATCAAAGTTAGTTGAAGACGATGGGCAAAACAATGAACATAATATGCAAATTGACATTCATTTACTATTAATGCTTGCACCCTTTTGAATGCTCCATGCATATTACTAGCACTATCATACCCCTTTCCTCGAAGATCTTGGATGTTAAGATTATACCTCGAAAGCAAATCACATATTTGATTTTTCAAAGTTATAGATATAGCATTAGGTACATGCAATATGCCAAAATATCAGCTCTCAAAGAAATCCTTCTTTGTCAACAAATCTTAACACAATCGCCATTTGCTCTTTTTTTGACTCATCTCTAGTTTCATCTACAATGATATAGAATTTAGAAGTACCAATATCTTTACGAAATCTGTTATGCACTCTTTTAGCAATAATGGATAAGAGCTCCTTTGAATTCCTTGGGAAGAATAAGCAGTATTTTTTGGGACATTTTCTAAAGTAACCAAGGTAACTTGTTCATTATAATCAACCAAAAACTCTAGTAGTGTAAGAAAATTTCCTCGATTTTCTGATATAAGAGTTCCATCATGACCTCTAAAAGCAACACTGCAATGAAAGCCATTTAACGGCGTAAATTGACACTTTTAGTCGTAATCTATTTCTTGCAATTTGTTTAATCGTTTGCTCTTATATGATCATCCCAATGTGTATAAGAGCAGATTCAATAGATCATGAGAAGCCTTTATAGCATTCTTGTGATCTGTATTACTCGCACGACGAAGAAAATTTCTTAAGACTGTTTACTCTATCATTAACTTTTTTCCAAGATCGAAATCCACTAATTGTGAAAGCATTTTGACTTGGACGATTGGATGGTTTGATGAAAAGAAAACATTGGAGACAATAAGCACCATTTGTAGTTGGTAAAAATTCCAACCAATTTGGAAATAGCTGGTACCAAGATACAAGAAATTTACAGTCCAGCTTATCAATAAATTTGGCTGAATTTTCAGGAATATGTCGAAATGGGGATACAGAGATATAAGCACGCCGAACCTCATTTTGATGATCAGATGTCAATAATTCCATTATTGACATAGTTTTGAATCAAAAGTCCATATAAGACATATCAAAAGATCTTTTATTCAATTCTTGAAACTTTTTTCGGAACTTGTTCTAGAAGTGTATAAGAGAAGTTTCTAAGTTAGATCTTATGCATTTGCTTGAGATGGAGTTTCTAAATTAGATGTCGAAGTATCCACTTGAGACGATTGAGTGTGAGGAGAAGAATTTTTTGAACCAGTATATTTTTCAATATCTTGATGGCCCCTTTTATTGAAATAAGAATAAATTGTTTTAGGAGCCATTGTTAACTAAATTCAATAAATTAATGACCACCTTGAAAAAATAAAAGTAGAGTGAGATTACAAATCGACAATTTAAATTAACTAATAAATAGATAAATTACAATACAAAACAAATTGGCCACTAGAATAAATAAAATTGCATATTTAAATTAACAAAGAAACCAAATTTGTTTTACTTGATTCACACATAAAGACAGGTTAGATTGAAAATTAGGCATTTATAATTAATGAATAATAAAAAAAAATTATTTTATGAATAATGAAAACAATAGAATAATTAAACAAAAAAGAAAAAAAATAGTATAACAAAATAAAAAGTAAAAATTTAAAAAGAACGTGATATAAAGCAATAGAAATTGGACAATCGAAAATAAGCCTTTTATTGATTCCTTGAAAAAACTAATGAAAAAATAATAATAATGAAAAATTAATAATTTGTGATAATTTGATTATTTATGGAACTTTTGGAAACATATATATAAATATATAAATAATTTGAAGCCGTTTAATATATATAAATATAGTAGCAATCATGCTACATCTTTTTTTGGATTCCAAAATTGATTTGGATTGGAATTGATTTGAAAGTTGTATTTGATTTGGATTTCAAAAATGATTTAACTTATCTTCGTGTTTAGTAGTAAACTTAGTTTCTTTTTTTAATTTAATAACCAAATTTTGTGGACTTTTTTGTAGAGTAATGAGTTGAGTATTATTAGGTTTAAATACAGGAAGGTTAGACGAGTTAGTGGGGGTGTGCTAAGATCTTGGGGGACAAATAATTAATTTTTATTATTAAAACACACAAAATACAAACCTAATTTACTATTAATAGCTTGATTTGCAAAAATCTTGGGGTAACCCCCGATCATCCGCCATTGCTCAGACAACCATCCAAAAATATGTGTATAAATAACACCTTCTTACTAACACATAAATTGTTATGTACTCTCATTGCAAGGGTAAAAAAAAAGTATTCCCATAACCACCAATACGGCAAATAATGATCAACAAGCTTGTTCTTTTAGGGAGTGAATAAATCTCCAAGAACAAGACCTTTCAGAGCTCATTCAGTCACTAAATATTGACTCAGATGGCGAAGACTTCAATCAATTAATTGAGAAAAGGCTTCAAGAATTACATTGACAAACGAGATCGTTTGGCTGGCGATGATGTTTCTCAGCTCATTTGCTCCAACTTGGTGATCCTCACTAGAGGGATCCATGTTGTGGATTGGGAGTTGTAAGCCATCTATGTTTATTAGGCTTCTGTACGCACTCACAGGGAAAGAGATTGAATCACATCCGGAAGAATATCTTCAAGGAAGAAGAGATGGGAAACTTTGGGGATGTTTCGCTAATGCAATGAATTTGATTAACAACTTGCAAATGAAAAATAATTGAGGAAGATAAGCTAACGGCAAAGCTCAACGGTTAGCAAAAGGATATGGCTAACCAACCAATTCATATTAAAATGCAACTATTGAAAATGAAGCAAGTACGAATATTAGAGAGGAGAACTATGTCAACCCCAAAAAAAAAAAAAAAAAATTATTTTATTATTTGTTTTATTGATTCTAGATAAGTATTATTATTTTATACTTCATCCAGTATAGAGTAGTTCTAAGGAAATAAACTAGTAGTAGTAGTATTATATTTATAATATAGTATATCTGATATTTGTGTTACGATACTTGAACTTCAGACTTAGGGAAAGCAGGAAAATTCTCTGTCACTTCAGGTTAGTTTCATCTACATTATTTTATATTGTTGTCATCAAATTTATTTGTGTAGATATGTATATGTAGACACAATTATATATATATGAATTATGTTGGTAAAAAAAAATTGCATTATGCTTATAATCTGGAAACGTGAATATAATATGGATGTTATAATCAATATATATATATATTTTTAGAGTAAATGACAAACTTTAATATATATATAGATGTATATATATATATATATATAATAATAGTAGAAGAAGAATTTAATTAATCAATGAAGTTTTTATTTCTGGAAATATATTTTTTATGAGGAAACAATCACTTGAATCGCATAGGATGATTGTCGATTTGAATGTTAGCCGGAATTTCGATTGGAAAATTTGTAAGATAAGTTGGCCGGCAAGCTTGTGTGCAGTAAGGTTGCAGAAATGCGTGGAGAACAAGCTGACTGGACAAAATATTAGAAAAATTACAATATTAATCCCTCTAGTTATATAGAATTATAAGATGGCCCGAAATATTTTCCATCCATGTCGAATTAAGTCCTTTTCAATTTCTGTAAATGGTAATTTGACCCACAAAATATTATATGGTTATTAGTAGTCCCTGGAATTAGCAGAATAGTCCCACAACTTAGGAAAAATATGACTAAGACCCAAAAAAAATTTCTAGAAATTACAGATTAACCCCTAAAACTTTATCTTAGATAACAAATGACCTCTACAGTATTTATAAGGTTCATAAAGGTTCCAAATAAGATCTTGTAAAAATTACCAAATTACCCTTGAATACTTTGGATAAGATTTTTATTAATATTTAAATTTTCTAAAAGTTATCAAAAGAAACTTAATAATTTTTCTTAGTCGGAATTAGTCCCGAGAAGTTTTATTTACCTTTAGTAAAGACATAAGATGTAGTACTTTAAGATATGATGGTTAAGATATATTACAATAGTTGGGACAAGTTAAGCTAAGTATGTAAGCGGGTTAAGTAGAGGAATTGATTTTAAATATTGATAGTCTATAGATAGTAAAACTGAGTAGTGAATTTGAATTTCTTATGGGTGATACCGAGATTGAGGACGAGCGAAACTGTATTCCTAAATTATGTTTTTAGAAATTATTTTATGACAGTGCATAATTCCTAAAAATTGTTAGTTAAACACATCTTGCTCAAGTGTTATTTTGAGATGAAATTCTGGATCATGTATGGTTATGTGACTGTCTGGTTTTAAAAGTGTATGGAAATGCATTATATGTATAGTTTTGACTACGCGTGACATGTATGTGTTGTATGGGTAATAATAAGATATTATGACTCTAAACGAACATGAAATAGTCGATAGGGGTTATAATCCTAAATTAGAGTCAAGAAAGACTTGACACCAGAGCCATGAGAAACTTGGCAACACATAGTCAAGAAAGACTTGACACTAGAGCCAAGAAAGACTTGGCAATACAAGAAGAATGTCAATGGTCCCCGGAAACCCTTGACACCGTTTTCTAGTGAGGTTAACCACTAGGTTGGCTACTCAGTAGCCGATGACTGCTTGTTAGTTTTGAGCCATTTAATTAAGTACATGTTCTCCATTACGAAAGTATGCACTTATAAGAAAGTTCATGTTATGAAGATTATTATATGTCATTGATGAATGTGCATGTATATGAATAATCTACATTACATATTCCGCAAAAGAAAAATTATTTTGATAAGAGCATATGCATGTGATGGTATATTGTGTATGTTTGAATTATTATATGTAACAGCATGATCCACGGAATAGTAAGTATTATCTACTGGGCGATTTGTCGCTCACCCCATGTATTTGTACGAGTACGTTTTAGTGGAAGATGAGGACTAAGCGTACCAGAACGAGGAGAGAAGTTAAGGTGGTAGCTAAACTAGGAATGTCGTAGAAATATTATTAATAAGTGAGCCTGTGTGCTTCAAACAATAATTATCTATTTTTTTATTTTGGTTGGTTATATTAGTTACCCAACTTTATTTTAATTTATGATGAAAGGATATTTGTTGCTATGTTGAATAAATTTAAGGGCGTATAAGTACTTTGTACTTATTTGAGTTTTGTATTCATGGGGTTACTCGTGAGTACGGCAGATGGCATGTGCCTAGTATGTGCGGGTCAGGGCGTGACAAGAACAGGGATGCTGAACAAGAAATTGGTGTACATGGTTGAAGTACGGTGAGTGTTTCAGAGAAGGTTGATAAGCTAAGGATAAATGTCCTGAAGGAGTTAATAAGCATATTGACTCCTTTGCAAGCAAAGGATACCTGCAGTTTTTGGCTGCAAGCAAAAAGCTTCAAGAGACTTTGCATCCGTGAATGGGGTAGGAGAAGAGATGATCGTCATGGACGAAGTGTTAACTGAGGACAATATGAATTTCCCTTTTACCTTTAACTAGCTAATAAATAAAGAACCACTTGTTTTCACCAATATCCCTCTTTTGATGCCCAAAAAAAGAAAAGACTGATTTCTAGAACTCATCTATACGATGTAATATGTATGTTTTGACATTCTAGTGCATGTGTTTAGTTCCATTAGTACTCTCAAATGTATGCATGAAGATGTTTAAATTTGTGTTTTTTGTTTCATTTAACTAAGTCCATGGTTTCAAATAATTGAATTGTGTGCAGTAAAATTTGTATTCGTAGTGGTGTGCAATTTACAATGTTTGAAGTTGTAGTCCATTTAATTTTAAATATGTAAGGGATCAGAAGAAGAATACCTTGTAATCTTTCCCTTCCATATCCACCTCCTACTTATTCGACCGATAAGGTCGTTCATTCATTTTTTAATGTTTATGGAAAGAAGTGAAATACTCCATAATGCCTTATCGGTCACTCCCATCCTCGGTCAAACTGGATATGGAAGGGAGGAGGGGGAAACCACGCCCTACTCTTGGAAAAACCATGTGATAATCCAGAAATCTGCTTCCTGCATCAACCTCGATGGTCTGTAAAACACAGTAAAAAATCCTCAAAGCATTATCCAGTGGGATCACTTTGATACTTAAGTTAGAATATGGACTCAAGGATTAAATATAGAAGATATATTTTGTACGGTCTCTTAAAATCTACTTGATGCATTGGCTAATGAGTTGCGAAATGTCCTCCAACCATAGCTGTTCTATGCCATATGGATAACAATCAAAAAGAACTTCCATTCGATAAAGAGTCCTCTTTCGTCTATTTCTTTTAACATTCCCACTAAAATTGTGGTAGGATTTCATGTATATTGATAGAATATGCTTTTATCTGTTTAGTTTTTATCCCAATAGGGATTTGGATAGAGTAACAAGTTCAAAGAATCCTTTATTATCACTGCACTTTTCGGATTAGGACTGATTTATATCATTATCAATTGAGTTGATTAATGATAGTTATCCCAACACCATTTATTTTTTATAAAATCAAATATCTTTTCGATAACTGAATTTAAAAAATACTATTTGTTGTGTCAAATATTTTACAGTTAGCTAAGATTATAATAATAGATAGCCTGACTTTTCAAGAACATCTCTCCATTCACGGTGATCTGCGTATTTTCGTTTTCTAATTAACTTTTTAGGGAGGAATAGCAACATAATTCTTCGAAAGAGGTTTAGAAACTTGTGTCAAGGATTGTCTTTTTCGCTAATCAAGCTACCTAGTTATTTTCACGTTAATCGAGTTGGCAGGGCTATCAATTAAGTTGATCGAACTAGCAGGCTATTGTCACATGTGTACTTCTACTCGACACGAACCTGACGTGCCAAGGCAGAATAAGAAGCCTGTGATGGCACCAAAATTTCTCTCAGCAAACTTTGGTCAGCCAACCCGTCCCACACTCATGTTTAGTTTTCACTCGTTTTTGGCAACTGTTGCACACACAAGCACGAAGTTTAGGCTTGGCACAAGAGCAAAGCACAAGTAAACTCGAAAGTAAACAGCACACAAGTTCGATCACGGCCCAGGCCAACCCTTGCAACACTTTTATTCCGTCAAAAGCTTACAACAGGACTTTTTACAAACATCTGGTGTGCAGAACACTCTTGCGGCCTAAATCCTCACGGATTCCTTCTTTGCCAAGTCTCTGACTACCAAATATTTATAGGGAAAATATGGTTGACAAGCCCAACCGCCTAGCTTTGCTGGACAAATGAAAAGCCTACAACTAAGCTGCCTAGCCAACTGGCAGCACACATGGCCTGATCATGCCCCAGAAGGTGGTAACTGCCACAACCGCCCACTAAGCACTACTCCACGTGCTGCCAGCATTTCCAGCCATTTCCTCGTACATGCAGCCACCCGCTCGGCCAAGTAGTCCCACCCAGCCACACAAAGTCCAACTTCCACTGATTGCCAGCTCACGTGCGTGTGCACTTGCCCGACGTGCACGCTGCCTAGTCGTTTCCCACAACTGTCCAGCACGTAGGCAACCCGGTTGCCTGCGTTCGTCGGCCAACACTCTTGTTGACCAGCCTTGCCACCCATAAGGCTTTACTTGGGCTCCCAGCAATGCCCAAGAATGTGCCACAAGCTATGCCCATTTCATGTTCAATCGTGAGCATGGGTCCGTTCGTGCCATTGCTGTTTGCCAACGTTTACCTAGCTTGTTCATGCCCGTGAGCTGCACAAAGCCAACGTTTCCGAACGTCCGTTCCGAAGCCACACGACCATGCCTAGCACTCATAGGACATGGGAGAAGGTTCCCAGCAATGCCCACAGGTTGACCTGCCCGCGTGGTGGCCTAGCCCACCGGCCACCCAAGAAGTGCAGTGAGCATACCTTCCCTATATAAGGCTTGGAAAAAAAAATCCCAAGTGACAGCAGTTGACACCAATTTGTTGAAAACCAGTAGAGCCATTCGGGCCACCCAAGACCCCATCAAAGCTGGTCTCCTTAATGCCAAAACTTCCCAAAGGACTTCCAAAACACCAAGGCATAGTTTTGAAACACTTAGCACGCTAACGGCTCAAGTCGACCCATCTCCATTTGCCAAGTTCACACACTGCCTTGCCGACAGGCAGTCTACCTAGCCGACGTGCAGGCTATTTGGAGCCAGGCCTGTGCACGTAGCCTTGCCGCTGTGCGAAACTCTGCCAAAGGGGCTAATATCTATCCTCTAGGCTGATTGAGTTGGCCAAACTAGGTCATTTGGACCACCTGAAGGGACAAGTATCTGTTTACTGGAGTCAATCCAACTTCTTGAGTATGACCCTATTGCCGAGGAGATCTTGGTAGCTCACATAGAAGAGTTTGGTATCTCACAAATAATATGACATGGTCCAAATAAGGAGGATGTTCAACCTAGATTTAGCTATAGTTATAATAATTTTGTCTTGTAGACATTTTTGTTATCATCCTGCACATCTTATTTCTCTGATGCTTATGAACTAATGTTGTTCCAGAACTGAGTTGTTGAACACTGATAATTTTAGGATGTTATCATGAAAACATCTGATTTATTATTCTATAATCTAGTTATTAGAATAACTTGAAATTGTCATTCCATAGTCGTATATAATTTTTTTTTTTTTTGTTTTCATATCGTAATCTTGTTACTCATATGTTTATGACCAATTTGAGTTCCATAAACTAGTTGTTGGAACTAAAGGGTAATTTACACTTTACCCCTTCAAATTTAACATCACTAACATTTTACTCTCTAGAGTTCTTTTTTGAGCGCTAAAGTCCTGGACAAACGGTCAACTCTAACGCCGTCTGAAATTTTTGTTACATAGAGAAATATACTATTTGGTTAATTAAACTTTTCCCTTAAATTTTAATTTTACTGACACTTTATTGCCAAACATTATGTTTTGAATACTTAATCTCTTTTGTTATGTCAATTCAGCGTTTTTGCCATAAATTCTATTTTTAAAAGAGAATTTGCTTTCTATCCCTCCAATAACTAGTACTAACAACAACAATAACAAAAAATAATGCATTTTCTTTTTTCTCTTTTAAAAATTTCCTTTTATTTTGATTGACCTAAATAATTTTAAAATAAAAACTAATTCAAAATGTCTAAATTTATGAGTTTATCTTTCTATTTAGCCAAATTTCAAGTTAAAAATGCCATTCTTCATTATCAAGAAACGTAAAACTGTTAAAATTTATCGTCTGTTAAAAATATATGTGCTCAAAAAATTATGTCAATTAGATTTTATCATTTTCTTTAATTTATCTCAACCAAAAAGTCATAAATATACTAAATTAAACTTACAACTATCTATTCATATCAATTTCTACATGCATTAAGTCTAATACTTATAAAAATTTGATTCATTAAATAAAAATAAACAAAAAATAAATATTAGAATAAAATAGGGGTAAAATGGTCAAAAAATTTAGTTGGTGTAATGGAAAGACTACCGTGCTCAAAAGAAAACGTTTGGGTCTAAAGTATAAATGACACTAAAGTTTAAGGGGGTCAAATGCAACTAACCCTTAATATTTCTACAATCTGGTTGCTATGACTTTGAGTTTGTAGTTCCGCAATCTAGTTTTTAGAACATCTTGAGTTGATTGTTTCATAGTCATATTATAAGGAATATATTTTCATATTTTTGGTAATCAACGCGGAACTGTGTTAAGCTTAGATACTCATAACCAATTGGGTTCCTCAATCTAGTTGTGGAAATTGATAATTCTACAATCTTGTTGCTAGAATTTTCTGTTTATAGTTTTGCAATCTAGCGCTAGAATGAGTTCAAATGACTCAATCGACAAGGAACATACTTGCAATAAAAATGAAAGTTAACTAGACTACAATCGAGTTGCTAGAGCATTTTAATGATTATTGAGGTGTTTACACCTATTTCCTCCCAAAAAAAAAAAGGTGTTTACACCTATTTATAGGAACTCGTAGGTGCTAGTGACACTATATTTTCAGGATGTACATATTCCAAGGTATAAGAATAGGTTTTTCATCCATCAGGCATGCAGTTTCTTAATTAAGGATTGTTCATCAAGCAAGATTTCTCCTCTTTATTATACGGTTGGCAAGCCATATTACTCTAACTCGGTTCATCAATCTTAGGTAGTGATGATACAAGATTTGTTCGGTATCGTTCAACAGTATAATAAGATTGAAAAAAGATGAACTATCGTTAAAAGCTTCAAGAGATTTTGGGGGCAATATTCAAAACACTTTTATTGATGCTTTTTTAATGAGAATACAAGTAAAGTGATAATGACAATACAAGTAAGGAGATCTTTTTCTTGGGTTGTTTTTCCCTGCCCCTCCAAATGTTAATGAGCAAGCTATTTATACATTTATTTTTCTTTTGGGTATAGATGGTCTACAATGAATCAATTCCTAATAGTTACAATGTTTTGATAATCCGAACTACTGAGCTACCGAAACTCAATTACCCGATCTTCTGATCTACTTGTTCAAATCGGGATGGCTTCTTAATCAGATTATCTTTTTCGAGAAGCTTGTCAATATGGCCGATCGCCAACCTTTAATCAACGCTCAATATTTTAGGACACGTATCCTCTGATCCGAACTAAGCTGTCCTCTGATCCGAGTTGAGCTAATTTATGTGTCGTCATAAGCCCCCTCGATATATTTTCAATTCGAAGACTGAGTTTATATCGATTTTGTTTTTAAATATACTTTTATTATTGTTTTTTCTTTATCTCATCTTTTGAGGTACCTTTATTTAATGCGGGTGGTTGTGTCTTTTTTCCTAAACGTCACTTTATCACAAGTGCGGGGAACTTCTTCTAAATTAACATTTCCCTTTATCAATTAGGATTAAACTTTCATCATTTTCTCTTTTAGCAAAGAAAGAAAAAAAAAAACTTTTTCCATTCTGCAATATCCATGGCCACTAAGTCGAGACAAGGTTCTTCTGAAATCGCCCCATCAAAGGATGAATTTGATTTAGGATCTATGATGTTAGGCAATCAAAGCACTACAATGGCTTTGAGAAAACCTAAAACAAATCCCTCTGTGCCCATATCCAAGGAAGAAGGGAAATCTGATGATTCTGTAATTAAGGCTCCGAAAATTAAGGCTGAGAGCAGAGTCGAACCCCTCTCCTCAGGAGGTAGTATCTACTAGAAAGAGGAAAGCCTCCCAACCTCCTGAGAAAACTTTGGCTCCTGTTGATTTGGATCCAGTTTCAGATTTTGAACAGTCTATTCCGGTTTTATCAGAAAAGCCCTTGATTCTGGATTTCCAAGGGAGAAAATAACCTCCAATTTTTTCATCTTCCAATTCTATGTGCTTCGTACCTAATTGGCCGATCCTATCAGACGAGCGTGTAGTAGGATCATCAAAGACCTTCGACCACCTATTTTATGCCTTCACAAAGGAGGATAATGTCAGATCTGATGCTTGTTCGGATAGAGATAAAGTAGTCGGAGTAGTTAATGGCTGGTATTCAGCTGGATGTTATATGTGTAACATCATGTTGTCTTGGCTGAATGACCAGGATAAAATTTCAAGGGTTGAAGAATCTCTGGATCGCTCAAATCGGGAGAAGAGTATGCTCTTAGAAGAGGCTAAGAAGTCCGAGCAAGAAAGACTTCTTAAGGAATGATCTGATCTGTCAAGCACAATTTCTTCTTAGGCAGAAAGAGCTTCAGTCTATCCACTTAGCCGAACTGACAAGACTGAGGAAAGAGTATCATCAGGTTTCTCAGAACTTGTCTACCAAGTCCGTAGAGTTAATGTCTGCACAATCCGAGGTTGAGAAACTCCAAACTGCAGCATCTCCTCATTCATTATCCATGGAAGATCTAAAGAAAAATCTTTCTCTCCAAAGCATAAAATCATATTTGATGTCGAGTGCTTTGGAAGGAAATGTCGAGAAGTTTTGTACTATGAGTGCTAAGGCAGGTTTTAATAAAGCCTTATCCGATATCAAAACACAATTTTTCGAGCTATCTTTTGACGAGGAGGATTTTGATTTCTATGACCCTTTGGCTTCTTTTGGCTTAATGATTGAACTAGGTAGAGCTTTTAGGAGATCTCGAACTGCTTCCACTTTAAACCAAAGTGTGCTTCTAGAGGGTCCTTCTGAAGTTGTGGAAAAGAAGGAAGAGGAAGTAGGGATACCTGATCAAGAGGTAAACATATCAGACCTGTTAGATGGTATGAACAGCATACCCTGCTTTTCTTTTAGACGCAGAAATTTTTGGTGTAGATCTTCGAACTTTATTTCATTTTGATGATCAGGATGTAGCAAAAACTTCCGCTTCGGTTGAGAATCCTTCAGTAGAACAAGATGAGGGAGATCAACAGAACATAGGATAGGACTTTGTATTATTCATGAATGATTTGTAAAAAAAGATCTCTTTTATTTTAAAATTTTCAATTGCATTCTTCTTTATTTTCCAACTACTTGAACTGTAATAATTATTTGTAAGTCATTCTTTTTCTAATAAGAATAACCTATCCTTTGCGATCCATCTGTTTAGATCTATGATTGTTATCCTTTTCTGTTGCAAACTTTCTTGTTCGTCCAGCTTTTCTTTTTCTCCGATCGACCATGTTCATATTTATAACGGTTACTTGTGCACTTCGACGAGCCTGACATTTAGTTTATGTCATAAAATTAGGGACTTCAGGCCACTTGTAGCACTTCGGCGAGCCATCTCTTATTCAGCCGATCTGCTATTTTAATTAATCTGAAAAGTAGATCAGCCTTTACTCTTTATGATCGGGGAAGAACTGATCCTTGTAAAAATTTTCACGCTTTATCCTGAATATTAATTTTAGCCTTAACTGGCATTTTCAGCCTTAATGGCGGTTTTCGCCATAATGGCGGTTATTGAAACGATGTGCCCTATTTATTGGGCTAGTTTGTGGGTAATAAATTCAAACCCACTAACTTTTCAGTTTTCAAGAATTCAAATATCCTTTCATTTTTATCCAATTATTGAAACTCTTCTTTCACAAAAAATATTCTTTTCTTCCAATCCTAGTTTTCCATCACTTTGTCAAATATGCTATGGCCTCCTCTTCGATAATCATTATTCGGGCCGAGCCTATTTCCGTTGTTCCTTATACTGGGCAATCAACTCCTCGTTCTCGATAGGCTTCGGTCACAGCAGGAATCATGATATGCTTCAATTCGAGAACCTACCTCATCTCAGAGCCACTTACCAGATTCCAGACACAGTGGCAATCCAAATTCCAGTTGAGGGGAAAGATAGAGCACATGAACCTCTTGAAGGATTTGTCACTATTTTTGAAGATCAACTTAGGGCCGGGCTTCGTTTTTCTCTAAGCGAAGTCTTGTTGTCCTTTTGTTCTATTTTTGGGATTTGTTTATCCCAATTAATGCCTAATTCCTTTCGTCTTCTCATCGCCTAGCACTGATATGTAAATATTCAAGCATCAGAGCTTTTGCTCATGGCTTCAAGTGCTTTTATAAGGTTGTTCAGTGCAAGGAGTTTGGTATCTTCTATTTTGCCGGCCGGTCAAAGAGATCAAGCATGTCTTCTGACATGCCGAGCTCGAAAAAAAATTAAAAATCAAACTTCTTTTATACTGGTCAAGCGGATATGTCCAAAGTCAGGACAAGGTGGGCCTTTCCTGATCAAGATCTCATCCTGAATTCGAACCCTTTGGGAGAATTAGATCTTGGGTCTTTTATTGGAGTGACGAAGATCAACCAAATGGGCATGTCCATCCTTTTTGGAGGAAAAACGATCTAATTTCGTGATGGACTATAACCTATTAATTTGGGCAGATCTCATTCCTGAAGCTATTCTTCCTTCAGGTTTTGATGGACGTAAGCATATTTTTCCTCCTGAATATATACCTTCTTATTTTTATTTGATCTTTATCTAATAGTTCAATCCTCAGGTGTCTTGACAGAGGCTATATTATTTCTTCTGACCGAGAGGGGTAATCAATCCGCTGTTCCCGAGTGTGTTCAAATAGTGGATTGGTTCGCTCTGACCTCCCAAACAACAAAATGGGGTAGTAGCATTGCAACTGCCTGAAAGCAAAAAGAGCCAATGGCTGCTGCTCCTGTACCAAGAAGAAAGAGGTCTAAACAGCCTGTGATAGACGAGGTGGAAGAACAACCAGTGGCTGCTGCTCCGAGAAAAAAGAGATCCAAACAGCCTTTGGTTAAGGAGTCAGAGGAGGATGAACCCATTGCTCCCTTCTCTCATCGCTCGAGATCTACGAGAAGATTTGATTCAGAGTATTATTTTATTCTTTTCTTTGACAGTTCCTTTAATTCGAACTCCTTCTACTGTTCTCTCAATTTCAGGTGGGTCTTTCTGTCCCTAGTCATATAAAGCCTCGAGTCTTTCGTATCCCAGGGAATGTTAAACTAACCTCTTAGTATGCAGCTTCAGGAGCTCGTGACTGGACACCTGAATAGGTGTGGGTATCGAGTGGATCCCAAAGTCTTTTCTAGACGGCTAGAACAGCTAAGCCGATCCGAACGATCGAGGGGGATCTCGACACTACCCCTTTCAATCCCCTGTGGTCCTTATCCATAAATGACCGAGGTCAACATCCTGGAGTGGCTAATGAATGGCTTAATAATGTTTTTATGGAACGAGACCAGTCTTACTCAGTTGATCACCCGTATTCTCAACTTTTCTCTGAGGCTGCATAATCTTTTTATACGGTATTTTTTTTAACATGATATTTTGTCCTGTAGCTTGGAAATGCACTGAGTGAAGATCATCGTAGCAGCTTGAGGTTGGAAAAGTAAGTCGAGCAGCTGGCTGCGAATGAAAGACTTCAGAGGTCTCTTGCTAATGAAGAAATCTTAAAGAAGAACTCCAAGCTGAAGGTGTTAACATGGGAATTTCTTTTTCTTCTTCAGAAGAGAAGGAACAAGAAGACATGGGAGTCCTAAGAAGGCAAGTTGTAGATCTTAATGCTGAACTAAACTCCAAACATGAAGAATATATGTAACTGAAGCTTGAGGTTGATCAGCTAAAGTTGAAGATCGAACAGCTGAAGTCCGAGTGATCTGAGCTAGCTTCTTCTGCCACTTAATTGGTTGATCATGTCAACCAGTACTTAGGTTCTTCTATTCTAAAGCAGGATTTAATGACATTTTGTCAACAAGCCTGTGCTTTAGGATATCGAGAAGCCTTAGAAGAGGTGAAGAAGAGGTTCCCAGAGATGTCTTTAGATTTTTCTTCATTTGTAGATTATAATAGTGATGTAGATAGGTCCTTACTTACTGACCTAGGTAATATGTTTGTTGAGCCCCATGACGAGGAAAATGTTTCCTTAAGGCTATTTTAACAGAAGATAAATGAAGTTTATTTTGTTTTCTTCAATTTCTTGAGTAATATTTCTTTAAATTTATTGCATTCCATGTTCGGGGAATGGGGCGATCAAATTGATCTGCTAGCTTATAGTATCCAGTAGGATGGGCTTCAATTATTTTATAAGGACCTTCCCAATTTTCATCCAACTTATGGCCTCCTTCAGTTCGGAAAAATTCATGCTTTCATAAAACGAGATCCCCAGTTTGAAAGTATCTATGCCGAAAAGATGAGTCGTAGTATTTTTTGAGGCGTTGTTTATAAGTAGCTTCTCGGATGGCCGCCATCAGTCTCCGTTCTTCCACCATATCTAATTCTTCTCATCGATCCTCATCATTATCCTGGTGAAATGATTTTTGGGTTCTAATAGTCCTTATCCCTATTTCAGGGGAAATAACAGCTTCTGATCCATAAACCAGGCTGAATGGTGTTTCTTCGTGAGAAGTTCGGGGTGTAGTTTAGCAAGACCAGTAGAACGCTTGGGAGTTCTTCAACCCAAACTCCTTTGGCTAGGTTCAATCATGTTTTAAGCCCAGCAAAGAGTACTCGATTAGAGACACATCTTCAACTTGTCCGTTGGCTTGGGGATGGGATACTAAGGTCGTGTGTGTCTGAATCCCCAATTCCGTTCAGAAGGGTCTGAATGGTTTCCCAACAAATTGTGTTCTATTATCGGATACAATGTCTTTGGGAATACCATATCGACATATAATATTCTTCCAGAAGAATTTTTTGACATTTTCACTGAAAATCGACCTCAGTGGTTCAGCCTCTATCCATTTTGAGAAGTAGTCGACAGCTACAATTAGGAACTTAAAGCCGCTGGTTCCTCAGGGAAAAGGTCCTAAAATGTCAAGCCCCCATTGCTGAAAAGGCCGTGCTCCCAGAATAAAATTTATTTCGGTAGCATTTTTTCGAATAATAGGAGCATGTTTTTGACATTTATGACGTAACTTGGTGAGATGAACAATATCATGGTGTAAATTGTTGGCCAATAATATCCTGTAACCATTGCTTTTCTCACTAAGCTCCTAGCTCCAATATGACTGCCACATATTTCTTCATGAATTTCCCGAATGACATAATTAGCATCTCGTGGGGCAAGGCATCTGAACAAATGACGCAGGTATGAATGCCGGTATAAAATTCCTTCATGCATCCGATATTTCAGAGCTCGAACACACAACCTTCTTGCCTGAATGCTACTTTAGGGAGTCTAGTCATTTGTCAATAATTAATGATAGGGGTCATCCAGTTTGGTTTGTCCTCAAGATGTCTACTTCGTACACATCTACGGCTCGCCGCGCTTTAATTTCAACTAAAACTTCTTTAGTTAAATGTGAGTATAAAGTGGTGGCTAGTTTGGACAAGGCATCAGCATGCATGTTTTTGGATCGAGGAACTTTGATAAATTCTGTTCGCTGGAAGACTTTTACCATCTTCTGAACTTCTTAAAGGTATTTTTGAAGAAGCTCTCCTCAGATTTCAAAATCACCAAGTATCTGATTGATGGCAATTAATGAATCATTGTGTATCCGAAGGTTCCGAGCTCCAAGCTTCTCAGCAAGTTTCATCCCAGTAATCAATGCTTCGTACTCCGCTTCATTGTTGGTAGCTCAAAATTCAAATCGAATGGCGTACGTAAGTTGATGTCCTTCGAGAGTTTTGATGAGGATACCTGCTCTGGATCCAAGCTCATTTGAAGATCCATCGACATATAATTCCCAAAGGCAATCATCTGTATCTTCTATCATCTGAACTGAATCATCCGCAAAGGTACTTTCTACAATAAAATCATCCAAACCTTGTGCTTTAATGGCAGTTCTGGGGCAAAACTAAAGATCATATTCAAGGAGCTCTATGCACCCTTTAAGCGCTCGTCCGGATACATCAAGTTTGCTTAATATAGTGTTAAGAGAAAATTGGTATAAATAATGACAGTATGTCCCTGAATGTAAGGTCTTAACTTATAGCAGCAACTATTAGTGCATATGCCATTTTTTCAGCATTAGAGTAGTTTAGCTCAGGTCCTGTAGTATTATGCTGACAAAATAGATCGGTCTTTGAATTTTGTCTCTCTGGAAAACTAGTAGAGCGCTCACAAAAAGCTGTGTGGCGGACAAGTAAAGAGTAAGAACTTCATTTTTTGACTGGAGCAGTCAAACACGGCAACAGGGTCATATATTTCTTCAAATCATCTAATGTTGATTAACATTGCTCGGTCCATTGGAAATCTTTAGATTTGCCAATAGCTCGGAAGAAAGAAAGCCCCCGTTCAGCTGATTTGGACAGGAACTTGTTGAGGGCTGCCATCCGTCCTATTAAGCATTGTACTTCTTTTTTCGTTCGAGGTGATTTCATGTCCAAGATGGCTTATACTTTTCTAGGATTTGCATCAATTCCCTTTTTGGAAATTATGAATCCGAGAAATTTTCCAGAGGAATCTCCAAAAGTACATTTTAAAGGATTTAGTCTAAGATTGACCGACCTCATTATCTTAAAAACACTCTCAAAGGTCCATGAGGGAGTTTTGAAAAGTTTGGCTCTTTATAACCATGTCATCTACATAAACTTTCATGTTTCGACCGATCTGTTGCTTGAAAAGTTTGTTGACCAATCTTTGATATGTTGCTTCTGAATTTTTTAAACTGAAAGGCATGGTTCGGTAACAATATGTGCCATTGTCCAAACTCTTTACAGATTATGAGTTCTTAAAAATTCTCCCTCTTAGAAAATGTGAATGAGTAAACTATTTATACAACTATAGTAGGTCAATGGACCCACAATGAATAGTATTATCTTAATATATTCCAAACTACCGATCTACTTACGCTAGACGTCTAGTCAAACAACGTGTGCCGAGCTGCTTTAAACGAGTCGAGCTACTCGGTAGTCAGTCCGACCTATCTGACCAACCTGGAATGGAAAAGGCCAGTGGAAGCGGCCATGTGTCTTTAGAGAAATTCCCGAGTGACTTGTTGGCTCATAACTCCTACCGATGGACTTTTGGGTGTCGGTGTTCGAAAATTATTGCCACGTGTACTCATATCAAATCAGAACTAATTTAAGTATCGTCATAAGCCCCATTGATGTATTTTCATGTCAACAGACTGAATTTAAATCGATTTATTTATATTTTTCCTGTTACATCTTTTGAGACGCCTTCATTAAATGCGAGCAGTTGCATCTTTTTTTCCAAGCGTCACTTTGTGACATGTGTAAAGTGCCCTTTTTCCTGATTTTACAATCATTTCCTTTTGACTTTATCTTTTATTTTTGTTATCAACTCCTTTTGCTTTCTCTAAGCTTTTTTCATCCTTCTTTCCGCATCTCCTTTGCTTCTTAGAAGAAATCCATGGCTTCCGAATCTAGACAAGGATCTTCCAAGAATACTCCTGTAGAAGATAAATTTATTTTGGGATCGGTGATGCTTGGGTGGTTAGGGTGCAACAAAAGTTTTGAGAAGGATTTAAAAACCTTCAACTTCTATGATTCAACCTTCTGTAAATGAGGCAAACTCTGGAAACTCCGTGTTTGGGGTCCCAGAATCACGAATTGAGGCAGGATCTGAACTGTCTCCTCAGGAAACAACTTCTACCAAGAAGAGAAAAGCCTCTCAATCTCCTAATAGAACTGTGACTAATGCTAAAATCCCTTTGATTCTTGAACCACCCATTATTTCAAACCTTTCAACAGAGAAATCTATGACTCTTCATGATTCCTAAGTCGGCAACGAGCCCCCAGTTTCGTCTTTCGTAGAGCCGCATTGCTTTGTTCCCGAATGGCTAATCTTGTCAAATGAGAGAATTAGTGATTCGGCAAAAATCGTCGATCACCTTTTTGCTGCTTTTCTGATGGGCGATAATGTAAAAGCAGATGCCTATTCAGATAGGGAGAAATCTATTCGAGTAGCCTCTGGTTGGTACGCGACTGGATGCCTCATGCGTAACATCATGCTTTCTTGGTTGAAGGAGAAAGAAAAGGTTGCCGAACACGAGAAATCTATGGAAGAGGTTACTAGAGAAAAAAAACTGTAAATTTGATTGAGGATACCAAAAAATCCGAACAAGAAAACTTCTCAAAGAATGAGCCGATTAGGAAGCACAGCTCAATGTAAAACAACATTGACTTCAGACTCTCCATTCGGCTAAGCTGGTAAAGTGGAAAAAGGAATACCAAGAAGTCTGTCAAAATTTAGCTTCCAAATCCTTTAACCTAATTTCTGCTCAGTCAAAGTTGAAAAACTTCAATCCGAAATTTCGCGCCACTTGTCCTTGATAGAGGAATTGAAGAAGGATCTCCCTTTCCAGAGTGTAAACTCTTTCTTGATGTCAGACACTCTCGGAAGGGACATAGGAAAATTTTGTGTTATGAGCGCCAAGGCTAATTTTAGCAAAGCATTGAACGACATTAAAGTTCTATTTCCCAAACTATCTTTTGACAATGAGGTTTTTAGTTTTTATGAACCTTCTGCTTATTTGATCTAATGACCGAGTTAGGCCAGTCCTTTAGGAAGCCTCGTACTTTGATTAATTTGAACCAAAGTGTGCCCACTTATAAAGGGTCCTTCTGGTGAAAAAGAAGCCGAAGTAGAAATACCTGAACAAGAGGTAAACATATTAGATTTGTTAGATAGTATGAATAGTAGGCCTAGCTTTTCTCTTAGTGCAGGTATTTCTGATGTAGATCCTCTAACTTTTCTTTATTTTGGTGATCAGGATGTAACAGGAACTACAGTTGAGAATCCTTCAGTAGAGCAGATTGAGGGAGACAAACCAAAGTAGAATAGGATCCTATAATCTTTTATCAATTATTAATGAAACAACTTTCATTTTATTTTTTCTTGCTTTTATTTGTAATATTCTTCCAATCAATAAACTGTTCAGATTGTAGTAATTTGTTGTGTAATTGATACACTTAATAAAAAATCACTTTTTTTCCGAACTTCTGTTCTTCTGAACTAAAGTGGTTTAGTAATCTTTGAATGAACAATTTACTTTATTAACTACCTTCGATCAGCATGTTTATATTGAAAAATGGCTGTTTGAGCACTTCGACGAGCTTGACATTTATAAACTCAATTGATGTCATTAAATTAGGGAGTTAAGGCCACTTATAGCGCTTTAGAGAGCCATCCCTTATTCGGCCAATCAACTGCTGTTAAACTTTGGCAGCTTGGCTTTTACTCTTTTAGATCGTGGAAGAACCGTTACTTGTAAAATTATTTGAGTTTTTGTGTCTTTTCGTAAAAAGGCGTGCCCTAGTTATTAGGAACATTTAATATGACTGGCGATTGACTTCTCATCCCATTACCGCTTCAATTTCTAAGAATTTGAATTGTATCATAAATACCCCATTTCTTTGTCTTTTCGTTTGTACTTTCAAAATCCACTCTCAAATTTCCTTTTCTTCTTTTAACAATTTTTTAAATTTTCATTCTTCTCATGGCTTCTTCACTAACCTTGTCATCCGCTCTAAACCTATCACCTCGGTGGCTCCTACAGGGGATTCCACTCCTCCTAAAAAGGCTCCAGCCACCACAGGTATGAATTCTAGATTGCATGTCGAAAATATCCCCCATTTTAGGGCCACCTATCACATCCCAGATACGGTGGCTATTCAGATTTCGGATGAAGAAGATAGGGCGCATATCCCTCCTGAAGGGTTTATTACTATTTTTGAGGACCAACTTAGGGCAGGGCTTAGGTTTCCCCTAAGCGAGGTTCTCTTGTCCTTATGCTCCTTCTTCGGCATCTGTTTATCTCAATTGATGCCTAATTCTTTCCGGCTCCTTGTTGTCTACTTGTACATCGTAGCCACTGAACACGGCTTTAGGTGTTTTTAAAAGGTGGTGTAGGGCAAGGAATTTGGTTTCTACTATTTTTCTGGTCGTTCCAAGCGAGTGAGTGTGGCTTCTGATATGCCAAGTTTGATTAAGAATTGGAAATCCAATTTCTTTTTTGCCTCTCAAGCAGACATGGGAAAGGTCCGAACGAAGTGGTCTTTCTTTGATCGAGATCCTGTTCTCAACTCAGATCCCCTTGGAGAATTGGATCCTGATTCTTATGTTAGAGTGACCAAAGTTAATCAAAGCGAGTCAGGTCTATCTGTTCACTTCGGAGGTCGTAACTCAGTGGTAGACCACAATCTGTTAATCTGGGCAGATCTGATTGAAGGAGCAACCCTTCCTCAGGGGTTAATAGACGTAAGCCTACTTTTCTTTTTTCCTTTGATATGTCTTTTAACTTGTTTCATTTAACTGACCTCTTTTTCAATCTTTTTATGTAGGGGCCCTAATGAATTCGATCTTGTCTCCTTTGGCCGAGAAGGAAGCCCAGTCTACTGTTCTTGACTGAGTGCAAATAGTAGATCATTTTTCTTCGACTTCGCAAGGAGCGAAGGAAGTTGCTAGCAGTACTACGATTACTAAGATGTGTTAAAGAAACAGCTGCTGCTGCTCCTATTCTGAGGAGAAAGAGGTCAAAGGCTCCTCCAATGAGGGAGATTGAAGAGGAAGAGGTCGTATCAAAGAATTTCGTTATCGGTTGGTGCCGTCAAACAAGGCATTTTGCTCAGATATTGCTTGAGTTCTTCAAAAGCTTTCTGACATTGATTGTCTCTCTTACATTGAAAGTCTTTGGCTTTAGTGATGGCTTGAAAGATAGGAAGCCCTGTTTTGCTAATTTGGACAGGAATCGATTAAGGACTGCCATTCGTCCGGTTAGGCATTGTACTTTCTTCATAGTTTGGGAAGGTTTCATTTGTATTTTCTTCAGGTTCGCTTCGATCCCTCATTCCAAGATCATGAAGCCGAGGAACTTTCCTGAAGGAACTCCAAAGATACATTTTAATGGATTAAGCTGAAGATTGACCGATCTTATTATAGCAAAAATCTCTCGGAGATCCAAGAGAGTGTCTTTGTAGGTTTGGTTTTTGACAACCATATCATCCACATAGACCTACATATTTCTCCCGATTTGATTCTTGAAAGTTTGTTAACTAATTTCTGATATGTAGCTCCCGCATTTTTTAAACCGATGGGCATAGTTTGGTAACAATAGGTGCCCTTGTTGATGATGAAAGCTATTTTTTCTTCATCTTCTTTGCTGAGTAATATCTGGTGCTATCCTTCTTGTATGCATCTAAAAAATGTTATATTTTAAATCCTACTAATTAATCTACCACTATATCAATCTGATGCAAAGGGTAACTGTCCTTAGGACAGGCTTTATTTAAATCTGTGTAGTCAATACACATTTGCCAATTTGCATTTAGCTTAGGTACAAATACACGATTCAACAGCCAGGTCGGGTAAAACTCTTCCCTAATAATCTGAGCAACTAGCAACTTGTCGACCTCATTCTCTATAACCTGACTACGTTCCGGCCCAAAAAGCCTTTTCTTTTGTCATACGGCTTTATGATAGGGGTCAATTCCAAGCCTGTGATCAATGACCTGTCGGGGAATTCCTGTCATGTCCTCGGGGGACCAAACAAAAATATCTTTATACTCATACAAAAGCTTTAGTAGATCCCTTTGAAAGTCTTGTGATAGATTCGCATACATCCTCAGCTTTCTATTAGGAAACTCTGGATCAAAGGAAAGTTCTTCAACAGTAAACTCTTTTTGTTGATCGTTGGTGGGACTCAGAAGTTTGGGCATGTTCTTCCGTCAGAGTTGGTTCAGGTTTACTCGATTGGCTTGATGCAAGAGATGGTTGTTCAGCCGCCTTTGTTATTTTGTTCCGTCGGAGGGACATCATGTAGCATTCTCTGGCCTTGTGCTGGTCACCGCACACCTGTCTAGCCGTTCTGTCTTGGAGAGCAAATTTAATACCGAGATGATAAACAAATGGCAAAACTATAAAGGTGTATAAAAAAGGTCGGCCGAGTATCATGTTGTAAGCTGAGCTCTTCTTGACCAGCGTGAAGTTTATCATCTCTGTTCGAGAACGATGTGCTTCTTCCAGGGTTAGGGGCAGCATGATAAATCCTTCTGCCTCGATGGTATCCCCGTAAATCTGACTAGGATGTCTTCATAGGCCGAATCTGAGAATGGTCCATGTCCATTTTTTTCCATGCATGCCAATAAATTATATCCACCGAGCTTCCGTTATCGATGAACACCTTGTGTACTCAGAAGTCTCCAACTCGAACGAGGATCTAGACTATCGGGTCTGCATGTGGTACCTGATCCGAAATTGGGTCAGTCTCAGTAAATCTGATATCTAGACAATATTTTAGTCTAGCAGTAGCTCTTTCTCCATTGGGCTGACCTTGATCATACATTTTTCTTGCATTGGAAGAGTCTCCACTGGTTTGCTCCTCCATCAATTGTAGAGATTACCCTTGCAAAATCATCATTGTTCTGCTGGAGTCCTCGGCGCGCACTGTTTTGATTATTCTGGGGTTGATAATTTTGTTGTGAAGGCCTTTTATTGACAGCAGACCTTTTATCATTTCGTAGAAACTGATCAGACAGCTCTGAGAATAAACTCTTGCAAATGGCCACCTTTAATGGCTCTTTCGATGTCAATTTTAAGATCGTTGCACTCATCAGTATCATGACCGTGATCACCATAATGAGCACAATATTTTGATCAATTTCTTCGATGAAATTGAGATCGGATGGGTGCAGGAGGAGATATTATCCCAGTATGTTGGACTTGAAACAGAATTTCCTTCCTTGGTGTATTATGAGTGGCGTGAAGTCCTCATCTGGAAGGATTGCAGTGCATAGGTAGGAAGGTGCTTTAGATACTCAATGTATCATCACTGGTAGACGACTTACAAAGTATCGTGGGGGCTCGATAGAGGTAGTTGGTTAGACTCGTTTCTTCTTGTTTGACTTCGTTGACTTTTCTTGATTTTTTCAACATTTTTCCCGGGGTTCTTACAGCTCTCTTTTAGGTCAGTTTGATTCTTCTTCTGTGATGTAATCGTCTGCCCGTTGTAGCAGCTCTCTAAAGGTTCTAGGGACAAGAATATCCCGGGTCGGATGCCACTCATAAAGGCATCAATTAACACCATTTCATCAACGTTTCGAACATGGATTACTTCATCATTAAATCGTCCGATTTACGAAGGATTCGTCTAGTTTTTGTCGTACACTCTATAGATGGGAAGCTTCTCTCTGAATAATTTTTTGGCTCATAAAGTGTGGCAAGAATTTCTTCACAAGGTCGACAAAAGAATTTATCGACATTTTGGAGGTAATTCCTTAAACCACTTTTGAGCTGATTCTCTGAGCATAGTGGCAAAAAGTTTGCAGGTTATGGCATCCGAATAACCAAAAACTCGAAGACTGAAGAGACATGAGCGATGTGGTCTGTTGGGTCAGTAGTTCCTTTGTAGGTGTCAAGATCCGGTTGTTTGAAATGAGAGGGAATGATTTCACTTTGGATTTTAGGAGTAAAAGGATCTTTGTCAACAAAAAGTAACTCAAAAAATTGGAATGCATACAAGGGAAAGATGTGTATTTTCAGATACGCCTTCGCCATGATTTCTTCTTCATGACGATTCTCATCCTCTACTTCCACAACTATATTTCTTGCCCTGGGGGGATTAGGACCTATCCTGTCAAAAATAGATCCTTCCCGCCGAGGGATAAGAGATATAGCCGTACGAAGGCGATAAGAACTAGAGGCAGTGTCATCTTTTGCAGTTTGCTGCTCGCGCTAATTTTCCACAAAATCTTTTATTGTTTGAAAATTGTTATATACAAAGTATTCGAACATCTCCTCCTTTGGAGGAGCGGTTGTTTGAGAGTGACTAGCATTCTTCATTTTTACTGGAGCAGAAGTTGCAGCGGTATTATTTTGGACGGAGTTTTGGTTTTGTCTCTTTTTGCTGCGTATAGTGATGATTGTTGAAGAAAATGGGAGATTTTAACTTTTTTTAATCAAGTTCCCACGGACGGCACCAATTGGCGATACGAAGATTGTTCGATATCGCTCAATAGTAAATGGAAGAAGGAAGTAAGAGTAGGATTTTGTGTAAGATAGAGTTATGAGAGAGTTTTGGGGGAAATAGACGATCACTTTTGTATTGATTATTGATGATAGATTGTCCAAACTCTTTACAGATTATGAGTTCTTAAAAATTCTCCCTCCTAGCAAATGTGAATGAGTAAACTATTTACACAACTATAGTGGGTTAATGGGCCCAAGATGAACAGTATTATCTTTATATATTCCAAACTACCAATCTACTTATGCCGGACATCTCTAGTCGAACAACGTGTGCCGAGCTGCTTTAAACGAGTCGAGCTACTCTGTAGTCAATCTGACCTATCAGACCAACTTCGAATGGAAGAGACTGGTGGAAGCGGCCACGTGTCTTTAGAGAAGTTCTCGAGCGACTTGTTGGCTCATAACTCCTACCGGTGGACTATCGGGTAGGTGTTCGGAAATCATTGCCACGTGTACTCAGTTCCTCCAGAGCAACACTAATATATAAGTATAGATGTGATGAAGATGAGATTTCAAGGATGGGGAAGGCTGGCAGATTCTTAGGGGTGTGCTTCTCCAAGAAACGGAAGGGAACGGGTAGTAGTGGTGGTGTCCACAAATGACCAAAACAAGTGGGAACAAATAAGGGTAATTTTGCCATTTAGCCAAAGTATGATGTGGCAATATCATTGCCCTCGAGTATATTCTCACTCCTATAGTAAAAAATCCATCATGAGGTTCTAGTTGAATTACTTATTTTGCAATACAGAGTCGGCTTTATAGTTGTTAAAATAGATATTGAAAAGTAATAGAATCTGGGTTAATACAAAAAACACAGTGGAAGATAATTTGTTTAACACACAAAAAATATGTAAGAGAAGAGGAGATACAAAATAAAACATATCGAACTTATATATTGAAACCAACATAAATCCATAACATAATCGCCTTAATTTTAGGTTAGAATTTCTCTATTTTAAAATGTCAAATCACTCTTCTTAACTCTACTCAATGGAACATTCTAACAAACTCTCTATTTATATAACCAAGCAAATTTAACTAACAAGAAATCCTAAGAATAGAACATAAAATCATAATAGAAAAATAATAAATAATGCTTATAAAATAACTAAACTACTTAATCCTAGCTATTACATAATTCTTGATTATTAAAAAATTTTAGTTTAGGTACGTCATCAATATAAGACATTAAACCAATCTCTTCATGAGAGCAAATTTATGCTATCCATGTACAAGAATTTCTTAGATAACTTCATATACTTTTCCACTGCAATCTTCATTGTATTTGCAGCTTTAACTTGTATCTAATTTTCATCCTCCAAATTTTTAAACATTTTACGCATTTGGATATATGAATTTTTATCACTCACTTTTTCTTTAATTTATTAACCTACTCACATTAATGATAATTGATATCAAAATTTTGACGTTCGTGAATAAATCACAATCAATTTGATAGGATATTTTCCAATCAATGCTCAATGACACAATAATCTACGACAGAATCACTCATTTTATATCATTGTCCCAACTAAGATCAATTTTTTTACACTCGAATTGTCAAGAAACAAACACCAGCCGAAGAACAATCTCAGAGTTTTTTTTTTTTTTTTATTTGAGTACTCTCACAAATTTTTTCTTCTTATTCATAACACCCAAGGATCACATCTTAGGGTTTTGATAACAGTTTTTAGAACACAAAAAATATAACAGAATATAAATTTGTTTAACACAAAAAAATGTGGGAAGTTATAAAATAAAACACATTTGACTCTCATATTAAAACCAATATAAACATCTCATGACCTAATATCCTTAATCTAAGGCTATAATTTTTCTATTATATACTCTCAACTTGTCTCTCAACTCTTTTTGACTATTCTCAAAAGAATATTCTAACAAATTTTATAGAACCTATCATATTTGACTATCAAGAAACTCAATATAAAATAGATATAATCATAATAAATAAATTCTTAAAAACTAAAATAACTAAATTATTAAAATCTAACTATTATATAATAAATAATTTAATTGTCAATATTTTCAAGGTATCAGTTAATGTGACACGTAGGCAAAGACAATAGCATACCAGCACGTGTCCTTTTTTTTCCTTTGTAAATCTTTTATTATTTTTTTTGTATTGTCCCTTTAATTATATATATATAATGCCAGAGGATGAGACTTATAAAATGAGATGTACCTTTGTCTTCTTTTGAATGAAATTCGTGTCGTCTTCCTGTCCGTAAGAAATTGTAGATTCAAGATTGAACTTATTTCACTTTGGTACGCTAGAATGATAGGGTTGTCTCTTAATGAAATTGAATGGTCATTTCAGATAAAATATATTTTAACTCGAGAAAAATGCTTATTCCTATTTTATGTTAAAGGTGAAATACAATGAATATTCTTTTTTTTTGTGTTTAGCATAATGATTTTTAGATGTCAAAACAGGAAGAATTTTATATTAATTTGATTTACATACCCCTTATTTTGTTCAAGAATATAACAAATTTTTACTTTGTTTTTGTTTTAATTCATGTTAGTAATATTTCTATGGGTATCGGAAACTTAAAATATTTTGTGTTAAGGATACAAATTATAAAAGCTACATAGTATTATTATTATTATTATTATTTGCATTCAAATACATATTAAATAGTATAATTTTGCTAATTGAAATATTATACACATTTAAAAAGGTTTAAGATTCAATAAATGAGATGGCTAAGCAAATATAAATAAATAATTGACTACATTGTGTTTTATTTATTTATTTATTTATTTATTTTATATGTAATTATATTTATTTGTAGATATGTATATTTGGATTCAAATTTTAAAATGAGGGAATAAAATTGACATTCCACAATTTCTCTTTCAAAATTGGAGTTGAATGAGTTTTTCCCAATTTTTTTTTTTTAGGAATCTTATTTTTAGAATTTAGTTGGAATGATTTTTTTGATAGAATGAGTTTTTTTCATCATAAAAGCATCATACAAAACATAAAATAGAAAAGATAAGTTGGAAAGAGATCTTTCCATTTCGTATCACGTACTTAACATGGGGTTAATTTAAAATGAATTGCCCCCTAAAGTATGGGGTAATTATACTTTACCATTCTATACTTAAAAATTACACTTTGCCCCCCATTTGCACTATTCATCCTTGAGTATTTCTAACACAGTCAATTAAATGATTGAAATACTCTTGCCACTATTTTTTGATTTTTCAAGCATTTTTATTTTTGATAATGTTTCGATAAATACTGCAAAATTAGGAAAAATAAAATATAAATAAATGGATATCTTTCTTTTCCAGAGTGAGAATTATGAGAAAATCTTGAGTCAAATTATATTCAATTTTGTAATTTGATCATATTTAACCCAAAATATGTTGATCAAAAAATCAAGGTTTAATAAAAAATTGTAAAATTTTTATGAAAAAATCTATTACCACACAAAACTCTTAAAGACAAATTCAAATAGAAAATATCACTGAGATCCTATTTTGATAAGTATGCTATCACTGTGAAAAATACTACAGTTCAAAATAATACCAAATGAACTCTAAAAATTGCTAAAAAAATCATAAATAATGAGAACTTGACCAAAAATATATATATGGATATGGATTATATTGACATATTTTTATATTTAATTTTACTTATATTTTTTATAATTATCCTACCGTTATCAAAAATTGAAAACATGAAAAAATCAAAAGATGGTGATAAGGGTATTTTAATCATTTAATTAACTTTTGCTATTGGTATTAGAAATGTTAACTGATGAATAATATAAATGAGGCAATGAATAATATAAATGAGGCAAAGTATAATTTTGTAGTTTGAGGATAAAGTATAATTACTCTTATACTTTAGAAGGGTAAAGTATTATTAACCATTTATTTTTCTCAAAGTCATGTCCTCTTTCCCACAATCAGAAAGCTAAAGATTCAAGATTGACGTCAAAATCTTAGGTACATTTAATTTGGTAGATTATACAAAAAAGTGAGATATATATCTTAAATTTTATTTTGGTAAGTAAATAATTATTAGATATTTTAATAATTATTCAAGAATCAGCAGGAGATTTTCCCGTATAATAAGTGACATAGTAATTAGAAAAACATGCCCCTTGTAGAAAAATGAGTCACCCATTAGGTGTTGGTTCTTCCGATTAGTAATCTTATCTTATCTTACATTATCTTATCTTATTATTATTAAAACATATATAATTTAACTTATTTCGATTTACCTTTAGTAAAATGTTATTTGTAATTACTTATATGTCAAGAACTTTCCTACTCATACCAAAGTTAAATGTCCTAAGATTATGTAGACATTATTATAATTTTTAGAACTATTTTCTTCGAAAAGGAAAAAAGAAAATAAGAAAAAAAACTTAAGAATTCTAAAATTTAGCTATGTTTTATGTGATTTTTTTGGGGATATTTTTCTACTCTTTGTAATTGCACAATCATAAAGTGCACTAAAATTACAAGTTTTAATACTTGTTCAATAATTATTATAAACTTTGTTGACATATATATAAAAGGAAAATATTTTATAAGATCACATTTTAAAATCACATTTTAAAGCTAGTTCACATATAAAAAATACTATTGATTGTTCAACTTTCTGATTTTAAATTATTGATTACATTTTATTCTTTATTTTCTAAATTAATGATATATTAATAATTTTTATTTATTATTTTATATAAGTGCACGTTCAAATACCAAAAACGTTCAAATACCATGTAAAGCTCACTTTTTTGGGTTTATGATCTAATCCACCAATGCTGCCTAAATCTTTTACAAACTTACAAATTTTCGCATGATGTTATGCTCGTCTTCCTGGCATTAGAAAATAGAGATTCAAGGTTGGACTTCCCAAGAAGAAAACTTTATTCGCAAAAGTCCAAAACAGCTCTCTGTCCGATATCTTCATCCGGCACTATTTTGTCCTCTAGTACTTAAAGCTAACCGAATAGAAAAAATATTGCACATCACCCAAGCAAAAGCCAATTTCTTGATTACAATGGCTAGTCCAAGTTCTCACCGAGGCCAGCAACATTGTTGTTTCAATGACTGGATGAACCTTCAAGAACACGACCTCGCAGAGTTGCTGCAGGCACAAACAGTAGAAGAAAATGGTGGCGACAAAGAAGTCCAGCTAAGACGACTTGTTGACAAAAACGTCGAACACTTTCAAGCTTATGCACAAGAAAGAACCCGTCTTGCTCGTGACCATGTTTCTCCCTTTTTTGCACCTTCTTGGTGTTCATCCCTGGAGAGTTCTCTTCTCTGGCTTGCTGGCTGCAGACTTCTCTTTTTATTAGGCTAATTTATGCACTTTCGGGGCTAGAAATTGAGTCCCAGATTAAGGAGTTTCTTGAGGGGCAAAGGAGTAGTGATCTTAGTGATCTTTCTCTCTCAGCTCGGCAGTTTTCGATGGTTAATGAACTGCAGGGAAGGACCATCAAGGAAGAGGAGAAATTATCTGAAGAAATGGCTTGTTTACAAGAGAAAATAGCTGATCAGCCCATTGCGGTGATTGCGAAGGAAACTACTCGAGTTTTAGGACAGAGTTTTGAGACAAATGAGCAAGCTGATGAGGCACTTGATGATCACTCAAGGTCAATGGTGAGCATGTTGGAGGCTGCAGATAAGCTGAGAATTAATACTCTCAAGGAGTTGGTGAGTATACTTAGCCCAGTTCAAGCTCTGGACTTTCTTATTGCTGGCAAGAAACTTCATATTTGTATCCATCAATGGGGTAAAAAGAGAGATCAAAAGCATGGGTAGTTATTTGAAATCTTATCAAGTTTGAAGCAAGGGAAGTAAAATTTGATTAAGGTCTATTATATATATAAGTACTTGATTATATATTTTCTTGTGTAAACTTTACTTCAGGTTTAAGAATTTTGTTGCGACTTAAACGACTTTAGGTTAATTAAACTGTTTGTGTACACATTGTACAGTACTTAACAAACGTTGTGTTTTGGGTATAAATATTCTGCCAATTTTTAATGGAAAATACTTAGATAGATCCCATTTTTGACTCCACCCTGTGGTCAGGATTAAATCTTAAAATTTTTTGCTTACATCAGCTGATGTCATAGATTCTCTAAGGTTTAATCTACAACACAGGGTCTACAAGTGGGGTAAAAAATCGGGTCTAACTAAGTCTTTGTCATTTTTAGGAGGTGTTTGGTTTATGAGTATGAGGGGGGGAATTAAACCCGATCTTTAATGATACTCAAAGATATTGTTTGGTTGAGTATTATGGGAACCATTCTATGGGAACGAAAGTGTTACAAAATGCCTACTTTCATTCCCTACCAGTGATATGGGTTTCAGTAAGAGAACAATTGAGTAACTCATTAATATAATGAAACCCATACCTATTTCAAACCAAACACGTAAGGGAGAATGATATAAATCCATACTAATAGTGGAGTTTATGATTCCGATTCTGATTCCGATTCCGATTATGAACCAAATCACCTCCTTAATACTATTACTAGGGAATATTGAAGAAATGATTCCTCGCCATGATAGATTTATATTAGCAATGAAGTTAAACAAAGTTTAGATAGAGCTAACGCGCTTAATTAAAATCATCCTTGGATGCGTTTTCCAGCCACCAAGGAAAAGAAGATCTCCAACTGATCTCCATACACAAATTTAAGGCAAATTTTGCCAATTGATAACTCGCACTATTCCTTTGCCTTCTAATGAACAAAAACCGGCAACTTGAAAACTAGAATGTCATTTTGAGAATATCTTTTTGTTGCTATAGTTTAATTATGATCAAAAAATTATACCTAACAAATTCAAGATTTTTGCAGGATCGACTATCTTTACAAATCTGATTTTTCGATAGTAACAATTATCTTTCTCAGTTGGATGAAGCGGCTACCAGAGTCATCCACAATTTCATGTTTCAAAACCTCTGAAACTATGATGGTTTTTCGAGAAGGAATAAGGGTAAAGAATTTTATAGAGTAGGGAGTTGCGGAGAGAGAAAATTTAATCGTAATAATTTTTCTCTAACTAATAGGTCTATTTATACAACTCAATTTGACAAAATTCGAACTATATATAATTGAGAAAACCTTTTATAACTCAATTTGGAGAGTTTTAATGATAATACACTGTGGTCAATTGTAATTATCACTTATATAATTATTTTTGACTAAATAATTATCACTTAGGTAATTGTCTCACAGATAATTATTTGATTGACGAAATAAAACAACTCTCCAACTAATTAATTATTCATGTTGTATGCTATGTGGAAGTCTACATACAACATCTCCCACTCTTACAGATAGTGCTCAACGTATTTCCTCCGTTAATCTCCAGAACTTATCCTTACTATCATACAGGAAATGAAATGTGCGACCAAACAAGAAAAGGTACCGACGAGAAATGTTATGTCAAGTTACCATCTCACTAATATAACTCCACTCAATTATCTCGAAATATCCCAATTTATCTGATTTACATAGAGTTTTGCATCTCTGATCCCATTAATAATAGACCCACGCAAATCCTCTTTCTATCTCTTTGTACTTATGGTTATATTCAACAACTAATGTTTCTATAATCGCTCGGGCAATGAGTTAAAAAGTTTTATGTGTAAGTTCAAATAATTTTTCCTTGAATACTCATACTAATAGATCAAAGACTGATTGCTTTCCTAAATATGTTTCACTATATCGCATTATTCTAGACCTTTGGATAACATGATAAAGTAGCAATATCAACCCTTAACTTGTCAATATAGATTCAAGTTCCAAAGGGTATAATAAGTTGGATAATAAGTCTATAGGGCTCACACAATGATGAAGTAGGGATCCATTCAATCACTACCTTTGAATTTTTCGGTCGACTTATAGCACATACAATATGAAAAGTATACTATGGTGGAACTCCCACTTAGATTGTCATGCTCTAATTTACACCATATGGAACTTGGACCAGCTACCTCTTAAGGTGACTGTCTTGATTCCCAAAATTCAAATCCATACTTATTAACAGGCTGTAGGAAGTCTGGATACCTTCATTTTTTAGATGTGTTTTAAGACTCATCTTATTACATAATTAGGGTGACTATAATTAATTATCCTTACTTGTGTCAATAACAATAGGGAGATCACCACGTTCGATACCTAGCGATGATTTAAATCTCAACCCACTTATTAATTCAGCACTGGGGCGATTTTTTCCTGTGAGTGGAATAATGTTTTAGTAACCCGGTGACAAATATTCTTAGATATGTGTTTTAAAAAATAATTATGCAAATAATCCAAAAGAAAAAGAACTTTATTTCATAAATGATAAACAAATAAATCAAATTTTCAATAGACCTAAATCCTAAATATGCTTATAGAGGAAGCATCATTAGGGATTGGTTTTGTAAATGGGTCAACTAATAAATTGGTAGTGGAAACATGCTTCAACACTACTTGACCTTGTGCAATAATGTCACATATGAAATGATAGCTTGTGTCAATGTATTTCGGTTTTCTAGGATATTTTAGGATCTTTTTGCATAAGATATAGCTGCCGTGTTATCACAATGAGTCACCACAGCTTCATGAAGTTGCTTGTAATCTTCAAGGTTTACAAAAACCTCTTAAGCCAAATTGCTTCTTGTAGTACATGGAACATATTCAAACTCCATCATGGATAATGACATGCACTGTTACTTTTTTCTACACCATGAAATGGCTCCTCCACTGAGAATGAAGGTATAGCCTGAAGTGGACTTACACTCATCCGTATCGTTGATCCATCTGCATCACTATATCCGACTAATTTGAGACTTTCACCTTGATAGTACAAGGGCATATCAGAGGTTCCTTTCAAATATCTAAGTATCCTTTTAACTACAGTCACACTGCACAGTACCAGGATTGCTTTGATATCTGCTAACCATGCCTACTGCAAAGTAGATGTCAAGTCGAGTACACATCATAGCATACATTAGACTACCAACACCGCTTGCATATGCCTACTTTTACCATATGATTTCTTTCTTCTTTTGTTTTAGGGCATTGTTCTTTGTTGAGGTATAGACTCTTTTCCATAGGGGTACCTATGGGTTTGTAGTCTTACATGCAAAAATGTTCTAAAATTCTTTTGATATAAGTTTCTTGAGACAAACTCAAAAATCTTTTAGAACGATTTCTCGAGATTTTTATCCTAAGTATATATTTTGCTTCACCCATGTCTTGCATCTCAAATGTAGTCGATAACCAATTTTGAGTAGTGGCAATTAAATCTTTGTCATTTCCAGCTAGGAGGATATCATCTACATACAATAAAAGAATGAGAAATTTATTCTCAAGTTTCTTAATGTAAACACAATGGTCATTTTTAGTCATCATAAAGACAATTGCATAAAATGGCTTGGTAAAACTGAATGTACCATTGTATGGATGATCGTTTCAAGCCATAAATAGAACGTTTTAAACAACACACTTTGTGCTCTTGTCCTTTGACTTGAAATCCAACTGGTTGATCCGTATAGATATCCTCACTTAATTCTCCATTGAGAAAAGATATCTTCATATCCATTTGGAACAATTCTAAATTTAAATGTGCCATAATTGCCAAGATAAGTCGGATAGACGCAAATCTCACCATAGGTGAAAACGTCTCTTCATAGTCTATACCATCTTTTTGAATGAAACCTTGGCTACAAGACAGGTCTTGTATTTATCGATTGATCCATCAGCCTTGTGCTTGATTTTTAAGACCCATTTTTTTCTTAATAGTCTTGCGCCCAGGAGGAAGATGAACCAAATCCCATACATGGTTCTTAGCCAAGGAGTCTACCTCCTCTTCTATTGCTGCTAGCCATTTACTTGATACTGGTGAATTCAATGCCTTTTCATAATTGGCTAAGAGAGCTCATCAGCATCCACAAATGCACTCAAAAAGATCTCACTTTCTATCTTGAATTGTTTACGTGGAATATTTCCACGCTTGCTTCATGTAATGTGCATTTTTACAAGGTTCATCGGGTGTGCTCCCACTATTTATAATATCTTCTAGAGTTGGTTGCGTTTTCACATCCAATTCATTAGGTTGAGATGCATCATCTTGATTTTCTTCTATTTCATATAGTTCAAGATTTTCCTTATTTATCTCCCTTAATTTTGAAAATTCATCTTCTAAAAAATTAATTTCACGTGATTCTATTTCAGTCAATCTCCTATTAGAGTGTTTACCATACATTACATAGCCTTTAGAGTGTTGTGAGTATCTTATGACGATACATATATTAGCTCTAGGGCCTAACTTTCCAAACTTACGGGAAGGGTTGTGAACATACCCTACAAATCTCCAAGGACGCAAGTCTTCTAGAGAAGGTTTTGTCCCATTTCATAACTCATATGGAATCTGAGAAGGTTTCTTTTGAGGGAACTCATTTAAAGATATAGGTGGCAGTCATAAGAGCATCTCCCCAGAAGTTAATCGGAAGGTTGACTTGTGCCATCATTGACCTTACCATATCCAATAACGTACGATTCCTTCTTTCTGCAATACCATTTTGTTGCGGAATTCCTGGAATCGTCAACTGTCATCGAATCCCTTTTTTCTCACAGAATATCCTGAATTGATCAGAGAGATATTCCTGGCCCCTATCAGTGCGAAAAGCTTTTATACTCTGTTCTTTTTTATTCTCAACCTTTGCTATAAAGTGTTTGAAACATTGCAAAGCTTCGTAGCGGTGAGTTAACAAAAAAATTGAGTCATAATGTGAGTAATCATCGATGAATGTAATGAAATAAGATGCACAATGTCGTACTTTTACATTCATGGGCCCGCATATATCTGAATGGATTAGCTCTAGAAGATGAGAGGCCATTTTGGCGTTTCCAAAAGGTTTTCTGCTAGATTTACTAGTAAGACAAGTTAGTTCATCGCAAATTGAAAGATTTATTTTCCGAGAGAGCCCAATAGCCATTTTCTAGCCAATTTGGACATTCTATCTTGTTCAATATGTCCTAATCTAGCATGCCATTTAATTGAATCGCAAGCAATTTCGAGAGAAGTTGAAACATAAGCAGCACTAGCATTATTAGATTCACAATCTAAGAGAAGTAAACCATCCATAATAAATTCTAAACCATAGAGGGTATTGTCAAGAAACATAGAAAATCATTATTCTTGAAATTAAAAATAAAAGTACTAAAACTGAAAGTAGATTATATTGGATTGAGGGCACATAAAGCATCATGGATGAGTAGTATGTGTCTATTTCTACTCTCATTAGTACTAAAACTGAAAGTAAATTATATTGGATTGAGGGCACATAAAGCACATCATGGAGGAGTAGTATGTGTCTATTTCGTAAGGTGAGTTGGTAGGTTCCTTCACCAACAACCTCTTCCTCAACTCCATTACCCATCATGATAAAGCTTTCTTAGTAGATCCCCATATTATGCTATGATAATCTACAAATCCTGTGCGATTACAGGTCACATGTTTTGTTGCTTCTATATCTACAATATAACCAAGGAGAGAGTGAGCTATGAATACATGTGAACAAACAAAACTGAAAAGAGGACTTAGTTTAGGACACACCTTTTTGGACTCGATACACTCTCGAGCAAAGTGACCCTTCATTCCACAGTTAAAGCACTTGAGATTAGATTTATTCTTCTTACCACTATACTTGCATTTTTGGTGCTTAGTGCCTTTCCCAACCTGGTTAGGTCCCATATTGTCAACCTTTTTGTTTTTTTTATTTTTGCACTGGAATATTTTCTTTTTATTTTGCTTAGCTTGTGCAATCATGACAGTACTGTGGTTCGCATCTTTGCGCTCTGCTTCAAGCTCCAAATGTTGAAAAATGTCATCAAAGGTTTTAAGGTTCTCACTGTGTGAGAACTAGTTTCACTTGTCCTCACGTAGGTTCAGGAAATGACCTTAAACACTGACAGATAATACCTGTTGCTCGTCAGAAACATCATAACCAACTGATTTCATTTCTGTGTATCATGTTGGACATTAGCCTAAGATGCTCAATATTGAGTTCTTAGGGTGCATCATATGTTGATTGAACCTCAGTGCCAAGGCCCGGAGCCTAGTAGCTGTTGTGCCACCAAATTTGACACGGAGCTGATCTCACATCTCTTTGGCCGTGGGGAAGGGTTCAAATTCCCCAATGAGATCATCGTGCATGCAACTCAACAAAGTAAAGTGCGCACTACGATCCTTCTTTTTCCAGGCTTCAAAGGCCTCAAGGTCACGTCGATAAGGGCCGTATTCCCAGCTTTGGGTGAAATCATGCTATTGGTCAAATGTTCCAATAGCATCTTGCTCATTAAAGACATACGTAACCTTCCTATGCCAGATATCATAGTTTGTGCCATTTAATTTTTTCCCCTTGTTTAAGTCGGCAATGATATTTTTGGAGGCCATTTCACTAACAATCATTGAACACAAATTTGATTTAAACACATATCCAACTTTATTTTGCTAAAATAATCAAATATTTAATTTTCACCTATTTTCTTAGATAAAAATTTTTACTTTTCAACTAGTAATCATCTCCAAAGGAAATAAGTTAAATTAATTAACTAAATTATTTTAGCCAATAAATTTTAGAAACAAATTCCACTTATTCACATACAAGATGAATAATTAAACATACATAAATGTCAATTCATCAAGTAAACATATCATTGATATTTTGATACCCATGTCCAAAATTAATAAATCTATGTATGAATTAGGTGCATAAACACATCCATTTACAAGGTTTCAATAAATAAAGCATTATATATATATATATATATATATATATAGCATATATAGATAGATATAAAATTTATATCAATGTCAGTATGACATCAATCTAGATATGTATATAATAGACATATTGTCAATTATTTCATTGAGTCTTAGAAGTGTATTTTGGACAAATAAATAAATAAATATTAAATACACATCTAAGATGTTGTTAATATAAATGAAAGTTGTGCAAGCATTTACTATTAAACGTAAGCTGAAAGTATACAATTTTTTTATAATTAATTTATCACATCGATGTGTATAATCTGTAAATTATCTCAAAGATAAAATTGGCTTCCCGAGTTCGAACCAAACGGTAAGCAATTTTTTTTTTTAATTCTTCACTAACCACCATATGGTCATCAAAATTTTTATGTTTAGTTAGATAAAAAAAGAAAAAAAGCCTTAGTAAGAACCTAAACTTTTTCCTCAATGGCTGGGACCATGTCATGTTTTCCAAAGGCCAACAACCCTTTTTCTTTTCATTAAATTTCAATGCAGTAAATCACAAATAACTAAAAACAGATTTATGACATGATTAGAAAGTCCAGGTAGTGTGGTTGTCTCCTTTGCATTAATATTTTTCTTACTAAAGGATGCATGGATGCAGGTTCAAATCCCATCTCCAGCACTCTTTCCGTTTTATTTTGTTTTGTTCGCAAAATCAACTACTAAAATCTTTCTTTTTCCACATAAAGATCAATTTTTTTTAATATAAAAGAAGAACGGTTTTCTTTATATCAGGAAAACGTATGCATAGATAGACCATATAATATTCTGTGCATATTAAACTTATTAAGCACACATATATGGCAAAAAAAATATCATGGATGAAAGCCTAGCCTATAAGCTCTGATATTAATATTGGTATAATTTAAGTATGATCAAGAAATTATACCTCAAAAAATTTATGGTTTTTGTATGATCAGTTAGTTTTACGAATCTAATTTCTGATAGTAACAACCACCTTTCTCAGTTGGATGATGCGGCCACTAGAGTCACCCACAATTTTACGTTTCAAAACCTTTGAGATTATGATGGTTTCTCTTGGAGGAATAAGGCTAAGGAATTTTATGGAGTAGGGAGTTAGGGAGAGAGAAAAGTTAAACTATAATAATTTTTCTCTGACTAATAGGTCTATTTATACAGCTCAATTTGACAAAATCCCAACGACGTATAGTAAGATGAGAAAACCTTTTCCATATATTGTGGTCAATTTTAATTATCACTTATATAATTATTTTGACTAAATAATTATCACTTAGGTAATTGTCTCACAGACAATTACTTGATTGTCAAAATAGAGTCACTCTCCAACAAATTAATTATTCACGTTGTATGCTATGTGGACGTCTACATACAGCATCTTCCACTCGTACCATTACGTTCAACGTGTTTCCTCCATTAATCTTCAGAACTTATCCTCACTATCATACAAGAAATGAAACGTGCGACCAAATGAGAAAAGGTACTGACGAGAGATGTTATGTCAAGTTACCATCTCACTAACATAACTCTACTCAATTATCTCAAAATATCCCAATTTATCTGAGTTACACAGAGTTTTGCATCTCTGATCCCATTAATAATAGATCCACGCAAATCCTCTTTCCATCTCTTTGTACTTATGGTTATATTCAACAACTAATGTTTCTATAACCGCCTGAGCAATGAGTTACAAAGTTTTAACTGTGTAAGTTCAAATAATTTTTCCTTGAATACTGATACTAATATATCAAAGAATGATTGCTTTCCTAGACATGTTTCACTAGATCGCATTATTCTTGACTTTTGGATAACATGTTAAAGTAGCAACATCAACCCTTAACTTCTCAATATAGATTCTCGTTCCAAAGGGTATAATAAGTTGGATAATAAGTCCATAGGGCTTACACAGTGATGAAGTAGGGATCCATTCAATCACTCCCTTTATCGATCAACTTATAGCACATACAATATAAAAAGTATGCTATGGTGGAACTCCCGCTTAGATTGTCACGCTTTAATTTACACCATACGAAACTTGGACCAGCTTTCTCTTAAAGTGACTGTCTTGAATCCCATGATTCAAATCCGGCTATTAATAGGCTATATGAAGTGTGGATACCTTCATGTTTTAAGAGAAGTCTCATCTTAGTACATAACTAAGGTGACTTTGATTAATTATCCTAACTTGTGTCAATAACAATAACGTAGGAGATCAAGTTATGCTTTTTTTCCCTTTTGTTTTTTGGATAGTAACGAATTTCAAAAATAGTACACATGCAGATTGCCCATCAAAAAAGAAACTGAGTGCAGCATGTGTCAAATCTTGATGTTTTCATGATTTGATCATCTTATTTACAATTTGAGCTAATCTCATTTGGCCGGGTAATGCTCTTTAGTTCTTTCTTTTTGCAGGAAAGGTTGCATGTGTCATTTAATGATACAAATGTGACTACAAATGCCTATTTGAGCTTAAAACTGTTTTGTCTTGAACATTTACATCTATCTATTTATTTATATTTATATCTATCTATATTTATCTTTATATTTATATCTATCTATATCTATCTATCCAACTATCTATCTATACTTTACTATTCTATTACTATTACTATCCTATATTCAAGTATGAATAGCTTTATGGCTTTCACAATTTTATTCCAAAAGTACCTGTAATTTGAAACTTTATAATCATCGTAAGTAGGGTATGACCTAAAAGAGTTGTCATTAAATTTAACTTATTTAAAGAAAACAAAAAAAGTCAAGTTATAAAAAAATTGAAATTTATCGCTTACAAAATATTAAATACTTAGTGCAACTTACTACTCATCCTAAACAAAAAACTAATGAAAAAAATCTTTATACTTTAGTAATACTCCAACAAAAGTTATACAACAACAAAACATGAGATTTTCATAAAAACATGTGTTTCGTCGAGTCCTAAAGGCCCTCACGTGAAAATATGAATTCTTTTTTTTTTTTTTTTACAATTTTAATCGTAAACTACCCTTAACCTGAAACTTTATAATCATCTTAATTAGGCTATTAATGAAAATTAAAGAGTTCTAATTAAATTTAACCTATTTCTAGAAAGTAGAAAAGTCAATTTTTAAAAAATTGAAAAGTCACCTTACAAAATATTAAGTACCTAAACTAGTTAATATGCATCCTAAACAAAAACTAATGCAAAAAAAAAAAAAAAAAAGAATCTTAAAACTTTAGAATAATACTCCAACAAAATTTATACAAATCAAAACATGAGAATCTCATAATGAACACAAGTTTCGTCTAGTCCTAAAGTTCCACTGCACGTGAAAATCATTCTTGAAGTTTTGCTTTTGTTTTTTTTAGGCAAAGATGTAATTTTATGATACATTTCCAAGAAAATAAGTAGAAGCTCAATTGTATCAAGTTTTTGGACGTTCTTCCCTCTCCCTTCCTAACTCTCTCCTCCATTGAAAATCCTTCTTCAAACCCTAGTTATGGCTGCCCTTCAATCATTGACTAAAGGGCATCCTCCCCACCCGCCTCTGATGTGCTCTTTTGCTTCAGTGGTTTCTTCCACGAATGTTGAGATTCCATTGGTCGCTCATTCTACTTATAAAAGTGAACCGGCTATTTTTTGCTCTCCTGAACAAATTCAAAAACTTGTTAATCCTCTACGCTCTGCCCATGTGGGTAAATTCTTGAGGGGTCGGCCATCAATGAATGCACTGAGATGTGAATTTTATGGCCTCTAAAGTTTGAATTTGTTGGATCCTTCAAGATTGGCCTTTTTTATAATTGTCGCATCCTTATTCGATTTGATCTAGAAGAGGATTATCTGAGACGTTGGTGCTGAGGGTTTTACACCATGCTTGGTTTTGGAATGAAGATTTTGAAGTAGACTCCAGACTTCTCAGTTTATAGTGAAATGCCCATTGATCCGGTTTGGATTACTCTTGAGGGTTTGCCTTTCCACCTATTTCACAAATCCGCCCTCATCTCCATTAGGAGGTTGATTGATATCCCTCTAAAAAATGACTCCTCCACGGCTGAAGGGACTTCCAGGCAAGGCATGAATTTGCATTGAGTTCGACCTTACGAAGCCTAGACGAGGCCATGTCTACATTGGTAATGGTGATAAAGGCAAGTGATAGGCAATTGAATACAAAGATGTTCCCGAGTTTTGTCTCTATTATCATAGGATACAGCATGGAGATGCAACATGTTTGATCAAGAAGCTGTAGCTGAAGAAAGTCCTCCTCCTAACCCTAGCGATAAAAACCCTAAATTGTAGGCTAATGATGATGGTGGCAAAGGTATGCTCAGTCGCAAAATCAAGTTCAATGGGTGCCTAACATCAGGTTGTTCTGTCTCAAAATGCACCCGCTCAATCACTTGCTCGGTGTGATCCGCCGAGCTCTTCTGGCTTGGTTTCAACTGAAAATGCCTCTATTCTAGTCTATATTCGGCAACACACAGTGGATGCGGAGCCCTTGACAAATTCGTCTTCATTGACAATGGTAGTAGCCACGATGTCTTGTGCTGCGGGACACGTTATGGCATCGATTGTTGAAAAGGCATTGTACCTCTGATTGTTAGGGAGGAGACAACTACTTTTCTGTGGAAATTCTAGCCATAAAACGAGTCTTGATGCTCCCGTTCCCATGCAACACACTTTTTTGGCCAAGCCAAGCATTCCTCGTTCGACTCTTCTTTTTCCCTTGTCAAATGATTTACCAATCAGATTTGCTGCTTTTTGCCCCAACAGATGATGTGTTGATCCTAGATTCCAATAGATTTTTTGATGAAGTTCTAGATGATCATCATAGACGTTTCTGTAAATCGAAGAAATTTTCCATAAAATAGAAGGATGTTGTTGACTCTTTATCATATTCAGATCCTGTTGATCACTTTGATTTTCCTCGACCAAGGATAATTGGTATTCTTAAAGACTTTTTAGAATCTATTCAACGTAATCTCTATCATACTTCTGTTGATTCTCTTGATCTGCTTGAGGAAGCTGCTATCTGAAAGAGAATTCGCAAAAGAAAGCATTATCCCATGACCGGCATTATTAGAAAAAAAGTATTTAGCAATGGCTTTAGCGATCGATTTTGGCAAAAAAATCTTAAATATAAAAGGTTTAGCAATGGATTTTCCAATGGAAATCATCCGTCGGAAAATGCCTCGTGAGTAAAATATAGCAACGGATTTACCGACGGAAATTTAAGAACGGATATTTTTATCGGAAAATCGATTGCTAACATTTGGTTTTGAGAGATTTCAAGAACCTATTCTAGCGACGAATTTTTTGCTCAATTTAGCGACTGAAAAATCCGTTGCCAAGGATAACAATAGCTACAAAAAATTTGGTTGTTGAATTAAGTGACCGAAAAATCTGTTGCTAAGGATACCAACAGCAACGAAAAAATCAGTCGGTAACTAAAATTTAAAAATTAAAAAAATAGTTGTAACGGAAATATCGATTGTTAATTTAAAAAATATAAAATAATAAAAAATAAAATACTATTAAATTCCAAACCTGCCAGCAACAACAAAATCAATAACAAAATTATGAATATCATCAAATTCCAAATCTACTAACAACGAAATATGCAAAATATGCATTCAATATACAACCACCACAAATCAACAAAGATAATAAAGAGACATATTATCGATTTAAATACTAACATTGAAACAGCTGCAGAGCTTTGACATGTAATTCCTCTCCACGACACTGCACATGGATTGCCTCCATTGGCTTTCTGTCCGTTAACTAGTTAGTTGTGGAGGACTATTGAGTGAATTGTACAAAACCTGAAGAGCCATCACTGCAAAAACAAAAGGAGATATACTTCACAAAAAGAAACCAAATTGCAAAGCAAAGTTTCAATCGTTTCACTAGCATTGTCCCTTAGACTCATCAATAGAACAAAAAGAAAACGAGTAGCTAAGAATTCAATAATCAAACTAGTTATTAAATATCAATCCAATAAATTTCATCAATAATAAATTTTGCATATAGATAAAGAGCATTAGCTCAAGCTCAACACTCATATCACTTCCAACCAAAAACTGTAGAACAAATCAAAGATCATTCTTCTTCAACATAGCTACAGATACAGTGGTTTAATTAAAAGATACAATCACATATCATATAAATCAAGAATTCTCCATTTTCTTATAAAAATTGAATCTTGATTATACGCTATACCTCAAAAACCAATTAAAACAGATTGAAAAGAAGAAAAGAAAAAAGACCCATTACTACAAAAAGTCAAATAGAGAAAATACATAAAATTCAATCTTTGACTTATCACAACCCCCAAAGAAAAACAAAGAATTAATAAAACCTGGAAAAACCGAGAAAAATAACAAAAATAAATGCGGCTCCAAACAAATAATCATTGAATATGCACTAGCTTATAAATAATCAACCATGACTTGGCAAGGATCGATACAAATAATCAATTAAGACCAGCAAGGGTAGATACAAAAGATGCACAATTGAAAAATATCTAATAATATGCTTATTTACAATTTGAAAAAAAAATTATACGACAACTAAAATTAAAAAAGCAAGCAAACACATATTACAAAAGCATACATACCTTTGTCTACTAATATGTTGCTTAACTTTAATGCCAATGTAGGAAACCAAACTTGTATGTGAGGGGGAAAAAAATGAAGAATAATTCCCAGCACTTAACAGAATCTCTCAAAACCTTACAACATGCAATGAAAAAATCACCGAGGGTAAACCTTTACTCCTTTTCTTAGGGGAAGGGTAGAAAAGACCAATATCCTAGTCTCTTAAACCAAAACATTCAAGAATATGGCTTGGCTCGTATTCTTATCCAGTGGCGGTGGCGGTGGCGGTGGCGGTGGCTAACGACACCACCCTGTTCTATCTTAGAATCCCTTCAACTAGGCTAATATAAGAAAGTAATACTTAAAAAAGCAAAGTTCCACAATAACATGCAAGGACTTTTCCTTCTTTACACTTAAATTTTATTTTAGTCCTCATTATGTGAGAATAGCAACTACATAAAGAGAAATTTGATTTTCCATATAACACAGGATCAGCACAGACAGTTCTGCAACTGAATTTAGTATAAACTTCAGCTAATTTTTCTGTATACCACAACATTCAACATCCTAACCTGAAGGGCTTGTCATAGTAATTTAGTTCGGCATGCAGGAAACACAAAGATAACATGCAGTAGGTTAACAATCCATTGAAAATTCCAAAATGATTAGTTAACTTCAACATGAACTATCCCAGGGAACAATTGATAAAGAGCAGACTCCTTGTAATACATATTTATCTTATCACCAGTATTGCACATTTAAAGTATTCCCTTAACAGAGTAGATTACATCTCTCAATCTTCAAGTTCGAAATTTGAACGTACATCATCCTCTAATTCAATTGCCAACTTCTAGATAATACTTCATTTCGTCTACAGGAAGCAAGAAAACCTGATTTTCCTAGCCTTTTACTAATTGAATGAAACCAGAAACACAATCATGCCTCGCTTTCCATACGTACAACAAGAAGTGCTAATTAGTCAACTACCACTATACCATTTCTGTTCTAGAAGTTAAGCATTTCTTACATATTTTACTTTGATGCAATTTCACATTGGTAAACTGATGTAAAGATTTAGCATAATATGAGAAATTTAGCGCAATTATGAAACCAAAAATACAAAATGTCGGAAACATTATAAATTGAAGAAAAAAAAATTGGGAATAGTATAAGATCACCCACCAAAAGCCGAATTGCGAAGAAAAGTCTGCATGGTAAAAAGCCTAAGTAGCCCCTCAAACTGGAGAGTGGTACCACAGCTTTTACCCCTACGAGCAGTAGCATCTCAATGAACTTAATATGCAAAAAATTGTTTTTACCCCTACCAGTAGTAGCATCTCAACAAACTTAATATTAGATTTTTATGCAATTTATATGTCTAATGAACTTGATATGAGCATTTACCTCTACGAGAAGTAAGAAAGAATTCATAATTCAATGGAAACAAATGTATAATATAACCCCTCAATTTCTTCTTAATTGTACTAAAACTCTCATATTTTCTCAAATCAATAGTTTGCTTTCTAATCTTCCTCTACTAAACAGCCTATAATAAAACAGACTATAATAAACTATAAACTACCCCATAAAAAAACTTTCTTTTCTTCAACCCAAAAAAAAGAATAGAAGAGTCATAAAATAAAATTTGAATAAAAATCAAACCAAAAGATAACTATTTGAGTAGGGAATTTTTGTAAAATTAGTGGGAAGTAAATAATTAGCTAGAAATTAAATTTCCTGATCTTGATTTGAAGATCATCTTTACACTTAGCATTAGAAGTAGAAGCCACACATATGAAAACTTATAAAAACTACAAAAATCCTAACACTTACCTAACAACTGCTTTTGTGGGGAGGATAGAGGTGGCAAATGGTGGTGGAGTCCGTGGCGCAGATTGATCAAGGGGGAGAAAAGAAAACGAGGTAAGACGAAAGGGGGAGAATGGGATAGATTGAGGGAATTGATATACTTTTGGTATTAGGGTTGATTTTGGATGAGGGTGGAAAGAGGAACGGTGGTCGGAAGGAGGTGCTGGAAGGTGAAGGAGAAACGAGGCGGCTGGAAGGTTTTCTAATTTGGAAGAAAGGGATTTTGACCAGACTTTCCCCTTCTACCTCTTACCAACGAATATTTCCATTGCTAAGTGACAGTCATTATTTAAAAAAAAAAATAATTTAAAAACTATTTTTACTTTCCAACCGATATATTTGTTGCAGCTAAACTATCTTTATTTAATTTAATTTTAATTACGTTATCAATGGATTTATTCATTGAGAACAAATTTAATTTTTTTTTAAAATGTTGCAACCGACAAATCCGTTGGTAAATTTCTTTAAATATTATTTTTAAAAAATAAAATCGATTAGTAATTCCGTTATTAATAGCGACCGATAAAATCGGTTGCGTTGATCTTAACAAGGAGTGTGACTCATTCAAAAGCTAGCCCTTCCCCTACCATTTCTCAATGATTAAATCCCTTCTCTAAAATATCTAAGGAATTTCAAGTAAAAGATCCTTCTATTGCTTGAAAAAATTGATTCGGCTCTATAGTATCACCTTTTTAGTTATTTCAGTGCCAATGGTGGATTTCTCACGCATTGACGAAATTTGTGCTTGTCTGGGTTTTCATCACTGCATTTTCAATATTTCTTATAAAGTTTGGCTATTTTGGAATTAGACATTTGCTATAAATGTTCTCTTCAATCATGACCAATTTTTGCCTTCGCATATATAAATTCACAATGTCAATTGGACTTCTTCAGTTCATTCGTCCATTGTCTATGCCAAGTTGACCGTGCTGAAAGACGCCTCTTGTGGTCGGAATTGGTTAATATATCCTTCTAGGTTCAAGGCTCATGGCTTGTTTGCGGGGACTTTAATATTATCTCATCTCTTTTAGAATATGTTGATCGAACTTCTCAGAATTTGGACGGTATGCAGGATTTTAATGTTGCTATGGATGTGTGTGATATGACGGTATTACCTTTTACGGGAAGCAATTACACATGGTCTGGGGAGCAAAATGGGAAAACTATTTGGAATCAATTTGATAGGGTTTTGTAAACTCAACTTGGTTTCAGTCCTTCCCAGACTCAAGTGTTCAACATTTAAATAGGTTTGGTTCAGATTACTTTCCTTTTTGGTTACTCTACGATCTACTACGCAACGGGTCTCGTCTTTGTTCAGATTCCAGCATATGTGGTCGAGTCACCTTATTTTTATGGTAGGTATTTTTTGATAACTGGTCTCATCCGATTCAAGGTCTTGGCATAGCTGCATTTGCATGGAAGCTTAAACGGCTCAAGCAAACTTTGAAGACTTGGAACAAAGAGGTTTTTGGGAACATCTTGGATGCTGTCAAATTGGTCGAGGGCAAAGTTCTCCATCTTGAACAACAATATGTTGTGAGTCACTTGGCCGAAGATAGCAAAGCTCTGCATTGTGCCCAAGCAGATTTGTTTATTAAACTAAAGAATGAGGAAACTTACTAGAAACAAAAGACGAGATGCAAATGGCTTGCGGAAGGGATTTAAAAAAAAAAAATTTCACGCCTCTTTAATTAATAAAAGGCTAGATTGACAGTGTGAAGAATCAAAGATGCTATGGGTAACTAACTGGAGTCTTTTGAAGATATCAAGAAGGAAGCAATAGCCTTTTTGGCAAATCTTTATACTGACGAGAGGTGGATGCGGCTTGCCTGACCATTTATTAAATTTCATCCCCATTATCTATTACTTCAGAATCCTGATTCTTGACAAGTTAGTTTCGACTGAAGAGATTAAGGAGACGGTCTTTCAACTTGATAGAAATAAGGCAGCTGGTCCTAATGAATTTATGCAGTCTTTCTTTATTCATAGTTGGGATATTATAACCACAGATCTCCTTGTGGTGGTGCAAGAATATTTTGCAAGAGTTCCTGTGCCATGTACGGTTTCTAGTGCCTTGGTAGTCTTGATTCCGAAGACGGATAATCCTAAATCTTTTAAGGACTTTAGGCCTATATCCCTTTGCAACTTTTTTAATACGATTCTAACAAAAATCTTGGCTGGTCAACTCTCTCAAATTCTTCAATCTCTAATAACCAAGGAACAGTCGGGCTTTATAAAAGGTAGACCGACCACGAATAGTGTTCTCTTGGCTCGAGAGGTTTTCATGTCTTTATGCAAAAAGGTACGTGGATCTAATTTGGCTTTAAAATTAAACATGATGAAGGCTTTCGACAAGATGTCCTGGAGATTCTTGGAGGCAGTAATGCAGAAGTTTTGTTTCTCTACTCATTTTGTTTGGCTGGTATTAAACAATTTATCATCTAGTTGGTTTTCCCATCTTTTGAATGGGGAAGTTACAGGTTATTTTAAATCCTCTTGTGGAGTTAAACTGGGGGATCCTCTTTCCCTACCGTTGGTTATGTTGGCCTCTGAAGCTCTCTCCTCGGGTCTCATTAGCAAGGTGGACAGCCATGATATTTTGCCTCTTGCTCTTCCTAAGGGCTACCCAATTGTTTCCCACCTGGCTTTTGCGAATGATATCCTCATATTCTCCAAAGCAGGAAAAAAAATCACTTCAACACCTCACGCGTTTCTTGAACGTATATCAAAGGGGTTCAAGACAACATATAAATTTTGCCAAATCTCATTTTTGTTCCTCCAAGATGTCTGAATATTCCTCTTATTTTGAACATAACAGGTATGCAGTGAGGTTCTTTTCCTTTTTTGTATCTTGGCTGCCCATATTGTATTTCTTGGTCGCAAGAAGATTTGCTATTTTGCTATTTTGGTAGATAAATTTAAAGATCGGTTCACCAGTTGGAAGCATAAACTTCTTTCTCCTGGGGGTCTTATTGAAATCAAATTAAATATTGTCTCTTAGACACTTCCAGATGTGCATATCTTGGCTGTTTTGGAACCCACCAAGGAAGTTTTAAATCAAATTGAGTGCTTAATGGCTAATTTCTTTTAGCGGAGACTCCACTCCACCTTTGGGAATAGGAGGCATTGGAAAAAATGGGAGGGCGTTTGCTATCCAACTGAAGAAAATAACCATGGGGTTCATCGTCTTGTGGTTTTTGTGGCTGCCTTTTCTCAAAAATTATGGTGACAGATATACTATACGGCCTCTTCTTTGTTAAAATTTCATGAGATTAAAATATGGCTTAAAACGTTGTTCATCCCAGATGTCACCAATTTGGAAACGGATGCTCAATCCTAAGGACCTAGCAGACTCTCTCCTACAAACTTCTATTCGAGGGGGAATAAGAGGCTTCATTTTGGCACAGTAACTGATTGGGAACTAGGCCTTTCGCTGAGGTTGCCTCGGAGATTATTTTTCTACATACCAAGATCAAAGATTTTTATTCAAATAGTTCTGACTGGTCTCTCAAATAAGTGCAGCATGTTATCCCGTTGAAATCCACTTGGCCATTTTGTCTCACATCTTATATCCTTCGGATAAGAAGGATAAGGTAATTTGGACACCTCGTGAGATGGGATTTTTCCACTCAATCGGCCTTTCAGTCAGTTCGTCAAGAAGATTGTATTTTTGTGAACATACGTCTTTGCTTGGAGCTGTCTGCATCCCAATTAATCGCCATTTTCATGTGGAAACTTTAGAATGAACTGTTGCCTTTCGATGACATTTTAATGGCTATGGGCTTCACTTTGCATCTAAATGTTATTTTTGTAACTCATGAGATTCTCTATAACACGGGTTTATATATTGTCCCTTGGCAGCTCAAATGTGGGATGGCTGCCACTCTTCTCGGCTGTTGACATTAATAATATGCTGCCGCTATCGGCTTTATGGAATCTTTGGAAGGTGCGTGATTCTTTCATTTTTGACAAGAAGTTGATTAATCTATATTATCTCTTGATAGCAATTAGGACAGATTGGTTTTTGTTAAGCCATGTGAAACCTTTCATGCTTTCAAAATAGTTCACGCACGTGGCTTTACCTTGGAGAATTTGTTTCCGTATTAATCAACCAAAAGCTCCTACGCCGCAAATGATCAGCTAGGAATCTCCTCCCTGAGGAGTTTACAAGTTGAATGTGGATGGCTCGTCACGAGGCAACCCTGGGCTTGCGGGTGGAGGTGGTATCATTCGGTTAAGCCAAGATGACCTTCGGCAGGTTTTGCAATCAATTTCGGCTTTAAGGCAAATATGGAAGCGAAGACCCTGGCATTGGAAACTGGTCTTCAAATGTGTCTCGACAAGGGGCTTATGAATGTTCACATTGAAATGGACTTTGGCAAATGGTTAGGGTACACTGGACTCAACCTAGTGTCCAGGAGACTTGATTCCCTATCCACAAGGTACGTTTTCTTTTATCCTTGGGAAATTTTCGGATTTGACATTTGTTTCGAGAAGCGAACTTTGTAGCAGACGTTCTAGCAAAGTCAGCAGGCTCGTTAGCGGGAATATGTAGCAGACGTTCTAGCAAAGTCAGCAGGCTCGTTAGCGGGAATATTTTCTCAAATTTGGCACGGATATTTCGGTTTCTATTCGTGGTCACGACTCTTCACATATTCCCTCGGTTAGATTTTGAAATGTATAATTGCTCTATTTTCAGTATTTTTTTATTAATTTTGTTAGAGGTATTGGTCTAGTATCCCTCCATATACACTCATTTTTAAATATTAATAAAATTTAGGAGTAATGTTCCCTAACTAAGGTTTTTGTGTTTTGCTAACAAAAAATATGTAGCTTTAGGACATGAATTTAGTGGTTATCTTAATGTTTGTGATATGTTTTGGACCAAATTACCCCATAAGAACTGTAATACCTTTACATCTTTGTCAAAATAAAGGTATTATTAAAATTGTTTACTGTTATTCACTACAATTCTAAACATCTAAAAAACTCAATCTTATTCCAAGGGAATCCTGATTTTTGTACTTTACAAACATCTCGCATGGGTATGAGAAAAAGAGTTTGAATTAATTTCAAATTGACCAACTAAAAAAGTTATGAGAAATTTTACACCTTAAAGAGACAAATCATCCTAAACTATAGAACAATAAAGAATAAAAATTCCAACCAATCTCACTCATGTTAATACTAATCAACATACATTAAATGTGTTACTTCAAAATTAGAAAATAACTTAGTTTTATCTTTATTCATTTCTTTATGGTTTAGTTTTATCTTTATGATTCTTTCAATGTGATTCCGTACATATTAGTAGTTATAACATGAACAATGGTCTGAAAACAAATTTGTTAGTGTCTAACAAATTGTTAGATGATACTGTTAGGAACACTGAAAGAACAAGGTTTTTGTGGAAAAAAGCTTTGAATCACGACAAAAATTATAACCCACGTTATACCAAAATCAACTAATAAAATTTTTAACTCGTATAAAACATTATTTCAAGTCAGAGATTCAATTTTTCTTGAAAATGAAAAGAATTTAATGATTACATATGTAAAGCGTCTAATAAAATAAATAAAACCTCATCCATTCAAGTTTATCATGTTTAGTTATATAAATTAAATTTTCAATTTTACCTATACTATGATAATGCTCACTCAAGAAGAAGACTAATATTTAGGAAAATTTCAAGCAATTTTCAAGTTTTGCCAAAGCTATCAAGTTTCACTATTGGTAGATTTCAATCATTATAGGTAGATTTCAATCACTATAAGTTCAATTGCAAGGATAAAATAGATAATATATAAATCTACAAGTCTAATTTATAATTGACGAATTCAAAAGAATCTGACTTCAAAATTCTGTTTTGTTCATAATGATGGTAGAGAGATGATTTCTATCTTTATATCCTTTATAGTTTTATTTATATTGTAGTAATTATTTATAAAATATATTGTATATTTTCATCTATACAATACAAGTGAACAATATGTTTGATGTCGAAAATACAAATGAAATACAAGTGTCTAAAATAATTTTGTAACATATTTTAAATATTTAATCTATCCCGTTTGCGTGGAAGCTCTTTACACAAAAACGATGTAGATAAACTTATAAATATATTATCTGTTAGTCATTTCTTATGTTGATTTTTATATTGATAAGATTATACTATTTAATGATAGACATGGTAACAGATCTAGATTATACTATTTAATGATAGAGTATGAGTGGCTGAGTTTCAATTCCTTATAATCCATATTAGATCTAGATTATCCAAAGTTTGCAGTAATAATCGAACTCTCATCATCAACGATGTTACCAAAGATAGAAAGATCATTATCCCTCTTCCATTATCACTCTTGAGACTTGACATTTGTTGAGCTATTAGGACAACCTCTTTACCTGCAAATATCTCCAGCCAATTTAACTTTTTGCAGCAACAACAATGAAACCTCCTATATAATCACGAACCACCACCCATGTCCCAATTGCTTCCATATCTACAAAATAGCACCATCAAAATTGGTCTTCAAATATTGGTTATGAAAGAGCTTCCCTCTTATTCGTGTCCTGCCTTTAGACTCTCCATTCCAAGCAGTCTTTTCCTTAAAATAATTGAGATAAATCAGGGGAAAAGAAAGTAAGCACAAGGGGTCCTGATAAATGGATTCAAACAAACTTTTGTTTCTACTATTCCAAATGCTCTAAAAAAACTACTGCTACTGGATGGACATATTCTTGTGTTAGCTTGATAATCAATTCATGGATCCACTTATCAACCTTGTCTTGTGTTTGCCCCTAGTATCCTCATCCATGTTGAAGGTGGCTTTGATCCTAATTTTGGAATAGGAAATCTCCATCGTGCTAATATTTTGCACTCAATACTTGACTTTGTAAAGATCACTTATCTATTAATAGTCATTTGACATCCTTGTTTTGCTAACATAACCTAATTGAAAACTTTGAGGTCTATAATTAAAACCCATCACTTCGGATAAGGGGGGAAAGCTCTCCGTTCCTGGTTCTCCTGTAGCTGGATCCTCCGGAACCACAAGAATCCTTAGTTAGCATGGGATTCCAACTCAGTATGAGATTTTGAGAAGAGTGGCTCTTTGGAGAGCACAGTACGATGAAAGTTGTAAGCTGTGTTCGGGGAGAGTTATTGTCTATCGTTTGCCTCTATGGTAAAATAAGTCGGGGACCTGAGAGGCGGTGGTTTACCCTGGGCGGATGTCAGCGGTTTGAGTTAGCTTATCTCCAACTCGCATATCCTTTTTAGCACACATTTTACCGCAATTCGATAAATAAATTTTAGCCCTTCCCGCATTGTTCTCCACTTAAAATTTATCATTGATTGAATGTCTTGTAACATAGAATCCGAAAGTGCAAAACATAACATTGCATAGGTATGTAATGCTTGGATAATCAACTTCAATAATACCTCCTTGGCTACAAATGATAGATCCTTTCCTTATAGTCATGTAACCGTTGCCATACCCATTTATTGATGGATGAAAACACCTCCATATTTAATCGTCCCACAACATCAAGTAGTTGCAACAACTTTCCATGTGAAGCAACTTTTATTATTTCAAGGACCTTTCTTACCATCTTACGACTATCTAACTGAGTAGTTTTAACTAAAAACAATGGCTAATTTCTCCATGTTGATTAATTGCCCTGAGGCAACATATAATTGAAAGATGTCCCCAATGTACTGAACGTCATGTTCATTAGCTTTAGCAGATAACAGAGTGTCATCTGCAAAGAGCAAGTGTTAGATATTTGGTCCCCTTCAGCTAATTGTGACACCCCTAATTATGCCACATCTCAATGCTTCCTATAATAAAGCATGACAATAGTTCACACGACATATTAAAAATGTGTACTGGGACAGAGCATCCCTTTGAAGATAAAAGAAAAGAAAACTGTAGAGACACTGCACAAGAAACCAACTCGATGAACCTATAATTAAAACATAACAAAAGTATAGTTACAAAAGATCACTCAACTCTATCATACATCTTACTCATATCTAATTCAACAGACATGAATCCCTCTTTGCCTGTACTTTTAGTCTTAAGATCGTGGTGCAATTCATAGGCATTAAGCATATTATAAATTATAAGCTAGCCTAGGATGCAATTCATAGGCATTAAGAATATAAAGTCTATAAGCCAAAACTTTATATTCTAATTTGTAAACAACATTATATAGGCTAATTGGACGAAATTGAGATATAAGTTTCAGCTCATTGCATTTAGGGTATAAGACCATGGTTAAAGTTGAGTTTATTGAGAAAATGACCCTTATCGAGAAAATTAAGATCAAAATTATTAACATTAGGACCAATTGTATGCCACAATTTTGGAAAAAATGGAACTTAAGCCATCCAACCTAGGAGATTTATAGGTGTATTTGTTTTAAACCATTTGTTATCTTCATTTAGCAATTAACGACTTGAGTAGCTCCTTGATCATGTCAATAGTCACCACTGATTACACTCGCTCTTAGAATCATCTGTGTGTTCTTAGGAGTAGGGTTAAACGATGTAAAAAGCTCTCCAAAAAACTAAGTGATTATACATTCCATGTCTTTTCCATTAGTACAGTAGACCTATTCTTCATTCTTCAATCTTCCAATAGAATTCAATTTCTTCCCCTTGGATGCGCATGAGTGAAAAAAAGGTTTATATTCCAATCTCCCTTGTTAAACCATTGGGCATTGCTACGTTGTTTCCACATAGTATCTTCACGCTCAAGCAATTCCTCTAACCGACTTATGAGCAGCCCTTTCGTCATCATCCTCGCATGGAATGATCTTTCTCACTAATCTGAATTATTTATCTTCTAATATTTTGTCTCACAATATTACAAGCCTATGCTTCCCCAGTTCCATATGACAATCATCCAATATGCAACATAATCGCTTAGCCTTATAAACATGTGGAAAAGCAATCCCATGCTTGACTATAACACCCTCACACTCAATAGATTTGATTCGCATTGCTTCAATTAGTAGATCTTTTATTCTACACTACCTTTTATTGTCTTTTTAGCTATCAAATCTAGGATAATTGGATCATGGTTTGTAAATAAAACATGCAACTGATATACTTCAGTTTTTGGATGTGTAAGGAACTGAACATTTTATTGGCCACGACACTATCTAACCTAGCCTTTGCAGACTTGTAATTTTGATTATTTCTTAGCTAAGTGAAAGGATTTCCATCGTAGACAATATCAACAAAATGCATTTGAATAGAGCCCTTTTGAAGTCTGCAATCTGCCAATTACCTCTTCTATTAGAATTTGTATCCTCCATATGAGAATGCACCTCATTGAAATCCCTAACACAAATCCAAGATCGAGAAGACAATTTCCAAAAGATGATGAAAGTCCTCGCCATCTGCTTTCCTTCTAGCTAAATCTAGTTTCAATAAAACCCTGTAGTCAACCTCCATATCTCACCTCCATCTTATCTTTTATTTGGACTAAAGCATCCATAAAACTTCTTGAGAATTGATGTGATCAACACTCTAATTCCAGAGAAACACTAAACCCTTAGATTTACCTCTAGCCAAAACACAAAAATCAAGCATATTTCAGCAGTATCTATTCATTTCGAATACTTTGCTGCCATACTTAGTTTCCATAAGGAAAACTAAGTCAAGATCTTCACTCCTAAACAAAAGGCGGAGCTCTCAAACTGATTGGGGTTCCAAAGTCCCCTATAATTCCAACTTAACATACTCATAGTTGACGAAGGGGCTAAAACCCAACTTCCTAACATGGAGTAGTCTAAGTACTAAATTCAAATGCTCATTCACTGTCAAGTTATAAATCACCTTAGTACATTTAGACTACAATCCGCACTGCTGCAAGTATATGGTATAGATTAGTAGCTAGTGGTGGGGGTATTAATCTCATGAGTATGGTTTAGTAATAACTAGGATTCCTAAGGATATGAGTACTATCTAAATAGTCAATTCAAATATGATTTAAGCTAAGAGTACAATTAAACTAGTGAAATGATAAATAAACAACTAAGTTAACAAATAAGTTAACACAAGTAAACAAGATGAATTGGGCTACGGCTATGATTTCTCTAGTAGGTGGGGTCTTCTAATAGGAAGACATTCAATGGGTACAAATGAGATTTCCATCCCAAATATGAACTAATTCCTTTGCCCAATTCATGGTTCTAGACTAATATATTCATAGAGTTTAAGGAAATAATTAGTAATGTCAGCATTTTTACCCTACTACTAACTGACCTAACCATGTAGCTAAGTAGTATAAGAATTAATACTCAACACTTGTATGTTGTGTTAAACCTAACAAATATGGCTCAAAGGTGGTACCTTTCCCTCTTACCAATATTGTAGAACATTTATTACAACTCCAATGTCCAACATTTACTAGTTTACACACTTGGATTACCCACACGTGTAAAGTTCATCCATTTTCATAACCCAATCCCCTAGTAGTTAAGCTACACAAGCTTAAGATAGTACAAAATAAAGAAATATAAAGAAAAGCTATAACTATTACTAAGGTAAGAACTATAAATAACATCAACATAAGCATAATAGACATAATTATTAAGAAATGTAAATAAGCATAAAAATAAGTGATAAATATACCATATGAGAGCTCAGAGAAAGGCTAACAACATTGTAAAGGAAGATTTAAGCTTGCACTAAATAAAGAGAGTAATTTTGAGGATTAAAATGTTGAAAGTTAGAGAAGAAGAATAAATGCTACAAATATTACTGACCATGCAAAGTTTTTCTACTTCTGAGGCTACCTTATCTAGACCAACTACAACTAAAACTACTACACCTTACACTTTGTGTTTTTGGTGTAAATTCTTGAGTAATTAGAAATTTTCATAGCTATTCTAAAAGTAGCATATTCTATCTGTCTAGAATCTTCTCCTAGACTGCGGTGATGAGATTTCCTTCTTAGGACACCACGATATGCAGCTTAAGTTGATAAGGATCTTCCATCAGCTGATAACCGCGGTGGTGACGATGCAGAGATCTTGAAGTCTTGAATGTCTTGGTAACCGCGGTGGTGAGATTTTCTTTTGGAATTCGTCACTGCAGCATTGAAGCTGTAGCAGCCTTGGACTTTAGTCTTCAAAGTTCTTCTAGTTGCAACTCTAGTCCTTGGCTTCAATTCTTCTAGTTGCTTCTCTAATTGCAATAATCCATTTAAATACACACAAAGAATCAATAACTAAGATGCACCAAAAATAAATAAGTACCATTTAATAATCTATCAGTGCATAAAGCTACCAAAAGTTGTAATATTACTCCAAGACCAACAATACTACCACTAGACACAAATTGAAGTAAAAACACATAAGAACACCTAAAATAGGACAAAGTAATCAAAATGGCATGGTTTTTAGAGGAAAAATAACTATATTTACTAGTTATCATACCTCAAAACCTGCATTAGCGCGTTCTAGCTAGTCCCAAGTAAAACAACAAAAGAAAAAGAGTTAAAGATACCACCAAGGAAAAAGAAATGAAATTGAGAATATCGAACTCTAGAACACTTAGCACATATGAGAATGAGCTTTTAACACAACAAACTCAACATTTTCATCCACTTTTACATTTATAAAAGTGCACATTAGGTTTAGTTGCAAACATTACATTGACTAATGCAATGTTGCCAATTCAAATGCAAGTTGATACAGAGTAAACAAATCAATTTTCTCAAAAATTTGCTTGAAGTATGGAAAGTTCCTCAAGACTTGTTTTAAGAAGCACAAAGGGATTCAAATAAACATGCAAGGATATTTTTTGACACTACAAGGTTTAACCAAGAACATGAACTGAAGTAATGTTTCACCTCTGACGCTCAAATATCTAATAACCCAAATTAAGGATCATTAATGACTTTTAAATCTTGCAATGTAGGCTAAGGTAATAGGTAGAATAAATAGGGATAAGAATGGCTCAAATCTACGACCTTAGTCATTCCAATACAAAGTCTTGGACTAATATCCTAAACACAAAAGTCCCAAAAACCAATATTAATTAATCAATCCACGTTTGAAGTATAAACTCCCAACTAAATTATCGTACAAAGGTAATGTGAATCTTCTTTTATTCTCACCATTCACAAAGATGGTAGAAATTGAATAAGCAAAATAATAATAATTTTTATTTATTATTTATTTTTTTACAATTTTGAATTTTTTATAACTAATCAGAACTATACATCAACAAGTTACAATAAAGGGGAATATAATTATCACTAGGGGTATATAATTATCATTGGACATCTTAACTTCTATCCCCAAAGCAATTACACAAATTTCCTTCCAAACCATTGGATAAGGTCTAACTGTTACATTGGAGAACTAGGATATTCTACAATGACTACAGTGATGGGATGAAGAAAGGATAAATAAACAAAGCGGAATGGCTAAATTATGTGGTTGACAATGAAATTAGGCTTGAAAACTCAAAGATGGGTACACCAGGGATAAAATTAAAACAAGGTAGGTTTTTTGGCTCAAACGGTCCAAGAAGATGCCTTGATCATTTCCAAAATTTAGCTATTTAACTAAAATGGGAGATTCACACTACCCTAATCAATGTACTAAGCCTAACCTTGAAAAATCCACAAAACATCCAAAAAAGGCAAAGCCATGCAATATGATCAAATGATGCTTAATTCATTTCTTTCTATACTCAAAACTAACTTCCAAAAACTTTGAAATGTTTAAACCGTATCGACAATGAATTGAATTGGAATTAGGCAAACACTTATGGGAAAAGTAAAGTTTGAGATCAAAACTAGTTTAAAAAAAACATTTTCATCAAGTATTTGAAAAATGGTTTAGTTTCAAGGGTTAAATCCCTTTTTTTACATGAACCCATGTTCAACATTCAATTCTACTTTTCTCGAAAACAATGAAATTATAAGAACACATTCCTAACCACGTAACACAATAAACACCACCACACTATTCATTGGAATATTATTCATTTGATGAGTACAACTCTTCCATCAACTCACTATTTAGTACAAGAAATCTATACAGATAATACCAATTAGAAACTTGAAATCAGTCTTCCATTCATGGCGGCCCTTGAGAATATTCCTTGTTATGCCAAGTTGATTAAGAAAGTCCTTTCTTCAAAGAGGAAGCTTCATGGAGATGAATTTCTGTGTCTAACAGAGAGATGTAGTGTATTGATCACAAGAAAGTTACCTTCAAAGCTCAAAGATTTGGGTTCACTCTAATACATTTTGAGATATAGGGCATTCAGTTTGAAAGAGCTTTGTGTGATTTGGGAGCCTCAATCAAGCTCATGCCTTATTCAGAACAATGAAAGTAAAACATCCAATACAAACTAAAGGTGATCCAACCAAATAGGCCCAATGGTCATCTTTCTACCAAAATTGCTAATAAGGTTAAGTGGTCATCATCAAAGTGAACAGACGAGATATTCATGGGATGCTTTATCCAATGCAAGGAGTAGTTTTGCACACTTCACCTCATACCTATTATGCGAGCTACTCCTCTATTCTTTTGATTAATATTCCGTTTCCACACGGGAAAGAAAAGGCTTTATATGAGGGGCCTCTCTTTCTATTGCGCTGAAGCAACCACATCTCCTTTAGACCCACAGATGCTTTCTCATTAACCTGCTAGAATAGGAAAAAGCTTTTGTTCTTTGTTATCAAGCAATTCATAACCTTTCTTTTCCACAAAAATCTCTCCAGGGTAACATTTTTCATTGTCACACAAACTAGATCATTTAGCCAAATTTATTCAAATCATTAAAAGCAAACTAAACTAAAAATCCAACAATTCAAAAACTAAAAACTAAGAAAATACAATGGAAATGTATCTTAATCTCTCAAACATGGGGAATAATAAAATATGGGTAAAGGGGGTAAAAGCATGTAAATGTAGGAAGGATAAATGATTTTCTTATACAGTGGCCGGTGGCAAGTGATCAATCCTCCTCCTCCTCATCATGTGAACATTCTTCTCATCCTCTCCTCAAATAACCATAATGAAAATGTCACCACCTTGTGTTTTGCACCCTCATCACCTTTATTTTCTTCAAAATTGACCTCCACATTGATCCCTTCTTCCTCGCCATCATGTTGTTGTGGTGCTTGTTGTTCACCTTGTGGTTGTAAGAAAGGTTACCTGCGCAGAGGTCTATAGTGCCATAGAGGTGGATGAATCCATGTGTCAAGTATTGTGGCTTGAAGAGCTTGACCTATGAATGTCATGTTGTGAAGGATCATCTGGCTATAAGTCTAGTAGGAGTGCATCTCATTTCCCTCATCTTCCGTTTGAAGGGGGTTGTATACGTACTTTCCAAGCATGTTGATGAAACGGGCTTGTAGAGGCAATTGTGGAAATGGGGCACTTGGTTGCTCTTCTGTTAGGTGCTGCCTTCAGAATTCTTTGACCATGTTCTTACATAGGTCCCATCAATGCGCCCTCTCATGAACTTACTCCTCCCTCGACACAATCTCAGACAAAACAACCTGCATCAAGGCATAATTTAGTAATAAGACTACGTAAAACAAAAGTAGGCCTCCCAATTGTGCATTCTTCGTAAAGTCCAACCAAATGATCTTTCCCAAATCTACGCTCAACCCCTCCATGTAGGAAAAAACTAAGCATGCTTTATCCTTTTGAAAAAATCTCACGGGTCTAGTACCCCAAATGTGGTAGCTAACGAAATAGAACCATATTCGGGAAAACTAATTTAATGCTGCAAAATCTCGGTTGAAAAGTATTTATAGTTGCCCAGTAGTCAGAATTGCGGTGATGGATTTTTCTTCTTAAAATTTGACACCGCGATGCCTAGAGAAAATTGAATTGAAGCTCGGCACCACGGTGTGGGATCCTTCATGATCTTGTCACCACAGTGTCGAGTACTTAGAAAATTTTTCACTTGAACCAATTCAGTATTGGTTCGCCAGGACGCAGGTTCACTTCTAGTAGCTGATTTTTGCTTCAGAACGTAGTGACTAGACTTGTCTATCGAGGTGTCTAATACTTTAATAAATTATGACTTTTGGGGCTGTTGGGCACCGCGGTCACCAAGGTGTGGTGCTATTTCCAGCAACTAATTTTTGCACACAACTGTAGGGACCAGACTCGTCAATGCGTACTTTAAAAAATTTTGATTTTTGGGGCTACTCGGTACTGCTGTTACCAGGGCATGGTGAGCAATTTGGGCTCAACACTACGATTATCAAATTGGTCACTGCGTGTCCAATGCTTTGCCAAAATTTGGATTCCTAACTTTTTGCCACTTCTCCTCAATAGCTTTCCCTTACCAACAAACATCAAAACATCATATTCAAGGTCATTTGCACTTGCAATTCCCAAAAAAGGAAAATTGAGCAATTAATTATTTTAACCCTAATTTTGACTAATAAACTCTAATTGAAACCTGTCTAACTAGATAAACATAAAATCAACTTAAAGCACAAATAAAAGCAAGAAGAGCTTGGGTTTCCTCCCATGAAGTATTTGCTTAAAGTCAATAGCTTGACTATGACAAAGGAAGACTTAGATATCAACATAAAGGACAATTATGCACCCTTTCTTCCTTCAGATCTCCATGATAAAGCTTCATTCTATGCTAATGACTTTGAAGTTCAAGTTCACCTCCTTTAACTCCACGGCTCCATGTGGGAACACTTGGATCACCATAAATGGACCCTCTCATCTGTACTTTAGCTTCTTAGGAAACAATTTGAATCTAGAATTGTAGAACAAGATATGATCACCAGTTGTGAAATTTTTCCTCATCATTTGCTTGTCATGCCTAGCCTTGGTCCTTTCCTTGTATATCATGGAGTTGTCAAATGCGTCCCTTCTAAACTCATCCAGTTCGTTCAAGTCCAAGAGTCACTTCTCACAAGCTTCCTTCTAATATACCATACACCATCTGATATAACATTCCAACTGTGGCCTTAAATGCAACGTGGTATGCTCAAAGTGCATCATCTAACTTCTGCGACCAATCTTTCCTTGAGTTGTTTCTAGATGGTCTTGTCCAAGATCCTCTTCAACTCACCATTAGACACTTCTACTTGACCCGAAGTTTGGCGATGATATGCCAATGTATTTTGTGTTTCATCCCGTACTTGGATGTCAAGGTCTAAAATTGAGAATTCTTGAAGTGATATCCCCCCGGTTGTTTGTGATTGAGAATTCCTTAAGAACTTTGTGATCACCTTGGTAACATTGGTTGGTGAAGCAAGTGCTTCAACCCATTTTGAGACATAGTCAATAGTGACCATTATGTACTTGTTGGAGTAGGAAGTCGAGAATGGCCCTATGAAATCTATGCCTCATGCATCAAAGACCTCAAGTTCAACAATCCCATTGAGGGGCATTTCTTGTCTTATTGAGATATTGTCAACTCTTTGGCACTCATCACACTTAAGCACAAAACTTCTTGAGCCCTTGAAGATGTTCAACCAATAAAATCCACTTTGCAAGACCTCAACACAGTCCTTTGGGCTCCATGATGGCTCCAACAGGTTAATGAGTAGCAATATCTCAAAATGTCTTCTACTTCTTCCTCTGAAATGCATCTCCTAAGGACTTGGTTGCTACCCCGCCTAAACAAGTAAGGCTCATCCCAATAATAATGTTTGATTTCTGAAAAGAACTTTCTCATTTGATTCATGTTTAAGAACTTCAGTACTACCCTTGCAACTAGATAGTTCACCACATCCGCATACCAAGGGTGTGTGTCCTTGAACGCATAAAATTTCTCCATTGAAGACTCTTCTTGAATGAGGATTCCCTCTTGACCAACAAGCCTTGTGTTGGCCCCAAATAGCAACCTAAGAGGGGGGATGAATTAGGTTGTATCTAAAATAAACCTTTTTATGTGCTTAATAGAAATTCAAACTTTATGCACCAAATAAAAACTTAAGCACAAATGAATACAATAGGTATTCAACTATTTAAGCTTAAAGAACAAATAAGAATATTGAGATTAAGAGAATCAAACCAAACTCCCAAGCTTCTCAAGCTTGGACATTGTTTACAACTGCAAAGTGCTTCTTACAAGGCAACTACCAAGTTCACAACTTGAAGTTTAGCCACTAAAAGTCTCTTCAAAGTAGGTGAGACAATAACCTCTGGTACACAAATGAGGATCACTCTTGCTCACACTAATTTCCTTTAGTTGAGCCAAGAGTTTTACACTCACAACCTCCCTTTGTTACAATTGTTATTTCTCCACTATTACACTTGAAGAACTCTACACTTCTAAGCTCTTTTCACAAAACTACCTACACTTTTACAACACTTGTACCCACTATTTCTCCCAAATAGCTCAAGTATTATTTGTAATCACATGTAGATGTGTATAAGAGACAGGCTCACGTTTAGGGGTATTTATAGTTGCCCAAAATCTGCTTCCAACAACTTTTCAACGGCTATTTCTGTTTACTGGAAAACTAGCCGTTGGACCTTTCGGACGGCCGATGTAGCAAATGTATGTCCGAACGAACTAGCCGTTGGACCGTTCGAACGGACGCTGCTAATCCCTACCTCCGACGCTGCGTCCGTTCTCTGAGGATATTCGTGCGGACGTCCGAGGATGCGTCTGAACATGCGTCCGATCGAAGCAAAGTCTTCTGGAAATATGATCGGACGCTGTTCTTCGTTCGAGACTTGCTTCAAATTCTTTGTGTCGGACGATTACCATCATCCAAAGCTCTGTCTTTCAGACAGCCATTTGTGTCCATGGAGTCTTCTGGTTGTTTTGTTCGGACGATCATTTGCGTCCGAACCTACCTATTTTTCTGCACACTTGTTTTCAAACCATTAGTGTGATTTGGTCATCATCAAAACATGATTAACATAATTGGGGTTCAACACCTTGATTCCACAATTATCGACAAATGATCCACAACTACATTTTCAAACCCTTTCTTGTCTACAATATCCCAATCAAATTCCTGCAAAACAAGTATCAATCTTAGAAATCTAGGTTTTGAGTCTTGTTTAGAGAATAAATGTAATACCCGGATAAATTTCACCTCTTTGCTCTATACTACTACCCTCAATATTTTACATTTCAAATTTGAACTTATACTGAATTCCCAATATCTTATTTTATTGATTATCAATTTTCTTTGCTAGCAAATTGGTGACCTTTGAAAAGTTTTAGGGTAAGAAATGAAAGGAATAACTACAAAAGGGATGCAAGACATTAAGGTTATTAGTTTGAGGTCATGGAGAGATAAAGATTGTCTTAAGGGACTATTTTGTAAATTCTAAACTACTACTTGAGAATCAACCCAGTAGCTCAAAGTTCTTATTTCTCTTAACCCTTCTTCCAAAACCACTCGAGGGTTTCCTAAGCTAACCCCAAACCCCTTCAACCTTTCATCAAAATCCAGAAACTACAAGGGACTCAAGTGAAGAATCCATTGGGGGCAGCCTACTTGCTCAATTCAAGAAATGAGCTTTCTCTCTTACTTTGATTGTTTTACTAGTTAGAATTTTTGTTGTTTGCTAGGGTATAAAAATGTTGAATTGGGTTGAATTGTTGCCCTTTAGTTGTGATGTTTTGCACTTAATAAGCATGTCTGCATCAAGGATTGATGGATAATATGGATGCATGTCATGATTGATGTTTGAGAAGCTTTCATGAAAATTTTTCTCAAAAACCCGCAAGTAAATTTGTGCAGACAGCATTGCGCAGCTCTGGGAAATTGGTTGTATCTTTGTGTAGGAATATCGGAACTGAGTTCCGTTTGTTGCGTTGGAAACTAGACTCATAGGCCTTCAAAACGGTATATATATGGCATTCTATTTACAGCCGTATAAACACCAGATTTTTTAGAAAGTGGACTGAAATTTCTGTTCTGAAAATATGTTCTGTTATGGTTTGAGAGACAATTAGAGTATGTTATGTTATGAATTGCAAAATGTTGTCTTCATGGAACTTTTATCATCCCGAATCTAGTTTCGGATGGTCTAAACCTTATTATAGACTATGTTAGGATCAGTTTTACTTACCTCTGTTATTGCTGAATTTAAGGAGGATAGCTTGGGTTTGTTGTTGGTCTTGTTCTATTAGGTCTAGATTTGACATGCTGGTAGTGGTGTTTATTAGTATCTTAGAGGATGTGTTTATTTTTGATATTGTCGTGGTATTCCTAGTTCAAAGATGTGCTTTAGAGTATGTATTGATTTATCGTGGTGTATGTGGTATTCCTAGTTCAAGGAAACGTGCTCCGACCGATTGACGGTTTAAAGTTTGAGTAAATTCATTTGTGAGGTAAGTAGACCGGACCCCTTTTCTATTGTTTTGATTGTTCTTTTAAAAGTATAATCCCATGATATATTTTTCGTATGTAAAACGGGTTGAGCATATGATATTTACATATCTAAGGAAATATGAAAATTGATAACTTATACTTGTATTGGTAATAATGATTTAAAATTGTACCTCTTGATTTGTGATAAGCTACTTTAATTTTGTAAATCATAAATTGAGCATGTGATTTTGTATCTCCTTTTGAATGATTGAATTGAACTGGATAAATGTATCAGCCATGGATGATGTGATGGTATCATTATCCTCTATATCATACCGCATTGGTTCAAAGCTCTACATTCGTGGACTCGGTATCCGAAATGTAAATGTAATGATTGAATGAAATGTATACTTTGAACTTAGATGTCTATAAGAGACAGGAATCACATGAATATGAACCGATCAGTGACGTCTCGAAATTGTAATTGTAAATGTGATGCCTTGTCTAGTGGGCTGACAATAACTAGACTTGGATCCAGTAACCGATAGACCTATGTGGAGCTTCGATCCTTGCATACATGCACCATATTTGGAATTGCATATTGACTCTTAATGAAAGAATATCCAAAATGTTATAGTATTATTGCAATTTTATATTGTTTGTTTTAGTTTGCATGTTTATCACTGATCCATGTATTAACTTGCTCAATCCAAATAGAAAGGGACTTGTTCTACTTACTGAGCATAATTTTTGCTCACCCCATTATTCTTAACTACTTTTACAGCTTTAGTGTGATCAGATGCAGTGGCGCAGAGGAAGCGTAGTGGAATGTTTGGTCCTAATAATATCAGTTTTGGCGCTTGTCGCCGTTTTAATTGTGGGTAGGGCTTACTGTTTTACATTAAGCTTGTAAATTTAATTGTTATTTAATAAAGTATTTAAAATATATCCAGTGGATTGCGGTATCCTACTTTTGATAGATAATTGTGATATATAGTGGCTCAATATACTGTGCCTTGCACGCTTGGAGTTTTAACCCGAGGTGTGGCGTGTCATAGTCCCGATTTCGGGGCTTGACAATAAATATTTTAATTTGGAACGGTTAGTATCAACAATAATCTTGGAACCAATCAAATATGAACGAAATTTTGTCAAACGCAAATACTACACCGAGCAATTCTTTTTCCGTTGTCAAGTAATTCGTTTGAGCCTCATTGAGTATCTTACTTTCGTAGCAGATGACATTCAAAATCCTGTTAACTTTTTGGCATAAAATAGCCCCTATAGCATAGTCACTAGCGTCAAGCAAATCAATTCAAATTTTAGTGACAATTGGGGTAACAATTTTGACCACGATAATAAGAGCATGCTTCAATTTATTAAAGGACTTTAAGCAAGCATAAATAAAATTGAACAATCAATCTTTTTGTAGCTAAGAGCATAGAGGTATAGCAATGTGAAAATTTTTCTAACCAATCTATGGTTGCATGTCCAAAGAAACTCCTAATCCCCTTAACAATAATACTTGGTGGCAATTTTTCAATCATCTCAACCTTCGCTCTATCTACCTTTGTTCCTTTTGATGATACCCTATGTCCCAACAAAATGCCCTCTTTTACCATAAAATGGTACTAGTCCCAATTGAGGGCCAAGTTAGTCCCTTCATATATTTGCAAAACATTTGAGAAATTAGACAAGCAATTATGGAAGGAAATGTCGAAAACATTAAAGTTGTCCATAAACACTTCAATGCAATTTCAACCATGTCATGAAAGATAGAAAACATGCACTTTTGGAATGTACTAGGTAGGGGCATTTCATAGCCCGAAAGGCAACCTCCTATATGCAAATGCACCGTAACTTCATAAGGGCATATGAATGTGGCTTTCTCTTGATTCTTGAGGCATATATGGCTATCTGGAAATACATGGAGTAGCCATTGAAAAAACAATAGTATGCAAACTTGGCCAAAATCTCTAATACTTTATAAATCAAGAGCAATTGAAAATAGTAGTTTCAGGAAGCCTTATTTAGTTTCCTATAGTAAATGCAAACTCTCGATCACATAACCAATCTAGAGAGATGAAGCTCATTAATGTCATAAGCACCACGGTAATAGCACCCTTTTTGTGGGTGACTTGGGTTGAACTAACCCATTCCTCATCACTAATCGGGTAAATAATATCAACATCAAGTAGTTTCATGACTTCTTTCCTAACGGCCTCTTTCAAAGTAGAGTTCAACCTCTTTCGAGGTTGCCTAACCAGTCTATGTCCCTAATTCATGAGAATTTTATGCATGCAAAGAGTTGGACTAATTCTTTTTAATTCAATGGTCCATGCAATGGCATTTTTATGCAATTTAAGTACAACAATCAACCTTTTAAATTGCTCATGAGTCGAGAAGGCATTCACAATTATGGGAAAGGTTTCATTATCACAAAGGTAAACGTATTGTAAATGCGAGGAAAGAGGTTTAAGTTCAACCTTGGGGTGTTTGTTGTTCAGAAACTCTCCTTTAGGTTCATTCCCTTCTCCACTTTCATCTTCTTGCACTTGACCATTTCCTTCTAGGAGATTCAAGCACTCTATCATCTTTTCATCAAGGTGGCTCACTTCGGTTGGGCCTATCATTGCTTCTCCCATGGAGATGTTGTCAAATTGTACCCACAAAAATTATGAATCAAGTCATCAATCACATTAATGCTCATTTAATCTTCATAAGTAGAAGGGAGTTTTAATGAATCAAATACATTAAAATTAGGGATTAAATTATTAACTCTAAATTTCAACTTCCCCTCTTAGACGTATATGATAAGAGCATGTACATTGATTAGGAATGTTCCTCCTAGTATGATCGGCATGTCCTTATCTTCCTACATGTCCAACACTGTGAAATCTGCCAAAAGATGACCTTGTCCACCTTGATGATGACATCCTCGACTATTCCTCTTAGAAATTTGATGCTTTGAGCTGTGACTTGCAAAGAAACACTTGTGGGCTTCAAATCCCCACCATTGAGCTTCTTATAAACCGAGAAAGGTATGATGTTGATTGAGGCTCCTAAGTTCCACAAGGCTATTTCAAGTGGATACCTCTTATATCACATAGTATTGAGAATGAACTCAGATCTTTGAGATTCGAAGGTAGCTTTCATGTGATCAATGTACTATACCCTTTCCTTAGACAAAGGATTTCATCTCTTTGAAGAAAGGACTTGCTTCATGAACTTGGCATAACTAGGCATATTCTCTAGGGTCTTCAAGATTGGGATGTTGATCTCAAATTTATTGAAAACCTCTAGAAACCTCTTGTAACTTCTTGGTTTTTTTGTATCGCTTCAATCTTTGAGGGAATGGAATCTTAACTTGCTTGGTCACTTCCACTGGTGGATTGGTGACTTCATTTTGTTGGTTAAGAGACTTAGTAGGCTCATTAATTATTTTACCCTTCCCTGTTGAACACTTCCCATTCAATCATTATTTACTACCTTTTGTTCTTCATCCATCAAAATTGAAATCTCTCCAACCCTATCATCCAATGTTTTACCACTCCTAAGCATGATGGCTGAACTTGCTCACGTCCAGGTGGTCTCTTGGATTTTGATCTCTTAGGTTACGAAGAGAGTATCACTCGAGGGTAAACCACTAGGCCTCTCCAACACTTGCCTTGTCACTTGCCTCAATTGAGTTTCCAAATTCCTTGTGAAGGCTCCTTGATTTCATGCAAATGCCTCATGCTCTCTCCTAAGAGCTTCATTGTCCCTCCTTATCACTTCAAGTTCTCTCATACACTCAGCAAGTTGAGCATATAATCTCTCTCCTGTTCTCTTTGCGGAGGTGGATTCCAAGATGATTGATTTTGATTGAAGGGACTAGGCAAATATGAGGAGCTTGGTTAGGAGTGTTGAAATTTAGATTGGTATGGCTTCGGTGTGGGGTTTGATGTGTTCTAGAGGAAGAGGCTTGATTGTGGTAAGTAAGTTGATTGGGATTTTGCGATGATGATTGACCTACCTATAAGAAATTAAGGTGGTTCCTCCAAGATGATTTATAGGTGTTTCCACAGTAGTTTAGTGCATTTCTAGATAATGAGACTTAGTTGCTCACATAATTTTCTTGCTCATTACCCACAGCCATCCCATTACTTAAACATTGCCCATTCGAGTCATTACCCAAACAAAAGTCACAGATCAAGGACAATTGCGGTTTATGTTGTATGGCATTCATCTTTCCAATGTTCTTCAATGCCCTTGTGAGGTTGGCCATCATCTTTGACATCATGCCACTTTGAGCCAACAATGCATCATTATGATCAAGAGTGGTAGGACTCCTCTTTGGGCTTGACGTGGGTTTCGAGGTTGGGGTTGTACTTGCAGTTGTGCCACTAGGCCATGCTACTAATAGTTTGAGACTATGGTGTTGAGTAGCTGTTATGCCTCCTCTAGTGTCTTGAATGACAATTATCCTCCAGCCGACACATCGACAATTGACTTGGTCTCTTGGTAGAGACCATTGTAAAAAGTTTATATTTGTAACCATAATGGGATGGCATGGTGTGGGCATCGACGAAGCAATTCTCTAAACCTTTCCCATGCCTCTCTTATGCCCTCTCCGGCATCTTGCTTGAAAGAGGTGATTTCATTACTTAGTATTATTGTTCTAGATAGTGGGAAATACTTGGTGAGAAACTCTTGAGTTAAACTATTTCATGTTGTGCACGTCCCTAGATCATGGCTTTGTAACCAATACTTAGCTCTGTCTGTCATAAGAAAGGGGAATACCTTCATTCTTATACAATCGGGGTGAATTTCATTGAATTTGTGTCTAAATGTCTAGGACCTCTTCGAAGTTCAACAAATAAGTGTAGGGTACCTCATTAACACCACCACCAGACATGGTATATGCTTAAAGCATTTGAATTAAACCCATCTTGATTTCAAAGTTATTTGCGTGGATTGACATCCTAGCGATAGTTGATGCAATCAAAATTAGGCATGGTATAATCTCTAAGTGGTCTCCCATCATAATTCATTCCATTTCCTCCAGTACTGTTTCCTTCTATTCTATTATTACCCATTCCTTTCTCTTGATCATCATGCCTATTGTTCTCATCCTCCACCCTTGGTCTATTTTGGTCATCCACCATTGTGAATTCCTCTTCCATTTGTTGTAATCGTTTATCCTTGCAAATCTTCCTCAATGTCCTTTCAAGTTCTAGATCAAGAGGTAATATAACCTCTTTCCGTAAGACCATGCACTACAAGAATTACAATAAGAAAACAAATCAAACCACAATAGAAGATACAAAATAAAAGAATAGAAAATGACTGTGAAGAATTTATTCTCAATATTAAAACAGAAGTTAACTACTAAAAGAAATAAAAAGTCTAGATTAACACAATCCTATTGCCCCTAATATTGCCAATTACCATTCCCTGGAAACGGTGCTAAAGACTTGACGAGGATTAGTCTAAGTGCTAAACTCAAATGCTCATTCACTTTGAAGTTATAAAACTACCACACTACACTTAGACTGCAACTTGCACTCTCGCATGTATACGAGGTAGATTAGTAGCTAGTGGTGAGGGGTATCAATCCCACGAGAATGGTTTGGTAATTACTAGGATTCCTAGTACATAAGTACTATCTAAACAGCTAATTCAAATGTTATTTAAGCTAAGAGAACTATTAAACTAGTGAAATGGTAAATAAACAAATTTATTAGCAAATAAGTTAACATAAGTAAACAGGAAGAACTGGGCTACGACTATGATTCCTCTACTAGGTAGAGTCTTCTAATGGGATGACATTCACTGGGTATAATTGAAATTTCCCTCTGATCCAACTATGAACCAATTCCTTGGCTCGGCTCATGATTGTAGTCTAATATACCCATAGAGTTCAAGGAAATAATTATGAAAGATAGCATCTTGGCTGGACTACTAACTGACCTAATCATGTAGTAAAGTAGGCTAAGAAATAACACTCAATACTCGTATATTGTGTTATCCTCACAAATATGGCTCAAAGGCAGTACTTTTCCTTCTCACCAATATTGCAAAACATATACTACAAATCTAATGTCCACCATTTACTAGTCTATCCACGTAGAATCATTCACACATGTAAAGTTCACATTTCTCTAGCCCAATCCCCTAGTAGTTTAGCTACATATGCTTAAGGTAGTACAATAAAGAAATATAAAGATAAGCTATAGCTACTACTAAGGTAAGAACTATCAATAACATCAAAATAAGCATACTAGGTATAATGCAAAAAATGTAAACAAGCATAAAAATGAGAGATAATTATACCAAATGAAAGATAAGATAAAGGTTAGTAAAAGGGCAACTGTAAGGTAAGTTTTAAGTTTGCATTAAATAGAGTAATTGTGAGGATTAAAATGTTGAGAATTAAAGAAGAAGTAAATGCTACAAATATTACTAGATATGGAAAAGTTCTTTTACTTCTAAAGCTACCTTATCTGGACTAGCTATAACTAAAACTGTTACACTCTACACTATGTGCCTTTGGTGTATATTCTTGTGTAATTTGAAATTTTCGTAGCCGTTCCAAAAGTAGCACATTCTATGTGTTTGGAATCTTCTCGTAGACCACGATGATAAGATTTCCTTCCTATATTTCATCACCGCAATCTACAGCTTAAGTTGACCAGGGTTTTCGATCAATTGGTAGCCGCAATTATGAGAGTTGCGCTATGGAATCTTGCAATGCGGAGTAGAGATCTTGAAGTCGTGAATGGCTTGATAGTGGTGGGCTTTTCCCTTTGGAATTCGTCACCACGGTATTGAAGCTCCATCTTAGACTTTGGTCTTCAAAGTTCTTCTACAGTAATTGCACTTCTAGTCTTTAGCTTAGTCATTTTTTCAAGTTGCTGCTCCAATTACAATAATTCCTTCAAATACACACCAAGAATCAATAACTAAGAATGCACCATTTAATCATCAATTATACATAAATGCTACAAAACGTTCTAATATTACTAGCTCTACAACCACTAATACTACCACTAGATGTGTAAAATTCAATTAAAACGTATAAGAAAACATAAAATGCACTAACACATAATCCTTTTTGCCTTAGATGCCATGCTAAGCCCTTTGTATGGATGGTCTTATTTTCTTTTTTCTCCTAAAAATTTTCCTTAATAATCAGTGGACCTACACTCTTCCTTGCCTCGGGCCTTGGCTTGATGAGAATTTTTCTTAGTATCTCATTACACTATTGTCCTAGTAGGTTAGGTTCTTGAGCAAATGGCTTGGCTTTTTTTTAATGGGTTGGATTGCTGAAACCAAAGGTGTATCCACCAAGAAAATATATGCAGTTGATACCAAGGCTTGGGGGCCTAGTGCATGAGATACTAGATGTGTATTAAGAGTAAATCAATACAATCCAGCCCGATAGCTTCCTTCCCATACAACTCCTTGAGATTAACATTAATCTGCATATACTTTCCTCTAATGGAATTTGGTATCTCCTGACTAGGCGATCTTGATTACTAGTGGGAGAAAATCTGTGTGAATTTATATCACAGATTTGAAATTGGTTTCAACTAAATTCTTATCCCTATCTTCAATTACGACTCCTAAAATGGAACCTACCTCCTTTTAAAATTCAAAGTATCAATTTGAAGAGATAATGTATCATGTTGATGAGAAAATTCAAGCTCACCATGGGCAACCCGAACAGATTTTCCAGTATCCTTCTTCTTGCTACCCATCTCATACTTGAGCCAAGCTCTATATTGAGAATTTTTTGGGCCAACTACTCTATCCTATAAGCGTACATCACAATCTTTTTTCATTTCCTATGATCCACTTAGTGCTCTTTTGGATCAGGTCTTTGGTTTTATATATTATGCCCCTCCAAGAGAGGAGTAGGGAGTTTTCAAGCTCTTCCTAAGTGAAAGCAAATTAGGATCACCTGATCTTGTCCCCTTTGATACTGTAGTCCAGGGCAGTTTTTCCTATCTATTGATAGTTGTATACCCCCATTGCTGTCGTAAGTGAATCAGGTCTGGGTATACTCGATCGACCTCCCTTGAACTAGAGAATTGATCGAGAGAGATGAACCCACGCCACAGTTTACGAATCGAATCCCCCAACTATCACAATCACTATCTCCATGCCTATCACTCCATAATAATAACAATATATTGGTAGTTGTTCGTACTAGAGTTGTATATTGCAATCCTCATCATCAAATTAGCAAAGAAGAACTCATTTCCAAGGCTTCATAATATCTAGTAGTACCTGAATACGCATTGATAAACATCATAGAGCTTCATTTGAAATTTTCTCCACTGTCATTAAATTACCAACTTATTGCCAATGGAAACAACTACCTCTTTGTTCATACAAAGTAAGGAAACGTTGAAAAGATGAACCTTGCTAAGTAATGTGCTTAGTCAGTATTTGGTTGTTGATAAGTTTCAATGTCTCTTAGTGAACAATGAGTCAATTTTCTCTTAGGTGTTCTAAAAGTGGTGTAGCTATCGTAGGCTTCTCAAAAATTAATCAAATTCATTCTTAATAATGTAGTAGCAATGAGTTCAAGTTGTTCCACAGAGAACGGAATTTATTTTTGTGGTAAAAAGAAAAAAGGGGGTTTTTGAATAAATCTAAAATAAAGCCTAAAACACGAATTAAAAATTATGAGAGTTCAATAAAAGATGAATCTTGGTTTCGGTCACATCTAGAAATTCTATCAATTGATCATCAACACCAAAAGATATTGCAATTTTCAGACCAAGTGCTAATTGGGGAATTAACTTGATTTACAATTCAAGGTTGATTCTTATTTCTTTACTAAGGTTAGTTAATTTTCAACACGCAATCCAATTAAATCTAGCCAGATTAAATTAATCTAGACAAGCGCCAAACAGTAATTAATAGAAGCATTAAAATCAACAAGAACCATCAGGATAATTAAGCATAAACACACGCAGCTATGTTAACTAGTTGATTATTTCCCCTAAATTCAATAACACTAATTGAATAATCAACAAACTTTGTTGCTTCACAGATTGAATTAAACACATGTGATTGAAAACAATCTAGCTATAGATTAATTCTAATAACTCACTATTCTTCAACAATAGAAAAGTAAGAAGAACAATCATAAAATTAATGCAGGAAAATAATCAATACTTGATATAAAAACGAATAAATTCAAATACAGATGTCTCACAATTTAATAGGGCCAACCATTGCTTCAATTCCCTTAACCAAGAAGAGGGTTTTAGGCACTAAGTGCCATGGAAGAACACACAATAATGACTGTTGAAAAACTAACGACCAAACTAAAGAAACGAATGTCGTCCCTTCTCTTCACCCTACACGGGATATTTATAGTGTACGAATATTAGGGTTACAATCCCTATCCTAGGATAAGACCATAAAATCAGCTGAAAAAGAGTCCAACCGGATGAAGAAATCTGCTGAAAATAAAATAATTACATAACCTTCTTGTGCCACATGCATGCGCGGGTGGTGCATGTTTGTGCTGCCCTAATCCTGCATTTCACATTCGGTTCGATTTTAACCATGATGCTCTTGGAATTTGAAAAAATATAAAACACAAAAGTTGTAGCTCTAGTACTTAGTTTTTCAACGCATCTTGAACCAAATCAATCGAAGCTTGGACCAGAATGTTGCATTTAAAATACGAAACAGCGTTCAAATTAGCTCCATACTGGTGCACAATTTGTCCTTAGAATTTTCTTTCATCTTTTTCAACCCTTTTCACTACAACCCTGTAAAAACTAATAATAACCAAATTAAGCTCAATAATAACTCAAATATTTCTTACAATACATAAAAACGTGATAAATGATACATAAAATATAGCACAATTATGAACTAAACTTATCAATTTATCCCACACTTAGCCTTTGATCATCCTCGAGCAAACATAAAATTAAAATAACTAAGCATATCCAAATTTCTCCCAACATATTCCCTCAAATATCCACATAAATAACCAATAACCAAACCATCATTTGGAGTAGTCTAGGAACCCAAGAGCTCTAATGCTAATAAAAATCAAACATGAGATTCGCGTGTACGTGTGCATAGCCATCCAAAAACTCATATTTGAAAACACTTAGATTAAATCATGTAAACCCTCCAAATTTTTATACACACCCCATATCTCACTCTTCTTACACCTCTCCACTAATCTAGACAACTAATTCAATTTAAATTAGGTAGGAAATTTTAGCTTGTAACGTAGGTTAGGGTATTGGTTAACTAAACAAGGGAAAGGATATTACAGATAAAAACAAGAGTTTTACAGTAATGGTGGCCACACATTAAAATAAAACTTCTCTTCACATGTGAAACATCATGCATCCACAACCCCACACTTGGAGTAACAAACACCCATGAAAAAGTCCAAACGAACAATAAGCAAATAAATCCCCTTCTTCGAATTGGCCAAACATGCCAACATTCTTCTGGACATTTATGCATCATATTATTATTATTTTATTTTTATGTCCACTCACAGTATGGGTACCAGTGGTAAGCACTACTGGCAATATATAAACACACAGGTACTAGAAATGGGCATTACCTGCAATTACAAGCACCAGTGATTGGCATTCCTTGTATATATCAAAAACTTTCATTATTTATTTTTCTTCCCTCTAAATTTTTTTTGGTACCCCATTTTGCTCCATAAATGTACACCACCCACTTCTCACAATCTTCTTCCTTATGTCCCCTTAATAATTAATGTACACAATAAAACTCTTAAAGGGAAAATTTAGGATAGAACAATTAAAAGAAATTATTAGACTCAATAAGGGTAGGTAAACAAAGTTCAAATGAAAGAGAGCGAATGGTGTTTCTCTTCATTCATAACAATTCAAGGATCTCAAACAAGGTACTAAGGATAAATTTCAAAAAGGTTCGCTGGAAAGGTTCAAACAACCAAAGAAGGTTCTACCATTATCTTTAAACTAAATCAGATTGTCTACATAATTTGCTTCGAACATGTAATAAAGCAAGTTTCTGGATTGCAATTTAATTAGTTTACATAAATATCTCTAAGTGTCCCAAACCAAAAATTAATGCATGGCTAAGTCCTCAAAATTCTTAAAAATTATGAAAGGAAAATATTAACACCAACTACTCACTCTTGGATAGTTCAACTAAAGAATTATTATGCAAAAAAAATAAGAAAAACATGTTAAGAAAAAACTGCAAAAATTTTCAAAAATTGTCAAATAATCCAACTTCCCCACAAAAATTTTAAAAATTTGGAAAAGTTCTCAAATCAAAAGGAAATTCTAAATATTGCAACAAAATCGAGCATAATACACTAAACAACTTGTGAATCCAAATAACTCTCCCACCCCACACTTAAAAATAAGCATTGTCCTCAAATGTGAAAGTAAAAGCATAAAATGGGAAAAAGAAAAGGTTACCTGGATTTAATTCATATTTGGAGCAGTATCCGCTATAAATATCCCTTCGACGTGAATTGAAGCAGAGTAACACTAAACAAAACAAAATAGAGAATTTAATGAGACAATAAGAAAAACAAGAAAATTGTATAAATGAATGCTACAATAATCAGGAAAAAACTTATTTTCGTAAGGGAATACACCACAAAAATAAAGAAAAACACCATGACGAAAATTAAATCTACCTAAAATAAAACTAGCTAAAATGTTTAATTGGTAAAAACCGCTAAATTGTTTGAGAAATGAACTTAAATATAAGAAAATCATCAAAATGGCCCTAAGCATAAGGCATCAAACATTATATGCTCACAGAGCATTAGGTGCCAAATCCTACGGGAATGGAGGGAAAAACGGGAATGTCTACAGGCCTCTTCCCATTCTCTCGCCGACTGGCAAGCTTCCACGGTTTACTGCCGACATAATAGTACTGGAGCCATAAATGTGTCAAACTATTGACTCATGCGATGCTACCCTGCCAGGATTTGCTGTAAGATCTCTTCTTGAGTATGTTGTGGCTCAGGTTCATCCTCAGAATCAGCATCGTCACCCACTTGTAAACGAGTGTGCTTAATTGGAGCCGTCGCACCCTCTATCGCAATCATCTTCCCAAGTTTAGATTCTGTATAAGAGATGAAATCAATGACCACGCCGTTCTCAAGACACAAAACAGTAATCGTTGCATTGTGAAACCATAAGCTTGACTGCTTATCGGTGGTCGAATAGCATATTTGCTGATGGATAAGTGAACCCACATCGATGGATTTGTCGATAGCAATATAGTAAAGGAGCTTGGCCCGTTCCAACATGACATGAGTAAAGATGGCTGACTGGAAGAAGACGAGCACAAAGGAACTCAAACCACACAAACCAAGCTAGTTTAAGCGTATTCGCATTGAAGTGCCTTGCCATGTGTCCATTAGTTATATAGGTACATTCAATGTCACCATAAGTTACAAAGAACGCTTGTAATTTCATCCAACTCTATATTGGTTTCGTTGACGACTAGCCACTCATCATTGCATACCCGATTGACCTTCATAATTTTATTAATTTCATTTGTAGAGATATCTACGTGCTTCACTCGAACATACACCCTAGCGTCACTATAATGGCTCAAATTGGCATAAAATTCGTGCACCACTGGGATAACTACCTTTTTTGGAGTTAAGCTGAAGTAGTTCCAACCCTGGTTAGAGATCGCCAATTTGATTTCGGGGACCCCCCCTGCAAAAAGCACTTGAATACCCTGTTCTTTTATCACAGCCCATTGTGATATATCTTTCTCATATTTGTTTTGGGTTGCTGTGTTCAAAAATTGCGGCCCCACTATCTCCTCCAGTGTGGCTTCATGTTGACGCTAGGCAACGGATGAGAAAAACATGCCCGTAACTGCTCTCTTGCTCGTTCTTGCCATACCTACAAAATATAATTGTGAAAATCATGGCAAACTAACAAAATAATCCAACATTCCACACTTACACAAAATCCTAATACCCAACTCACAAGCTCTAGAACGCACAAGATCTAATGCAACAAATTAATGCCTAAACTAAGGTCTATATAAATTCCTAGAATATTCTTATGCACTGAAATTGACTAAGAATAAACTATAGGGTATAATTAACAATCTAGGAATTGAATTCATGCACCAATACATTGTGTTTTAACATTTTTATTAATTGAGATAATTTATCAAACACATGGCATGCATAAATAAAGAACGAATTTTTGTGCATAAAATTAACTTGCAATCACTCTTCAATCAAAAAATCACACTTATGAAAAATCAATTAAAATGTGAAAAAATCAAAGCCTTCTCATAATTGAAATTAAAACCCAAAAAGGAAAAATATAAGAAAAGCTTAAGAATTTCATACCTTAATTGAGTGCTTCCTATGAAAAAGAAAGGTTTTTTATATGACTTTGATGAAATCGGAATGAATTAATGTTGGGAATCAGTGTTGAGGGAAGAGTAGGGATTGAAAAGGATTAGAAGGGCTTAGAAGGAGAAGAAGAATTGGTCATAAGTTATGTTCGCAGAATAAGGGTTTTGCCTTTTTAAAAAGTCATGCGCACATGCACAACCTGTTTTTCGCTCATGTGCATGCTCGACAGAGAGTTCAATTGACGGGTTTGGCCTCGCGCACATGCACAGGGCTTATAGTGGGCATGTGCTTGAGATACTGCATGTGGAATTTTGCTTTTGGATTTTGCACAGATGAACACCAAATGGTGTGAATGTGCGTAAAAACATGCTTTTAAACACAAAATTCTCATTCTTAAATCACCCATATAACACACAAAACTCTTAAATGACCATTTTGTCAGCATAATTGAAAATAAAATAAACAAAAATAAGACTTCAAAAATAACTAAATGGAATAAAATTTAAATGGACATGGGTTGCCTCCCATGCAACGCCTTTGTTTATTGTCGTTGGCTTGACTTGATGCTCCTTTTTCCTATTCTCAAAATTGTAATCCGGTTCTTCCAAATCCAATTCCATCACGTTTTCCAATGTAACTCTTTCATAATAAGGCTTAAGACAATACCCGTTAACCGTGAACACCTTGGATATTTGTAAACTTTGAATTTCAACTTCCATCATAGGAAAACACATTAGTTATAATAAACGGACCAATCCAACGAGATCGCAACTTACCAAGAAATAGATGAAGACACATCTGGTAAAAATGGACTTTCTAACCGACTTTAAAATCTTTCCTTCTGATCATTTTGTCATGAAAATCCTTTGTCTTCGCCTTGTATATGCGAGTATTCTCGTATGCTTCATTTTGAATTTCCTCCAACTCTTGCAGTTGCAATTTTCTATGCTCACTAGTGGTATCCAATCCCATATTAAGGCTTTTAATAGCCCAATATTCTTTGTGCTCCAATTCTACTAGGAGGTGACCAGCTTTCCCGAATACCAACCGATATGGTCATACGCCGATAGGTGTCTTATAAAAAGTGAATAGTTTGATATGCCCATAAGAGACATCATGTAATCATAAACTCCAATCATTACGACTAGAGTTTACAGTTTTCTGGAGGATGGACTTAATTTCTTTGTTAGATACCTCAACTTGCCTACAAGTCTATGGATGATACGGGGTTGGTATCCTGTGGGTTACATGGTACTTCTTTAGCAGGGTTTCAACTGTCCGGTTACAAAAGTGAGTGCAACGATCACTGATTAAAGCCCTAGGAATGCCAAATTTAGAAAAGATATTATTTCTAAGAAAATATTCAATGGCTTTTGAATCATTAATGCGAGTGGCCTTAGCTTTCACCCATTTCGAAACATAATCTACAGCCAACAGTATATATGAATAACCAAATGAAACAAGAAAAGGTCCCATGAAGTCAATGCCCTAAATATCAAATATTTCACAAAATTGGATCAGGTTTTGAGGCATTTCGTTCTTTTGGGATATACTACCTGCCTTTCAACAATTATTGCATGACCGGAAAAATAGATAAGAGTTCTAGCAAATTAGTGAAACACGTTGGGCTAATAAAAACCACACTTTAATACCTTCATTGCTATTGTTTTGGCTCCAGAATTCATATTTGCAAGCATAAAAATGGCAAAATGCTAAGATTAAATTAATCTCACTATCGTTAATAAACCTTCTTATTACTTGATCAGCACAATGTTTCCACAAATCAGGCTCATCCCACACATATTACATTTTTTATCTTCTCTCTTTCTACCCTAGACAAACCATGGGGTAATTTGTTAGTAACTAAGAAATTAATAATATTTGCATACCATGGTAATGTCGCCCTTGCTGAACATAATTGTTCATCCAAAAATTTTCCTAGTATATCCAATTCATTCTTCACATGTTCTAGTCGACTTAAGTGGTTTCCTACTTTGTTCTCCACTCCACTTTTGTCCTTGATCTCCAAGTCAAATTCTCTTAAGTGCAGTATCCATCTTATCAACCTTGGTTTTGACTCTTTCTTCATTATTAGATAACGTAAAGCTGCATAATGGCAGAATAAACAATTACTTTAGTACCAAGTAAATAAGAACGAAATTTTTCTAAAGCAAAAAACAACAGCCAAAAGCTCTTTTTTAGTGTGGAGTAGTTTCTCTGTGCATCATTAAGGGTCATGGAATCATAATAAATTGCATAAGACACCCTTCCATCTCATTGTCCCAAAAGTGCGGCCATTGCAGAGTCACTTGCATAGCACATTATTTCAAACGCTACTCCAATTGGGTAGTTGAATGACTGGAGTTGAAACGAGAAGATACTTCAACTTGTCAAATGCCACTTTGCAGTCATCATTAAACTTGAATTCCACATCCTTTTGTAGCAACTTGCATAGAGGTGCTAATATTTTGGAGATGTCCTTAATGAATCTTCGGTAAAAACTTGCATGACTAAGGAAAGCACGAACTTCCCACACTTTGGTGGGGTAAGATAATGATTGAATTATATCAATTTTTGTTTTATCAACCTCAACCCTCTTAAATGAAACCACACGACCTAGCGACTATACCTTGTTGAACCATAAAGTGACATTTTTCAGAATTCAAAACAAGGTTAGTTTCTATTCACATTTGCAATACCAATGTAAGCTTATGCAAACATTGATCAAAAGAATCACCATAGACAGTGAAATCATTCATAAATACCTCAATAATATGTTCTACAAAATCAAAAAAATAAGCTAACCATACATCTTTGGAATGTGGTAAGGGCATTACATAGCTCAAATGGACATGTAAATGTCGTCTTTTCTTGATCCTCGGGAGCAATAATGATTTGAAAGTATCCTGAATAGCCATCAAGAAAATAATAGTAAGCAAGACCAGTTAACCTTTCAAGCATTTGATCTATAAAAGGTAAAGGAAAGTGATCTTTGCGGGAAAGAGAATTAACTTTTCGATAATCGATACAAACCCCCCACTTATTTTGAATACAGGTTGGCACTATCTCATTTTCTTTATTTTTCACCATCGTTATCCTCGTCTTTTAAGGTACCACTTGCACCGGGCTAACCCATTCACTATCTGAAATGAGGTATATTATCCCTACTTCAAGAAGTTTGAGTATCTCTTATTTAACCACTTACATAAGCAATGGGTTCAGCCTTCTTTGCAGATGATAAGTTGGCTTAGCTATCCTCAAGTAATATGTGATGCATACATGTGGATAGGCTAATTTCTTTTATATCTACAATAGTTCACCGAATCGCTGTATTGTGCTCTCTTAGAACTTTTAACAATCTTTCTTCTTGTTCACTAGTTAAATTATTGGCAATTATCACTGGAAAAGTTTTTCCATCACCTTAAAATAAATATTTAGGAGACTTGGAAGAGACAAGTTCTAGTTCAAAGTTTAGCCGCTTGCACAATGGAAGGTAAGGATTTATCATTGTGAAATTGACAATGTAGTATAAGATACCTTACCAATTTGCAGCTCCTCAGCATCATTTTCCAGTTGCTCATCTAATTCATCTTCAATTTCTTCTTCAAAAATATCTTGTACTAATGAATCAACTAGCAACATCAATACAATAGATGGAATTATCCTCAGTAGGATACCGCATGACTTTTAAATATTATGCTAAAAAATTTTACCATCAAATTCTATCGACATGATTCCAGTATCTATATCTATCTTAGTCTTAGATGATTTAAAAAAAGGTCTACCTAATAGAATAGGAGCAGACTCATCATTTTTTTCATGTCAAGAACATAAAAATCAACAAGAAAAATTAATTCATTGACTTAGACTAAAACATCTTCAACCACGCCTTTAGGGTTAGTTACTAACCTATCTAGCAACTGAATAACAGTACTAGTTTCAAGTAAGGGCCCTATGAGTAAGGAGTTATAAACTGAGTAAGGCATAACATTTATAGATGCACCCAAATCTAACATGGTCATCCGAATATTGTTTATTGAACAAGGAATTGTACACATACCTGGATCGTTGCATTTTGTGGGAAGATTCTGTGCAAGCATTGCTGAAACATTTTTGTTTAAAACAATCTTCTCACCCTTTTTTTTGTATAACTTTGCTTCCTTTTATGTGTACATAATTCCTTCAAAAATTTAACATATCGAGGTATTTGTTTAATAGCATCTAACAACAGAATGTTTACCTCACATTTGCAAAAAGTTTCATATAAGTCATTGTTAGGGTCCTCTTTTGCAAATTCCTTGAATGCTTCGAGAAAGGGTGACTTAGGTTTATATTCTGAACACGGAGTTGACTTACCTGTTTCTTCACCTTTGCTGACAGGACCAACTCCTTCTTCACTTCAGACTTTTTCTTATCGGCCTTCACATGTTCAGGAACTAATTTGCTCAGCACCTCAACCTCCTTGCCGCTTCTCAATACAATTGTGCTATCATTCTTCTTGGGTTTAAAATTGTTTGAGAGGGCAACTTGCCAGAGTTTTGTGCTTCCAATTGGCTAATTGAATTCGCCATTTGTCCCATTTGGTGCTGCAATTGCTAGATATTGGCCTTTGTGTCCTATTGGAATTGCATAGTATTAGCAGTTAAAGTACACTTAACATTTCCTCTAAAGACTTACCAGATTGAACAGCCGGATTAACTTATTGTCTTTGAGCAAATGGAGACCTATACAGTTGGAAATTCCGTCAATTTTGTTGAGGCTATTACTGTGTCGGATTCCGATATCTCAAATTAGAATAATCCCTCCACCAAAGATTATACGTGTTAGAATAGGGATCGTGATTTACTTAGGGTTACCCACAAAATCCTCCTGCACCATTTACCTACTCCTGAGATTCATCTTGTAATGTGGGACACATATCTGTTGGATGTCCCTCGTTTGACCAAATTCCGTAGGTTGCACAATTTGCACAGTTCCTAAAGCCAATTGATGCACAAAAGTAGTTAAACTAGCCATTTATTGTTCTAAGGATGAAACATTTACCTAATTAACACACTTGAGAGGTTGTTTGCGTCGTGTCTAAATCTTTTGAGAACATGCTACCATGTTTGATATGAGTTCACGGGCAGCGTCCATAGCCAAATTATCTAACGCGCTTTCCACTAGCGGTGTCGATCATGTTCATTTCATTAGCCAACAAACCTTCATAAAAATATTGAATTAATACGGAGTTACTTATCTGATGGTATGGACAGCTTGCACAAAGTTTCTTAAAACGTTCCCAGTACTCATATAAGGACTAGTCATTGAATTGCCTTATCACACAAATATCTTTTCGGATATTTGCAGTTCAGGAGCCTGGAAAATATTTTGCCAAAAATAATCTATTCATATGTTCCTGGGTTGTAATGCTGATAACTCTGAAATTGGAGTTATTTTAGGTTTCAATTGTGCTTAATTTATGTGGTTTTAGTCCCAATTTTCATAGTTTAGTATTAGTTAATTAGTGTGTTAGTAATTCGTAAGTTTTTTTTTTTTAATAGATTATTCGGCGTGCTAATGTGAGAAGATGGCTAATAATGATTTGATTTTGTGTGCAGGAATTCGAAAGGGCAAGATTGTCATTCAACATTCAACGGTGAAATTTGAAAAAAAAAAAAACAAAAAAAGAAAAGAGAGTTCCCACGAAGCGAGCAGGAGTTTAGGTAGCAACAATAGTTAGTAATTCACCATGGGACTGAATTACTAAGGATAGGAATGTTATCAGAGACAGCAAGGACTCCAATTCTACTACAAAAAAAAAAATCATGGGATGATTATTACTTTTTTTTAGGCTTATTATTTTAATAGAGAGGGAACTCTCTTTAATTTTTTTTTTCCACACAATAAATATTCTAGTTTTAGATTGAAGAAGGGGGAATCAAAGAATGAACAATATTTCTTAGGGAGAATCCAACGGTGCAATTTCTAGTTTTAATTATTCCAAGAATATTTTAGGTAATTTCGTTCCTTTTAATTATTCTTATTCTTAACTTTATTTCTAGCTTAAATTTTGTTGAAATATAAATTTTGTAACAATCCTAGTTTTATTTTGATCATGAGTTTTGTGATTTAATTAATTCTTGCATGTTTATTTCAACCATGTTGCACTAAATTAATTAGGGTTGGCTATGGGTGGTGCAATAACCGGAATTTCCACGGATTAACTCGAAAAATCATTAATCGGAAAAATTATATTCATGGGTGATAATTAACATAAATTTGACAATTCAAGAACGTAGCTAATTCTTATTTTGGTCAGGTTGGTCTAGGTGACACGGAAGTCGATCCCCCGTTATAGACCTATGTTAATTATGAAGACTAGTTTCATTCAAGATGTGATAAGTGAGAATTACATGGTTAGTTTATTATAAATTTCACACAAATACAATTCAATTTAATTGATTTAGGTCAAAGAGGAATCTACCCCTAAATTAATTAATTTGATAGGACTCAATTGTGCGAGGAATCGGGGTTGGGTTGATAATTGGGAATTGAACTTCCATTGAATATAATTGAGCTGATTGATTGATAATTTGAGTAATTTTAGAAAATTGCTAGCCTAGTATCTAACCTGTCTTTTAAATTATTTGAAAACACTCATTTTTAGTTTAGCATTATTTAATTGCATTCATTTAATTCCTGTTTTAGTTATAACCATTTAGTTTAGTTTATTTTTAAAAAATCCAAAAATATTCATTTGTGATCGTCTAAATAGAAATTGTTTACTTTCGTTTAGTTTAGTTTATTTTAAAAAAATCCAAAAATACTCATTTGTGATCGTCTAAATAGAAATTGTCGAATACTTTCAGTACCTGTCTATGCAGTCTCCATGGAAACGATCCTTATTCACCCTACTATCACTGATATCGTGCACTTGCAAAAATTAGTGGAAAGTTGTGAATAGGTTAATTTAACTTTTCTTACAACAAGTTTTTGGCGCCGTTGTCAGGGACTGTAGTATTAGGCAATATCGAACGTCAAGACAATTCCTAATTTAGATATTTTTAGTTTAATTTTTAATTTTTAACTCCATTTCTGTGTGACATGTTCATTATTCTTCTCTACATATTCAACTTATCGTGGTATATACTGGTGCGCGTAATTTGTTTTCTTGCATTGGTTTTTAGTTTATGAGCTCAGATAGGACTCTTAGTGACTTAGCTCCAGAGATTGAAAGAACTTTGAGAAATATTAGAAAATCTAAATGACAGCAACAAGGAGAATCAAGTTCTAGTATGGCGCAGGAAAGAGATCTGAGACAACCGATAAATGCTGATAATGTAGAAGGTGATGGGGATAATGAACACAATAGACCTGTTGGGAATAACTGTTCCCTACTGGATTATTCTTTGCCTACTTTTGATGGAACCAACTCAAGTATCATCAAACCACCTATTCAGGCAATTAATTTTGAAAATAAGCCTGCTTTGATCTCCACGTTACAACAACATGCTATGTTTGGGGGGCTGCCGAATGAGGACCCGAACCGCCATTTATTGAATTTTGAGAAAGTTTGTGACACCTTTAAGCAAAATGGTGTTAGTGCTGATGCATTCAGATTGAGATTATTCCCATTTTTACTAAGGGATAGGGCCAAGTTGTGGCTACAGGGTTATAAGCAGGGAACATTTACTACTTGGGACAGATTGGCTCAAGCATTCATGACAAAATATTGGCTTTTCCCCGTCTAAAACAACCAAGCTTAGAAATGATATCACTTCCTTCAGCAAGCAAATTGAAGAGAATCTCAGCAAGGCGTGGGAGCAGTACAATGATTTACTCAATAAATGCCCACATCATGGACTACCAATATGGATACAAATTGATACATTTTATAACAGGTTACTCCAAGAAACCTATGAAGCAGTTGACTCTTCAGCATATGGTTCATTATTAGTAAACAAGACGCCAGAGGAAGCACAGGAACTCCTTAACATGATGTCGGACAACTATTTCAAATCTTTAACATCATAACTAAGAGAATCAAGGAGGGGAATTCATGAGTTGGATACATTGGATGCATTATTGGCTCAACAAAAAGTAATGGCGGGACAAATGACAACTTTGACAAAGCATATAGAAGAAATGAAAGTGAATGCAGTGGCTACATCACAACGACTTGTGTGTGCTTTTTGTTTAGGTGACCATCCAAATGGTCAGTGCAGCACGTCAGGTTCTTCTTCTTCTGTCATACCTGGGACATGAGCAAGTAAATTACATAGGGAACCAAAATCAAAATCAATTTAAACCTTAGAACAACCCGTACAGCAACACCTACAATCCGGGTTGGAAAAATCATCCAAACTTTTTCTGGGGAAATCAGCAGAATCAAGCTCAAAATCAATCACAGAGTTCAAATTATAGACCACCTTTCCAGTAGCAGTATCAACCCCAACACAATCAACTGCAAGAATCACCACCCCAGCCAGAAAAAGAAAATTAGCTAGAGAAGGCTCTCACACAGTTCATCCAGTTCAATACTGACAAAATGGAAAGTCAAGATGCTGCAACAAAAAATCTTGAGAATCAAATAGGAAAAATGGCAAGAACTATAGCTGAAAGGCCTCTTGGAGCACTACCGAGTGACACCATTGCTAACCCGAGAGAGCAACCAAAAGCCATCACATTGCGCAGTGGAAAAGTATTAGAGCCTAAGCAAATTGAGGAATGAGCGGGCAGAAATGAGAATGAAAATAAAGTTGAAGAAAAGGTGAAATCAAACAATGAAGATGATGATGATACTGGGATAACAACCAGGGGCAAAGGAGAAGAAAAGCAAGCAGAAAAGTATAAAATTCTAGCCAGGAGGATGGCAGAAAGTCAACCCGCAGAGAAACCTATCAGAGTTCCATTTCCTAATCGACTGAAGGGCGAGGATCAGCAGAAAAGGTTTAAGCGGTTTGTAAAGATTTTCAAGAATTTTAAGATCTCATATCTTTTATGGAGGTGTTCAAAATATACCCAATTATGCAAAATTTATGAAGCAAATACTCTCCTACACATCTAAATCTATTAGGGGACGAGATTTTATGCTTAACAGAAGGGTGTAGTGCCATCATCCAGAAAAAGTTACCTCCTAAGATGAAGGACCCCAGTTCATTTTCTATTCCATGTACCGTAGGAGGGATAGAATTCGAAAGGGCATCGTGCTATTTAGGGGCGTCTATTAACTTGATGCCGTTGTCAATTTATAAGAATAAGAAATGGCGAGGAGCTCTTTAAACTGACAAACGTCTCACTCTAACTGGCAGATAGAAGTATAAAGTATCCTGTGGGTATAGTATAGGATATTTTGGTCAAAGTAGATAAATGTTATTTGCCAGCAGATTTCATCATATTAGACATGGAAGAGGATGAGAAGATGCCGTTGATTATTGAGAGACATTTTTGGCAATTGGAAGAGCATTGATTGATGTGCAAGAAGAAAAATTACAATTAAGAGTCGATGATCAGACTGTCAATTTTTTGTCTTTAATTCTCTCAAGTTCCCTTCTATATATGATGATTTAATGATGATGGATGTAGTTGATAAAATTGGTTGATGATTTTTGTAGGTACGAGGTTCCACGACCACCATTGGAGAACGCCTTGACACATGCAAGAGACATTGAGAAGCATGATGAATCGACAAGGACATGTTTAAGGATGCTGGAGGCAAACCCTCCAATTAAGGAGCCAGTTCCACGAGAAGAGTTAGGTAAGGGTGGGTCTCTAGCCAACCCAGAACCCCCCAAGGTAGAGTTAAAACCACTTCCTGCATATTTAAAATATGCGTTTTTAGGTGAGAATGATACATTTCCAATTATTGTTAATGCTAGGTTGTCTGATAAGCAATTATGTGAATTACTTGATGTTTTGAGAAATCACAAAAGTGCAATTGCATGGAGCATTCATAACATAAAAGGGATTAGCCCTACCATTTGCATGCACAAAATTTTAATGACTGAAAATTATAAGACTTGTAGACAACCTCAGTGTAGGCTTAACCCTACTCTAAATGAGGTGGTAAGGAAAGAAGTCATGAAATTATTAGATGCAAGCATTATCTATGCAATCAGTGATAGTGAGTGGGTTAGTCCTACTCAAGTAGTGACTAAGAAGGGTAGGATGATAGTAGTAATCAATGAGAATAATGAACTTATTCCATCCAGATTAGTCACAGGGTGGAAGGTTTGTATAGATTATAGGAAATTAAATGAATCCACCCGTAAAGATTACTTTCCCCTATCATTCATTGGCCAGATGTTAGATCGATTAGCAGGTCATGCTTTTTATTATTTTTTAGACGGGTACTCCGGGTATTTCCAAATTGCTATAGCCCCGGAGGACCAAGAGAAGACCACATTTACTTGTCCGTATGGCACCTTCGCTTATCGATTGCTGCCTTTTGGCTTATGTAATGCACCAAGCCCATTTCAAAGATGCATGTTTGCCATTTTTCACAACATGATTGAAAAGTGCATTGAAATTTTCGTGGATGATTTCTTTGTTTTTGGGTGTACATTTGATGATTGTTTGCATAACTTATCCCTTGTTCTTAAAGGATGAGAAGAAACAAATCTTGCACTTAATTAGGAAAAGTGCCATTTTATAGTACAAGAAAGGATAGTTTTGGGTCGTAGAATATCCACTAAGGGTATTGAGGTAGACAAGGCAAAAATTGAAGTAATAGAAAAACTACCTCCACCGAATAATGTTAAGGGGATCAGGAGTTTTTTAGGACATGCCGGGTGATTCTATCGGTGTTTCATTAACAATTTCTCTCTCATTGCTAGACCCTTGTGTAATTTATTGCAGAAAGATGTGACTTTTAATTTTGATGAAAATTGTACGCATGCATTTAACATTCTTAAAAAAAGCCTTGTCTCACTGCACCCATAATTGTAGCCCCCGATTGGTCCTTACCTTTTGAGCTGAATATTTGATGACAGCTATTTTGCTGAGCAAAATTTATGCAGTCCTATGTCAGAAAAAGGACAAGATTTTGTAATGTTATTTACTACGCTAGTAGAACACTTAATGAAGCTTGAGTGAATTATTCCACTACTGAAAAGGAATTACTTGCTGTAGTTTTTGCATTTGATAAATTTTGCTCATATCTGATAGAGTCAAAAATAATTGTTCATACTGACCACTCTGCTTTGAAGTATTTATTATCTAAGAATGATGCAAAACCTAGATTAATACGTTGGATTTTATTGCTGCAGGAATTTGACTGGGAAGTGGTTGATAAGAAGGGTAGTGAAAACTATAGATGATAGCAGATCATCTATCAAGACTGGAACGATCGAAAGAAGAAAGTTTAGAATTGTCACCCAATTGAGAAGAGTTTCCGGAGAAGGAATTGATGGCAGTGGGTATAAACCCATGGTATGCAGACATAGTTAATTATCTAGTAGCGAAAGTTCTTCCACCGTCGATAGACTACAATCAGAAGAAAAAGTTCTTTTCAGATTTGAAATTCTACTATTGGGATGACCCTTACTTGTACCGGCGGTGTAACGACCAGATGATCAGGAGGTGTGTGCCCGAGGAAGAAATGAAAAATGTGCTTCGAATGTGTCATTCATCACAAGTTGGGGAACATCACAGCAATCAAAGAACAGCTGTTAAGGTTCTTCAAAGTGGATTATACTGGCCATCGTTATCAAAGATGCTAGGAAATTTGTGGAACACTACGATGAATGCCAAAGAGCCAGAAACATATCTCGTAGAAATGAGATGCCCCTCAATAACATTTTAGAAGTGGAATTATTTGATGTTTGGGGTATAGATTTCATGGGACCGTTTCTGAGCTATTATTCAAATTGATACATATTGGTAGCAGTGGACTACGTTTTGAAGTGGGTCAAGGCAGTTGCACTACAAACAAATGATGCTAGAGTTGTCACAAGGTTCACCAAACACAATATCTTCTCCAGATTTGGGGTGCCAAGGGCCATAATAAGTGACGGGGGTTCACATTTTAAGAACTCTCAATTTGAAACTTTACTGTCAAAGTATGGGGTAGCACATAAAATGTCATTACCTTACCATCCCTAGACTTCGAGACAGGTTCAGATTTCAAATCGAGAGTTGAAGCGTATCTTAGAGAAAACAGTGAATGCGTCACAAAAAGATTGGGCCCGAAAGCTAGACGATGCACTGTAGGCATACAGAACAACATTTAAAACACCTATAGGGATGTCCCCGTATAGGTCAATTTTTTGGAAGGCGTGCATCTACCAATAGAATTAGAACACAAGGCATTCTGGGCAGTAAAAGCACTAAATTTTGATAGATTGTTAGAATTATGTGAGTTAGAGGAATTCAGAGGGGAAGCTTATGACAGTGCTCGAATTTACAAGGAAAGAACGAAGAGGTGGCATGATAGGCACATCCTTCACAAAGAGTTCCAAGTTGGTGATAAAGTTTTGGTTTATAATTCTAGACTATGGCTATTTCCAGGTAAGTTAAAGTCGAGATGGAGCCGTCCGTATGATGTAGTGCATGTTTTCCTGTATGGAGTTGTGGAACTGAAGGGACAACAATCAACATTTCAAGTGAACGAAAATCGGCTCAAAATCTACCGTGGAGGCAATATTGACGAGGGACATGAATTTGTCCAATTTGTCAAGGAATTTTGAAGGATGCAAAAGATAGTCAAGCTAGTGACTATAAAGAAGCGCTATTTGGGAGGCAACCCAAATTTTATTTATTTTAATGTGTTTAATTTTTATAATTTTTTGTTTTTCATTTTATTCTTATAGTTGTATTAGTTTTTAACATTGAAAATGAGTTGAACACTGACAAATGTATTCTTCAATGCAGGTTACAGGTAGAAGTTGGAATTATATTCTATTGTAAGTTTAAATTTGAAATTAAAAAAATCAAAAAACAAAAAAAAAAGAGTAATGTTAAAGCTCGCCTTAGGCGAGCTTTACAAACATCTAATGCTCGCCTAAGGCGAGCATTGTCAGAAGCATGCCCGCCTTAGGCGAGCATTGTCTTTATACACATCTAGATGTGTATAAGAGACAGGCCAAAGTGTTTAATATTTTTTTTCTAAATTAATTTATTTAATAAATCCCTTTACAACCCCGACTCAAATTCCTTCTTTGCTCAACCAGCTCTACTACTCCCTTCCCACCTCTACTAATTCATCGTTCCACCATCTCCACCACCACAAACCTATTAACACCATTTTCTTTTCTTTCTTCTTCCAATTTAGTTTATTTTATTTTAATTAATTATTTTTTTCTTTTCTTCTTCTAAGCTTACAACCACCATTGTTCTTCAAATTTTTGTCTCACCATAACCCCAAGCAAACTTTTTTCTGCCATAGTTTCTCACTACCACAAGTTTCTACTCCACCGTCATCAAAGATTCACCCTCACAAACTATTCAATCACCGGTCATAATCCATTATGATCTGTCTCTTATAGGTCACGGTCGACATCAACCACGATTTCTAATGTCAACTTGGTGATTTTTGGTTGAATAATTTTCTTAAATATTTCAAGTAAGATCATTCAATTATTCACCTTGGTTGGAATTTTGGAATAATTGGTAATTAACTTTTTGTTGAAATTATTGGCTGCTCATGTGATTAATGCTGATGTTACTTGAATTATTTTGGCCGACCTCAAGTATTTTTTGTGGATAATTGTGTTTAATTGGCGATGTGGTAATAATTTTTGTGGGTACATTGCTTGTATAGTTTTGATTAATTTGTGATTGGGATTTGAGATATTCTTGGTTGCTATTAGTTGAGAATCTTGATTATAGTGGTATTTATTTATTTTGTGGAATTTGTTAGTATTATTTGTCTGTACTTATTAAATTGTCAAAGTTTTTATTGGAAATTGTTGGGGGTTGATTGTTAATTGAAATTTGGAACTAATTGGGTTGTGATTTTTGATTTATTGTCTTTTAATTGAAAATTGTTGACTAATGGGTTCGTCTAAAAAACGGAAGCAAGGTTACAAGCCTTCATTTAAGTCTAATAAATTTATATCTGAACAAGCCGAAAAGCTCCATGACAAATTGAAAACTCAGAAGGATCCTTGTTATGAGAGGGGTTTTGATCTATCATCTATTAGGGTGGAAAATAATGATGAAGCTGATTCACTCTGTTGTAAAATCTTAAATAAGATTCATAATAGGGGGGTTTTGTAAGGTACCATCTTTTGAGGGTAATGAGAGCATTGTCTACGAGTTTATTGGGAATACATATAAATTAGATAATGACGCGGTTATGGTGAGACAAAAGCCAGTGAGTATAAAAAAAAAAGTGATTAACTCTATTTATCATCTTCCAAATATTCCTAATAGTCAATTTTGTGCATATTTGGAGAAAGGGGTTAACTATGATGAGGTATTAGATGTTATTACTGATGGTAAAGGTCAATGGGTTATAAATAAGGATGAAATAAAATGGGTCAAAAAGTGCTATTTGTGTTTGGAGACTAGAGTTTGGATGCATTTTATTTGTGCTCAATTGTTGCCCATATCCCATACTACTGAAGTAAACCCGGAGAGAGTTGTTTTATTGTATGCAATTTTGAAGGGTTTGACCATTGATATTGGCCAAGATATTCACCATGAGATAATCGAAATGGCAATCAGGTTTATGAAGGGTTTATATTTCCTAATTTAATCACCCAATTATGTCATCTTGCAGGGGTAAATATAGCCGGTGGAAAAAAAATCTCAGCCAAAAAAACCATCAATAACACAACTCTGAAGACCATTGTTGGAACTCATCGTAGATGCATGATACGAATTCAAGTAGAGGCCAGAGGTTTGGATGGTTATGATACCAGTGAAAGCAGTGAGGAGGACTGGTACTTCCGATGATAATGAAGATGCACAACAGCCTAGAACTCAGCATAAGGGATCTGTACTAGCTCCACCACCAGAAGTACATCCTGATTATTCTTACCGAGTGATGAGAATGCATGTAGAGATTTATTGCGCTATCAAAGCCAAAGTTTACATTTGTTGCATCGGAACATGAATATCATTGCTTGGAGGATGAATCAAATTAATCCGTTTGATTTGCCTAATTGGCCTCAAGAACCCGCTGCACCTAAGTAACATTATGGTCTGCCAAAAAAAGTTGAGAGAGAGGGCCTAAAGACAAGGAAGGGAGGAGATGGAGTTGGTCCATTTCGGACTGCAAGCGATTGATCCTTTTCTACATCTGCACAATTTGTCAGGGGAGTTCTTTGTTTTGTTTTGTTTTGTTTTTTTTAGTAGTACTTTCTGTTTGTTATGTTTCTTCTGTGTGGACTATTTGTCATAGTTTTGTGGTTTGTTGGTGAGTAGTGGTATATTATTAGTTATGGTTGTGATTAGTGTTTGTCAAATGTGATGTCAGTTCAGCTAGAGTGGTATATTATTAGTTGGATTGACTTTAACTGGTAATGATATAATAACCGTGCATGTTGAACCACATGACGTGTACAGGTTTTTGTGTTAAAAGGATGGAAACATGAGTTGATATCAAATAATGCTTTCTTGGATATTAATTTTTGAACTCATTTCTATTAGAGAGGAGTCATGTGACTTCTTGTGATTACCCATATCTGGTTGAAAGTTGCTAGAATTATTCCTTGTAATTGTTGATTAGGTTGGAATTGATCTGATGTGTATAAGAGATATTCTCTAATGTGTATTTATGCATGGCGGATATTAGGTTCTATTATGATTGTTTGACCTTTTTAGGTTGATATAACCCACGTTTCCGTGACTAGTTCCCTAAGTGCTCTGTGTTCTCCAATGAGCCTTAAAAAATGGCTTGCTTTATGTAAAAGACGTAACCATGGTAAAAAAAATAGAAACTCAAAGGCAGCTTGCATATTGAAAATGCGTCTTGCTCAGCCTACAAAAAAAATAAAAATAAAAAATAAATAAAGAGCCGAATAAGAATGTGGTCATAATGGAAAAACTCCAGCTGAATGAACATTTTGGTTAAACGGTTGTAATGGATCCATAATGCTTTGCCTTTGTATGTCATTTGTGTGCTTTGCATAATAAGGTTCCACTGATCTTTCTTTACCTTTTTTATGGTTATGAGATTCGATTTTATGTAACTTTCTCTTTGACTGTGGGATATCATAATTTCTTATGTGACGTAAACCATATTGATATATTTGAGTTTTTTGAATCATGTTCGAGAAAGTTTATTTGATGTTTATTCATGTGGAATTTTGGTGTGTGTAATCAAACCAAAATTCATGTGGTTCGTTGGTTTCGAGCATAGTTTATGATTCAATTTGGTCTATCCCATTTTAATATTACCACTCCTACTTTGTCATGTGTGAGTTTTGTTTTGCTTGATTTTGTTTTGCTCGGGACTAGCAAAACGTTAGGTTGGGGGGGAGTTGATAACTCTGAAATTGGAGTTATTTTAGGTTTTAATTGTGCTTAATTTATGTGGTTTTAGTCCCAATTTAATCATAACCATTAGTATTAGTTAATTAGTGTGTTAGTAATTTGTAAGTTTTTTTTTTTTGTTAATAGTTTAGTTGGTGTGCTAATGTGAGAAGATGGCTAATAATGGAGATTTGATTTTGTGTGCAGGAATTCGAAAGGGCAAGATTGTCATTCAACATTCAATGGTAAAATTTGAAAAAAAAAAAAGAAAAAAAAAGAGAAGAGGGCTCGCATGAAGCAAGCAGGAGTTTAGGCAGCAACAATAGTCCTACATGGACTGAATGACTAAGGATAGGAACGTTATCAATTAGCAAGAACTCCAATTCTACTACAAAAAAAACAAAAAAAAAAAATCGTGGGATGATTATTACTTTTTTTTAGGCTTATTATTTTAATAGAGGGGGAACTCTTTAATTTTTTTTTTCCACACAATAAATATTAGAGCTAGTTTTAGATTGAAGAAGGTGGGATCCAAGATTGAACAATATTTCTTAGGGAGAATCCAACGTTGCAATTTCTAGTTTTAATTATTCCAAGAATATTTTAGGTAATTTCGTTCCTTTTAATTATTCTTATTCTTAACTTTATTTCTTGCTTAAATTTTCTTGCAATACTAATTTTGTAATAATCCTAGTTTTATTTTGATCATGAGTTTTTGTGATTTAATTAATTCTTGCATGTTTCTTTCAACCATGTTGCACTAAATTAATTAGGGTTGGGTACGAGTGATGCAAATTTTCACGGATTAACTCAAAAAATCATTAATCGAAAAAATTATATTCATGGGTGATAATTAACATAAAATTGACAATTCAAGAACGTAGCTAATTCTTGTTTTGGTTAGGTTGGTCGAGATGACACGGAAGTTAATCCCCTGCCCTAGACTTGTGTTAATTATTAGACTAGTTTCATTCGAGATCGTGATTGTGAGAATTACATGGTTAGTACCTCATTAAAAATTCCATACAAATACAATTCAATTTAATTGATTTAGGTCAAAGAGGAATCTACCCCTAAGTTAATTAATTTGATAGGACTCAATTGCGCGAGGAATTGGGATTGGGTTGATAATTGGGAATTGAACTTCCATTGATATAATTGAGCCGATTGATTAATAATTTGAGTAATTTTAGAAAATTGCTAGCCTAGTACCTAGCCTGTTTGTTAAATTATTTAAAAACACTCATTTTTAGTTTAGCATTATTTAATTGCATTCATTTAATTCATGTTTTAGTTATAAATTTAGTTTAGTTTATTTTTAAAAAAAATCCAAAAATACTCATTTGTGATCGTTTAAATATAAATTGTCGAATACTTTCAGTACTTGTCTATGCAGTCTCCGTGGGAACGTTTCTTATTCACGCTACTACACTGATATCGTGCACTTGCGAAAATTAGTGGAAAGTTGTGAATAAGTTAATTTAACTTTTCTTACAACAAATGCTGCTCAAAAGTGTAGATCAAATAGAAAATCCTTTGTCTCGTCTTTGAGAGAGAATAGGAATGCCTTCAATTTAATGTATTTCTCTAAAACCCCGATTGGTCTCATACTTGTACAAATTATGTGAAACTCCTTAAGATGCTTATTCGGATCATCACCTGGTAATCCATGAAAAGAAGACATTAAATGGATTAGTTGAAATTTTAATTCAGAAGTAACGTTTTGCATCTAACTCTAGATATGTAATGCACAGAAGTTGTTGATTTAAAGTAGGCGCTGCCAATTCTCTAAGAGTTCTTTGCGCCATGCTCGTTTCTCCTTGGTGTTCCTGACTGTTAGCAAAAATGAAGTTAAAGAGTTGATCTTTCCCTAGCTATTTTCCCTTAACTCCTTACCTAATTTGCACAGCGTTTTCTGAAATTTTGGATCAATATGGAATTCAACTTATCCAGAGATCATATTACTGGCATGCACAATTAGCAGAAGAAATAATAACAAAGTAAAAGAAAATAGAAATAGAAAAGGGTTAATAGCACAAAAAAAAAACAAACCATTTCCCGACAATGGCACCAAAATTTTTGGTGTAGCTATCGCAAGTGCCATGAAAACTAATCAAATTCACTCTTAATAATATAACAACGGTGAGTCCGAGTCATTCAACAGAGAACGAGATTTATTCTTGTGCTTAAACGAAAAAAAGGGATATTTTTGAATAAATCTAAACTAAAGCCTAAAATACAGATTAAAAATTAAAAGAGTTCAACAAAAGAGGCATTTTGGTTTTGATTACATCTACCATAAAAGTCAAACGCTTTGAAAACTGGATGTTGGAGACAGAACTAATTTTTGGAACTTCTTGTCGATTGTAGATCAGAGATCTTAATAAGATTTCAATACACTCAAAAGTGCTCTTATAACTTCTAAGAAAGAGATTAACTAATCCACTAAAGCTATGAGTTAAACTAAGAACGATGAACTGGACTAAATTGAACTAAACTAAACTAAGAACTAGAGTAGAAAATTTATGAAACTGTTGCAAATGTTACGATAGTTGTGAAGGTTGAGCCGTTCTCGACTAGCCACCACACTTGTTTATTTACCTACATAACTTGTATTTATAGGTAGGAAGGCTGCCCTATAGTTTGGAATAAGCTCTAGCTTTAAAGAGTTCACTCTGGTCCAATCTCTAGCTCGAAAAAGGAAAGAATCATGAAACTGCCAATTCTGCTCGAGAATGGTTACCCAGAGCTTTACTCCCAGATTCTTATGTAATTTCTTGACAAAGTTTCATGCAAAATTGCAATTGCAGACAGTAGCAATGCCGGGGCACTCCTGGTCCAAAAATGAAAATTCTAAGCTCAGCTCCACTTAGGTTGCATCCATTTTAACTACCTCAACAATTCATTTTCGTCCTACAAAACACAAGATCACTTATAAAAATCACAAAAACATAACTAAACACAAATAATCAACAAATCACTAAAACAACTAAAACAACTAAAAAATAGACTAAACACATAAAAACACTCAAAACCAACATCACAATGCCAAAGTATAGATCAGAATGAACATAAAATAGTCGTAGAGTTGTCATGGTTCGTTGATACCATTAACATGTTTTATAAGAGATATATGGTTTAATATACACTAACTATTTTAATATATATTTAGTTTAATCTTTTTTTAGTTCATTTGGATGTCGTATTTAGCGAAATTCTTGGTGTCGTTACCTACATATTGCATAACTAGGCAGCACATCTGGATATCCTAGTGCTCGCGAATCTGTTGGGAGCTTGTGATGCATCGCATGCCGCATTAAGTTTTTTTTAGTGCAGTTTGCGACAGGGTTCATAGTATTACGAGGGTTGATAGTGTCCGGATAGAACAGACCATGCACCACCTCTAGTATCTGGTACTCCGAGCTAGCTGGGTCATGTTTATTCAGGATGGTGAGCTAATAGAGAAACCACCGGGTCATATAATGGAGTATTTGTGGTGTTATAGGGCCTGGACCCTCTTGTATTCCCAGAGTCCATCAACCCCTCCAGTATTTATAGCCAGATAGATAACAGGGCAGGTGAGACTTTGAATGCATGGTTAGTCATAAATTCAATGATTTCTTTTTCTTTTAATCACTTTGTAATTCCCTATAACCTAATAAGTTCTATTTGCATGCTAATATTTTCATGCGCATTGGCCACTTGTCACTGGTTGTTATACTGGTGTGTCATGAGCATGAGTTGGACCTCCATAGGTGGTTGTGAGACGTAGCTTTGGGAGTACACATGGGACAAGGGGTGAGAGTTGCCATGGGCCCAATTGAGTTACCTTCGCCAACAGGAGCAGCAGAGCAACAACTGACTTGTCCAGCACGAGCAGCAACTAGACTATCCACAAGTTTCAGACGACGGCCTACACATGGCTTGTTGACCCGTCATGTTTTATAGGGAGGTCAGGATGGTGCGGGTCCACCACATTCCCAGTCCACCATGAAAACCTTCCCATGCACTATTATGTCATTTAGATAGATTTCGATCTTTAGTTTTATTTACAAGATTTTGTAATTTGAATTAAATTTTAAAAAATTTATTCGATATAAATAAAATATTTTAAAATTTAATTTTAATCAAAAAATTTATAAATAATATAAAAAATCGATGTATCTAAATATTATTCTTTCGCAGTTAGGTTTGGGGGTCTATAAGAGGTGATGGAGTACTTCTTAGCTACTGTCATCTTATCAACCCACTTTGATTGGCAATAGTAGCAGCAGTTCTTCGATATCACCGTTGATCTTGGGTCTATATCCATCGGTAATGATGGTCATTCGGGCATCGATTTTGATTGTTTTGACATCAATATCTATGCCCATGTATATATTTGATGATGAGGGTACTGGTTATGATGACAAGCAGACCTGCGTGGCTTGTCGGGAATGACATTACGGACGAAGGTCACAGGCACCAGCATCGCTGCTTCGGTAAGGTGTTTTATTTCTTTTCCTTTTTAAGTATATTTAAACATTACCATTTTAATAGTATTTATTTTTTTACCAAAATTTGTGCCTTCATTATTATATTTTAACATTTCTTATCATCCTGATCACTTTACCTAGAATTCTAAAATACCCTAAATCCAATCTCCAAAACCTAAAAATCCAAAATCCTTACCCTCAAAACCCTAACAATGCGCCGGCCATGAACGTGAAATTTTTTTTTTTATTTATTTACAAACAATGAAATTAGACATGATTCTCTTATAACATCTAGATGTACTATGTTAAGCAATTATGATTGATTAAAGTAGTATTCCCCATTGATCCAATAACTTTTTGTGCTTAAATCACTTGCCCAAACTACTACTTTAATCAAGGTACTAGTAATTCATACCCTAGAAATTGTATTAATACGTTTTCTTTACCCCAACATATATGGAATACGTCTTCACATTCAACCCTTAAAACCTTTGCATACTTACTAGGCCTCAAATTCAGACCATATTTGACAAATTATGTAGGATTTTAATTGTTCATGGGCTCTCAAAGTTTTTCATGCTCTTACTTCATGCAATACTTAGCCCTACACAACAAGTCACAACCTTGTACTATTGGCCCAATCTCACTTTTTTCAAAAATTACACGAGATTCGTTCACATATTAATTATAACTTTTTTTGCATAGACTGACCCAATAAATTTTTTGACCTAAATCATTAGACCAAAATTTTTATAACAAGTTATTATGTCCCATAACTTAAGATATTATATATGAGCTCAATTTCTTTCATGGCATAAAGTGACCCAATAACTTTTGAAACGGGACTTTACATGTTTGTTTAGAGTAAAATACATTTTTAGTCCCCAATATTTGGGATAATACATAAATCGTTCCCCAAAGTTTTGGCCAAAATAAATTTAGTTCTCAAAGTTTTAGAATTTGAACAAAGTTAATGCAACTGACGTAATATTGAAATTTATAATAGACACAGGCCACATGCTGGTCACTTTGCCATTAAGTAAATGCACAAAAAAAATTAGAATCATAGATAAAAGCAAAATATTAAAAAAATCATAAAGTGTCTAAAAACTTGAAAACCATATTTAATATTAAACTCTCATTTTAAGTAAAAATATGAACCATTTTCTCCCCTTTAATCCAAAATTCATTTTTCCTCTTTAGCCCAAGAAAGACTCTAATTCTTCATTCTCTTCTATTCTTTTGTCTTCCTTAAAGACGAGCACCAATTCCTTCTATTTCCTTTAAATTCTTATCCCACTAATCTCAACCTCATTCCATATAGTCTATTATCCACAATCTTAAAAGAAAACTGGACGGAATTTATGATCGTCTTCAAGGAAGACAAAGTGATTGAAGGTATTGAAGGATTAGGGTTCTTTTAGGTTAAAAGGAAAAGAGGAATTTTGGGTTAAAGTAGAGAAAAAGGGTTTATACTTGATTGATATTTTTTGGTTAAAATGACATTTTAATGTTAAATGTGAGTTTCCAAACTTTTGTTTCTGATTTTTAAGTTTTTTGCTTTTTTCTGGGATTTTTACTTAACGGCCATATGACAGCACGCGGCCTGTTTTAGTTAAAAATTCTAATTTTCTGTCAATTGTCGTAATTTTGTTCAAATTCTTAAACTTTGGAGACTAAATTTATTTTGGCCAAAATTTTGAGAACCAATTTATGTAATACCTCAAACATTGAGGATTAAAAACACATTTTACTCGGTTTGTTTAATTCCGACATGTTCATGTCCAAACAATTGTTATAGTTTCTTATTAATAAAAGGATCCTATATTAGATTTATTCAAAATATCCTCTTCCTATATGGTTTTTATCACTTGCTTCTTATGACAATTGTGCAATCCAGTCTTATGCATTAACTTCAAATTAAATTGGGGGCCACAAACTACAAATTTCCGATTGTTTAGGTGCAATGTTAATACTTCACATTGTTTGCTAGTACTACCAAGAAAATGGTGTTTTCTTGCACTATGTTAACCTAATTTGTAATGTTAAATGTACCTACTCAGACTGTCCAAAGACTAGGTGATATGACCGCGCATTGCACGGTGAAAAAATGTGGAACCAAATATAAATGTGAATAAAATTGAATCAATGTAAATCTAAAAGAAAAAAAAATTAAATGACAGTAACATTACAAAAAATCTTTATTCAAAATCAGGCAAATTTACCTTCATCATTCATTCAAAATACAAAATGGTCAACTTCACAACATCCATTCAAAATAGAGAAAGGTTAACTTTACAAATGCCATTGAGTCTCGAATGGCATGTAATAGAACAATATCATTAAACAAACACCTGGCACAAACATAATAGAATATCATTGACTTTCTGATTCTTGATCACACAAAAAATAACTTGATGAAATATTAGTATCTAGTTTCCTATAAGGCATCAATATTTTACTGATCTTATAAATTTCGAGCCTCCTAAACAACAAAAACAGGTAGTCATTACTTAGGAGTTGGAAAAAGAAACAAAATTATGATGGTAAATAGACAAGACTACAAACATTAGCTAAATAATTAGTTCCAAACCAGTTTTCATAAGTTTAGAAAAGAAGGAATTGAGAGTCAATTTTTTTACTTACGTTTTCCTGATTTCTAATACCATACAAAGGCAAATATTAGTTGCTAAACACCGTATAGTAAAATTTTGAATTTAGGAAGTATAGAATATCCACAAATATATCATTCTATAACTATCAAATTTCACACCAAACATAAATAGCTTGCAAGTTATATTTACTCGTCTTTGCATTCAATGACTCAAGTAGGATAAAAATGGCTAATAACATTCAACATCTTCTATGCAATCTCGTAAAAAGTTAGAAAATTACACTCACTTCATAGCATATTTTGGAATTGAACACACTACCAAAAGATGCAAAGAACTTTAAGATCCAAGCGAACAAAATGTAGACACATATAATTGCAATACAAAATATAATAACTGATATAACATCACAATAAAAAACTTCAAATTTTCAGTTAAGTTTTACAATGAAGTCAATAAATAATTGAAACAAATTAATCAACTATATTATATCAAAATAAAGAAATCATCTTTTACTGCTTAGCAAGTCAACTCATATACAGTAAAGATCCTTATTCTGGATCCGAAAATTTTATTTTTTCAACTGCTTCAATTAAAAGAGATGCATGTCTAACATTGACATATTCACATTCCAAAATCACTTTAACATCTTCTACATATTTCAAGTTGATTTATAAATTATGTTGTGCACAGCCAACATTCCTATAAATATGTAAATTAATGAAGGGTCAGATACATCAATATAAGAAAACGAAATAATTCTTATAGTAAAAATAAATTAAGTTCTAATTCAATAACCATTAAACTATTTTTATTTTTTCAATACTTATAATTACTGTACAATCAGACAAATAAAAATGCCAATATATACTGTTCAGTACCTCCTTTATACTTGGCACCTCATTCCAAGACTATAAAAGTTCATTTTTGCTCTAATGTTCAACAAATTCCAAAAAGTAGAGATCTTCTTTGCAATAAAATTACACTTTATTTTTTACTCCTTTGTAAAATATGCTAAAAACAGAGAATGATAATACACCAACTTCAGAAAAAATTTATATTAGAAAAAGGAGAGCTATACAAAAAAAAAAAAAAACTTATAAAATTGTAGGATGTGTAAAAAGAATCCCCTATAAAACAAGCCATTATAGGAAAAAATACACAATCCCCTATAAAATTGCATAATAAAAAGAAAGTAATAGATATTTATAACCAACATTAACAAAAACCTTTAAGCAAATAAAAAATTATTAAATACTTTATAAATATTTATAATACTATAATCTTTAAGTCAAAACTCAACCAAACAAATACTAATAACTAAAAATTAGCAAGAAGAAGCATACAACTTCACCTAAGAAGTATCCTAAGAAAAAACAACCTTTTCTTGGTAGAATTAATCTAAAACCATATGAACTTGTAACGCAAGGAAAATAGAAATAAAGAAGACATACATCGCTTAAAATGAGGTGGAGGGAAAACCAAAATCATTGAAGTTAGTTTCCTTTAGCTATTTTAAAACATTAATATGCAAACTTGATTTAATTACTTTCTAGTATATGCAACTCTTGTATAAAACTTACAACTACTAAATGTTCCTCCATATCAAACTCATCTGTATACCTTCTCCAAAATGACCTATATAAACGTAAAAAGATGGGAAATTTGTAAAGAAAATAAAGACGTAGTAATTTCTCAAATAAAGGCTCAGATAAGCAAAATTCAGGAAAAATGGCCAATACTGTCATGGCTACAACTCAGTTGCATTAAAATGTGATCATTTAAAAATGCCATCCGAGTTGTCACGCCAAGATTCAGGATCATGTCCACCAAGTCCAACATATAACCTAGTATCATCATAGCCAGGACCTAAATTTCTCTCCCTAATTAATATAGTAAAATATGCAAACTGAAATCAAAGTCGAAACTCATTTCATTTTTCAAGTTTGCTATTTTCAACCCCAAAATTTCCAATTTGGTGGTTAAAATCATCATAACCATATTAATCACCACTTGGAATCATCAAACAGCCAAAGAAATGGTCATCATAAAAACAATCCATGTTGTTGATGAATAAAAATACATCTAAAACATCAAAACGTACTCAAAAACTTCAAAATAAAAATAATCTAAGAATACCTTTAAAGATCAAAGTTCATCCAAGGCTGACCAAAAAATCACTGGTACATATTGTTAATTCATAAACCAAACCAACAATAAGCAAAAATTAAAAAGAAAGAAAGAAAACTAGATCAAGACATTCTGTACAGATACAATAGCTAAAATGATTATCCTGCCAATTAAATACCAAGATTTTATTCTCTAAACTTAAAACTCATAAAGGTCAATTTTTTCCTATTTTTTCTTCAACTTGATTTTCTAATTGATTATCTGTAAATGATAATACATATGATTTAAAAGTCAAGTGATATTTCAAAAATAAAAGCATGGATCAGTCAAATATCTCAATCTCAACCGATATTACTGGTAAATCACTTACCAAAAGGATCTGAAGGCAACACAAAGAAACAAAAATCAGAAAAAAAAATTCATACAAAAATATTAACCCAAAAAATTATCAAGAATGAAAGAAAAAAAAATCAGTGAGAATAGTTAGATATTTAGGGGTGGTAATACCCACAGATCTGGAAAGGTAGCTAAAGAAAAAATCAAAAAAAATTCCATAAAAAAATTAAACTAAATTATTATGGAGAAAGAAAAATAATTTATTGATATAATCTTTAGATATTTACCCATGGACCAGTTAAGGAAACAGAAGAAAAAAAAAAAAGAAAAACTCCCTTAAAAAAATTAAATCAAGTTATTCTCAAAAAAAATTACCAGATCTTTGTTCCTGTAATTCTTCATCTTGGATTATCAGCATAAAAACATAGGTTAAACATAAGAGCAAAAAAAAAAGACTGATACATAGTGATATCAACCGCAAATAAAAAACTTGTCACAAAGCAAAAAGGAAAGCCAAAAAAAAAAAAAAAAGGCTAAATCGCAAAAGAAAATTTACCTTTAGACAAGTCATATTCTCTTGCAATCAAAAAAATAAATAAAAAACTCACAAAATGATTTTTAAAAAATAACAAATAATAAAGAATAAAAAACTTATCAGTAATCTATAAAAAGAAATCCATAGCTTCATCACAGATCTCTCTAAAAAGAACTTTATTATCATTTTTTCATTCACAACAAATAAAAAAAAACAGGGAAAAAAAACTAAAAGGAGAGAAAATATAGCAAGGGAAATAAAAAAAGCAACAATTAGGCATAAGGAAAGAAAATTACCGTATACAAGTTATGCTGTAGGAGAAATTTTCCTTAAATAAAACAAGTTATCTCTCTGCAATGAAAATAATAAATCACAAAACAATTTTTAAAAACCACAAAAAAATTTCGTAGGATTATGAGATCTAAAAGTGGGAAGAGAGCCTTCATCAACAGCGTGAACAACATGCTGTCCAGATGGGTAAACTGATTAATAGAAAAATAAAACTGAGAATAGAATAGAAGATTCAATTTTCTGATTTTTAGTTGATGGAGAAAAAACATAAGAGAAGAGATAAGATCAAGAAAGGTATAAGATATAGTAAGTTGATAGAAAGTTAGCTGATGTGAAAAGAAAGAAGAAAGTCCTAGAACCAATAGACAAAAGACCGAATAAAAAAAGCCTCCAAAGTCACTATAATTACCGATCAACCAGCCAAAAATCACGTGTTGTTCATGATGTTTTCCAAACCTTATTTTGATGATGACATAAACACTTAACTCTGTAAACAAGTTTTTACAGGTCTGTTATTTGTTTTGCTAGAGACAAGATTTTCGGACTCACTATACCGTCCAAACTGTATCAAGCCTCTCGGACGCATTCCACCGTCCGAACGAACAGGCAGAAAGAAGAATCCCACTGCTTCTCCAAACGGACGAACATGATCGTCCGAAGCTTCTATCGGACGATGGAACAGACGCACACACAGACGTCCGAACGAGGTTCTTCTCCAACTGCATGAGGATCGGACTCTGTGTTGGATGCATCCCATCTATCTCGGACGTCTGAAACCCCAACGGCTACATTTTGTGCATTTATTAATTTAGCCGTTAGGAAGTAGTTGCAACCACAATTTATTGCTCTTATAAATAACTACTTTGAGATTCAGTAAAGATCATCTAATACATTGAATACAAGCCTTAGAGAAGAGCAATTTGAGTACAAATTGGCTATAGTGCTTTGTTGTATTAGTGTGCAGTTTAGAGTGCAATTCAACTTTGAGTGGAGTGATAATCTTGTATGAAAGTGAGGTTGTAAGTAAGATTCTTGGCTCAACTAAAAGAATTTTAGTGTGAGCAAGAATATCCCTACTTTGTAAAGATTTTTGACTCACCAAGTGTGTGAAGTATTTTAGTGATTTGATACTTCAAGCTTGTGAGTTTGGAAGTATTGGCTGATTAATTTTCTCTGTTACTTACTTCACTATTTCACTGATTCGATTATATCAGTTTTCATTTGGAAAATCTTAATATTTCTAAAAGCATTTTTTTAAACCTAATTCATCCTCCTCTTAGATTGCTTTGGGACGAACAATTGGTATCAGAGGCTTGGTCTCATTTTATTGCTTAAATTGCTTTTGAAAAAAGAACTATTATGGCAGAAACAATGCTCTATTTTTTTAGGGTCAATCCGTTACTAGGCCCCCTATGTTTAACGGGGCAAATTTTATTAGTTGGAGATATAGGATGAAAATCTTTTTGCAATCTATTGACATTGACTTGTTGTATGTTGTTAATGAAGTCCGTTTGAAGCTACTATCATTGATGATCACACAAATAGATGATGAAAGGATGAGGATACTCCAAAAGATCTTCCGAAAGTTTGGAGATTCGTCTCTAGTCACCCTCAAGATTTAATCATAGGTGATCTATCCGATGGGGTAACTACTCGTTCTCATAAACCTTTGAATAGTAATTGTGCATTACTTTCTCACATTGAACCTAAACATGTAGATGTTGCGTTGAGTGATGAATCTTGGGTTAATGCCATGCAAGATGAACTTAGTCAATTTGAGAAAAATAACGTATGGACCTTGGTTGAAAGACCCATCTTCTCATCCTGTTATTGGAACTAAATGGGTCTTAGGAACAAATTAAATGACAAAGGTGAAATCATAAGAAACAAAGCTAGACTTGTTGCAAAAGGTTATGCTCAAGAAGAAGGTATTGACTTTGATGAAACCTTTGCACCCGTGGCTAGATTAGAATCCATTCTCATGTTTCTCACATTTGCATGTTTCAATGATTTCAAATTATTTCAAATGGATGTCAAAAGTGCATTTTTAAATGGCTTTATTGATCAAGAAGTTTTCGTTGAACAACCTCCGGGCTTTGAAAATAAAAATCTTCCAAATTATGTTTTCAAACTTTCCAAGGCTTTATATGGTTTGAAACAAGCTCCAAGAGTTTGGTATGAAAGATTAAGTGGTTTCTTGATAGAAAATGGATTCAAAAGGGGTGTAGTTGACACCACTCTTTTTACAAAAATAGATTTAAATAGTTTGTTAATTATTCAAATTTATGTTGATGATAATTTTTATGCAACTCCAAGGAATTATAAAAATTTGTGCAAGGACTTTTCACATTTAATGCAAAAAGAATTTGAGATGAGTATGATGGGTAAGTTACAATTTTTTCTCGGATTACAAGTTCACCAAACAAATGGAAGAAACGTTTATTACACAAGTCAAGTATACAAAGGAGCTACTCAAACGATTTGGAATGGAAGAATGCAAACAAGTTGGTACGCCTATGTGCACTTCAACCAAACTTGATAAAGACGAAGGAGGTAATGGTGTTGATGAAAAACACTATAGAGGTATGATCGGAAGATTACTTTACTTAATAGGCATTGAATTTCATTTTTGCTGTCTGTTTATGTGCTAGATTTCAATCTTGCCCCAAAGAATCGCACTTGATAGCTGTTAAAAGATTTTTTAGATATCTAAAAGGTACAATAAATTTTGGTTTGTGGTATCCTAAATCCTCTACATTTGATTTAATTAGTTATTCTGACGCCGACTTTGTTGGGTGTAAAATTGATAGAAAAAGTACCAGTGTGTATGTGTCATTTTCTGGGAAATTGTCTTGTGTCTTGGTTTAGCAAAAAACAAAATTCTATTTCTCTTTCTATGGCTGAAGCCGAATACATTGCTGCTGGAAATTGTTGTGCTCAATTTCTTTGGATGAAACATACTCTGAAAGATTTTGGTGTATTTTTTGATTGTGTGCCTATAAAGGGTGACAGCACAAGTGCAATTAATCTCACAAAAAATCCTGTTTTGCACTCTAGAACCAAACACATTGATGTTAAGCATCATTTTATTAGAGATCTTGTTTGTAAAAAGGAAATTTGTGTTGATTTCATGCCTATTTCAGATCAATTGGTTGATATTTTTACAAAACCCTTGGCTCTAGATCGCTTTGAATCTCTCAGAAAATGTTTGGAGATTTTACAGATCAATTTGGCGTAGTTTCTTCGTTTGGACGCACTCGATCGTCCGAGCCACACTTTCTTTTGGACGATCTTTATCTTCCGAATACTCCTATTTGCCTCGAACGCTAACATAATCGTCCAAAAAATATTCATCTTTTTCACCAACTCTCTGGAAATTCTTCCGGACACATACCTTCGTCCGAAAGAACATCGGACGCACTAGGTCTTCCATCGGCCGTCCGTTCATCAGTTGTCGGATGCTATATCGGACGCACACCAAACATTCGGCCGTCCGAACGTTCTCTCTGTTTGATTAAAACCGTCCATCTTCCCCCTTTTCGGACTCAACCTCACCCTCAAAAACCCTCTGGCGAAATATTTTCCCTCAACCTCTCTTCCAAATTCCTTCTCTCTATCCACAAATTGATTGGAAAATTATCTTCTCCAAATTATATCTCACCCTTATCATACCTAATTTCCCCCATCTACCATCTCATTTCATCAAATTCTCCCAAATCTTTCAAAAAATCAAATTTTTCGTCCTTCTCCTTCTCTTCCTTCAAAATGGTTAAATCCCGCAGAGGTTCTTCTATAGGAAATTGTGGACGCAAAACAAAAGGGAAAGCCCCAGTACGTGGAGAATCGTCTGCAAATCCCCAAGTCTCCTCAAATCCCACATTACCAAAATTCATCGATGCCAAGGCATCTGAACGGTATACATCTCTTCTAAGTAAATCTATAATCGTTCAACGTCCTGCATCTCAGAGTCTTTTTTATGAGTATAATCTGTCCTATTGTCAAATCCTATTTTGAAAAACAAAATTGGGGTCACCTAGTCCATATTGATTTACCCGTATATCATGACATGGTGCTTCAATTCACCGCCAATCTTCAGAAAGGCCCCACTGTTCGCACTTTAATCTCTCGTGTAAACAGCACAAATTTTGAGATTTCCTCCAACATCATTAACACTATTTTTGAATGTGAAGTCTCAAACCCGAATGATTTTTCCTATTTCTTTTCTCTAGATAAATGGCCCGCTGTTGATACTCTATTTGACATTGATGAGGTTAGGGCTATTTTTAACAACAATTTCAAACAGGCCTCGGAAGCCAAAACCACATTGCTTACTCCTGAACTAAACATTCTATACGGCCCACTCTTGCCACGAATTTGTTATTGCCAACCGACGGGTATCGTACTGAGAAAGAAAATATGCAGCTTTACTTGTTTACACATTTTTCAGGGCATTCCTCTTGATTTTGGGTATCTCTTTTGTTCCCTGTGGGAACTCTTTCTTACTGATACCGGAAGAAACATTCCATTTGGAAAATTCCTTATTTATACTATTATCCAACCTTCAAGAAATTACTAAAAGCATATTAATTAGGCATACAACTAGCAAAAAATTTTGTTTTTAAAGAATTTCTATTTCACAAATAATGATAAAATGTGTCTTTTTTTATTTCTAAGTAAAAAATTCAACCAACATGTTTCTAAGTCTAGTCCCTCTTTTTTATGTTGATATGAAAAAATTTAGATAATGTTAGCTCATGTGCAGTATTGTCCAAAATAAAGTTGAACATTGTGGGCAATATCCACATCCGGATTATTTGAAAATTAAAAGGATGGGACTTTATCGACCGGAGTAGGTTCCGAAACTCAAGTCCAATACTTCAGCAACAACATAAATTTCAGATAGAAAATTCAGTACTGAATAATTAGGAAAGTAATTCCTTGGAATATATCTTGCCATTTTAATATTTATTCCTAAATCTGATGGGTCAGATCGATCTGCGGGTTGAATATATAGTACTTGACCCATTGAGTTTATTTAAACCACGAGGATAAAATTACTAAAATATCCCTAATAGACCCGGGCCCGGAGTCATGTGTAATATTGTCATTGGGTATATTATTTTGACATCATCATTTGCCTCCCGGTCTCAAGTCAAAATTTTTCAAGTTGAGAGTGCTGAGTACTTGATGTCGTATTTACCCCGGCCGGAACCATAGTATTGATCGGAGTCAATTTCATGACTTAGAAAATTATTTTTTCAGGAAAAATATTTTTTAATATTTATTTGAGAATTATTTAAAGATTTCTATCTACCAGATTAGAAAAATAAAAAATTTAATTACACCAGAATGTACCTGAGTCAAAGCTTAAATTATTGTATAGATGTGTATTTTTGTTGGAATAAAATATCCTTGGAATTTCTTTATCACTGGTACCAATACTGCTGTAGAGTTCCTACTGATGTTGAGTAGTGCTGTAGAGTTCCCTATTACTATGGAGTTCCTTACTACCGTAGAGTAATGCTATGGAGTTCCTTACTTAAGTATCCCATAATTTTAGAATTTACATGAACCCTATAGTTAGGACTTTGGGTTACTCCAATATTATAATAACTTACCCTATGCCACTACTACTATTATTAATTCACGTGTAGTAGTTCTAGTACTACCTATGTAAATTCAAGTCCTTCTCAATTACACATTTTTTAAACATATCACTCTTTAGCTTTTCCCCCTACAAGCCGTATTCCAACAAATTTCTACATTCTTTGCATGCATTTTGCCTTTTTTTTTTTGAACACATGCCAATCGAAACCTAAGATTAGGTATTTGCATGCATTACTTCCATAACTTCCTAGTGACAAGCCACAGCCAGGAGAAAATCACCTAAACTCAGAAAACACCACGGATGTGTAATAACGCCATGAAAAATTTTGCAATAACAAATTCGAACTCCACAACATCCAAAGAAAACCATGATTTTCCTTATGACAATTATGCACCCCCCTCCTCGGCCGACCATGGTTCTTCCTCAAACATGGATATCTCAACTTTCTTAGTCAACCTTAGCTCTGATAATTATGCTAGGGATGACCATACGGAAATTGATGACGACCAAGACTGTGATGATGATCGGGACGTTAACAACAGTCTTGCACCAAAAACTATCGATGCTTTAGATTTTTTTTGACTACGATGACGGAACTAGTTAGAATAATGAGAAGGCATAATTGATGCAGGGGGTGTCTCTGAGTCAGACTGAACTCAGCAACTCGTACTCAGTGGTGTCTGAGGTCTTCCACTGTATAGATGTAGGAGACGTGATTTAACATCGTATATACCCAAGGGGTGTGATTTTCCACCGCGTAGACCTAGAGCGAACTTGTCCAATACCACTATCTCATGTGTTCAGGCATGCCTCCTTTGCCTCCATATCCAAGTTGAGGTAGGAAACAATCACACCGTAAATCTAATGTGGTAGTTGAGACCGAAGCAGTGTAAGGTGAGTCAAGTAGGGGTGATACTTCTCCACCTTTACAATGGAGAAGGGTGAGCCAACGACACTAATGATATTTACTTCAAGCTTCCGGTCCCTATGACTGATGAGAATTTGATTTTGATGGAGGGTTGCCTTTTTTTTTTTTGGTAAAACTAGTGTAGTTTTGTTTATAGACTTTGAGTTGGGGTCTTCTCTTGTACCAACTCCACATATGTAAAGTACTTTTCATCTTTATAAAATAGTATGCATTTATTTTTACCACTTGTTTGCAGTATATTGAGTTTAGAGCTGTATAGTTGTCCTACCTTTCTCAGTCATTTAGTTTATCAAGCTTCCGGTCCCTATGACTGATGAGACATTTGATTTTGATAAGAGACAGTAGAAGAGGATTTTTTTTTGGTAAAACTAGAATACCTGTGGGATAGACTTTGACATTGGAAAGAAAATAGAGTACCAACTCCACGTATGTAGGACTTACCTGTCTCTTATACACATCTAGTATGTGTATAAGAGATCACTTGTTCGCAGTAGCCTCCAAGGAGAGCTGTATAGTTGTCCTACCTTCCTCAGTCGTTTAGTTTCAGCTAAACTGACAAAGTGCCATTATTGTCCTTAGCGTACTTCGACTTTATTTTTCCTTATTGATAGTACTTTGGAGCTTTACCTCGGAAGGTTGCACTTATGACACTCAGAAGGGTAAGTCCTTCTTGTTGAAGTAGGTATGGCATAGGTATTTTATTTATGGAAAACCTTTGCATTATTTCTGCATGGGGAAGTCCTACTCTACGAAGTAGGTACAACCTAGGTACTTTATATTGAAAGTCCTTGGAATTCCCTCCTGGAAGGTAAGTCCTACTTTGGAGAGTTAGTATGGCATACTCCGAGAGTAGGTATGGCATAGGTACTTCACTTTGAAAGTCCATGAAATTTAGCCCTTAGAGAGGTAAGTCCTACACTAAAGAGTAGGTATGGCCTAGGTACTTTGCTTTAAAAATCCTTGGAGTTGTCTCGAAGAGGTAAGTCCTATTCTAGAGAATAGGTATCACATAAGTACTTCACTTTGGAAGTTTATGGAATTGCCCACAAACGGGTGAGTCCTATTTCAGAGAGTAGGTATGGTATAGGTACTTCACATTGGTAAGACCTTTGTATTGCTCTCGGAGGGGTAAGTCCCACTCCAGATAATATAGGTAAGGCATAACTCTAGAGGATGTTAGCTGGGTGCAACTTCGGAAGGTGTGAGCAAGTCTTCCACTGTAAATGGTGTAAAGGAAAAGTGACCTCAGAAGACGTAAGTAAGGCTTGACCTTGGAAGGCATCAACAAGAGTCAACATCAAAATGAGTAAGGAAGTGTTCTACCTCGGAAGGCATAAGTAGGCAGATACCTCGGAATGTATGAGTAAGGCATGACCTTGGAAGGCATAAGTAGGCAGATACCTCGGAATGTATGAGTAAGGCATGACCTTGGAAGGCATCAGCAAGACTCAACCTTAGAAGGTGTGGGCAAGACAATGACCCCGGATGGTATAGGTAAGGCATGACCCCAGAGGGTGTTAGCCAGGCTCAATCCCGGAAGATGTAGCAAGTGTACAACCCTGAAAGGCATTGAATCCCTAAAGATGCAATTTTTGTCCAATGGAAGGTTGAGCTCACTCTTGAGAAAGGGACTTAACCTAAGAAACCTTTATATGGAAGTACTTAAATTTTGCTTCAAAGGACTCTAGACCACGGAGGATGCATTTTTTTACCCTCGGAAGGGTGAGTCTTCGTTTTGCGAGTAAGATTTAGCTTGAGAAATCTTCACATGTGAAAACATAGCTTTTACCCTCAGAAGAGGATGTGACATCGGTGTGCTTGAACTCCTAAAGGTCGAGTGCCTTTGAAAAGCCTGGGTATGTGGGATTTTTCTTGTTCATTATCATCTATGCCAATCTACTCCTATCTTAGAGAAATAATTAAATAATTTAAATGACATCTACTTATAAAATTTTCTTTATTGAAAATGAAATGCTTTCAATGTGACAAGCTGTATTTAACCTCAAATGGGGCGTAGCCTAGCATAGGAGATTACATGAAAAGTCGAACAAAATATTATGGGTACTGCTCCTTAGGGTTTTGAATAGTAACATTTCCCCTTAGTTTTTAACTGGAGACTACCTAATTCTTTTTCAATCTAGAATAAATTATTTCAAGTAATCCCTTCCGATGAGCTCCTTAATCACATTCTTCGAAGAAAAACAATCATTGGTATCATGTCCATTATCTTTATGGAAATTATACCACCTGTTCTTGTTTTTGTGGTATGGGTTGCTCCTCATTGGAGTTGGCTGTTTTACAAATGGATCTTTCTCAATCATTGCTAAAATATGATCCGGGGTGGATTTGAGTGAAGTATAAATCTTAAGAGAGTCCAGACTCCTCCATATAGGACATGGTTATGGATTTAACCGGTCTCTAACATTGCTCTTTTCCACTGGTTCTGCTTCACTGATTCTTTCATCGATCTTTCTTTTCTTCCATTCTTCTTCATCAGCCTAGGCAAATTTCTCTACTTGAAGGAAGAGGGTAGTGAGAGTGGTAGGATGACTAAAGTTGAGATTAAAAGAAAATTTTCAAGGTTTGACCCCGACATGGAAATCCATAATCTGTATATCTGTCGTTACCCTTTGGATCTGAGGGTTTCTTTCTTAAACCTGTCTACATAGTCCATGAGTGATTCATCAAATTTTTGCTCGAGTGTAAGTAGGTGTGTTCTCGTCTTAGAGATCATCTTCTGATTTTCAAACTTATTCAGAAATAAATCAACTAGCTTATCAAAATTTTTGATGTCCTCTTTATTATATCCTCTTAACAATCTACTAGCTTATCAAAATTTTTGATGTCCTCTTTATTATATCCTCTTAACCAGTCTGAGGCAGTAACCTTGAGGGTTCTAGGAAACCCTTGTGTGGTAGAGAATAACATCAAACGCTCCTTGGAGGCTCATTTTGGAGCAGTAGGCATATAGGTACTCCTATGAATCAGTACTCCCATCATAAGAGTCAAAGTAAGGAGTTTGCCACCTTTTAGAAAAAGGTTCCTACATGATATCATCGGTGAAGGGAAGGGAAGGGAAGGGAATACTTGTATCTAGTACTCCTTTCTTCCCTATCATCATTTATGTCCATCTCGGCCTTCTACTTTTCCAACCTCTTCCTCAGGACCTCCTCCCTTTCTCGGACTACCAACACGATATGATCTCTCTCTTGGTGTTTTTTTCTCCGATGAGTTACAAATGCTGCTTCTCCTGGGCTCCTTTCCCTACTACCACTCGACCTTGATAAGGCCTCTCTTCTAGAGTCTAGTCCTGCAGTTAAGCTAGTTTGCTCTTACCTAGCAAACTAATAAGAGTGCTACTGTCGGCCGGATCCAATAGGAGTTAGTTCAGGTCCTTTGTTCCTATCTACCCTAGACTTTCTCTCTCGTTAGCATGAAATTGGGAGTGAACAACCCAGGGATTACCACTTGAATGGCGAGGGTATTGTTTGTCTTGAGAGAGGTGTTACTCCAACTGCTGCCTAATGAGAATTTCCTTCAGCTGAGTATTTTGCAGCCTCAACTTGAGAATTTTTTCATCCTTGTCCACAATTCCGGGGACCGAAATCCCTCTCCTAACCTCGATACCAATCCATCTCCCTATGGGATAGGCCTGAGTGATGTTGAGCTGAAATTTCTTTTCCCTTGCCAGAGTTGCTCCTATGAGTGTTACATGTGTTAGGTGCCAAGCTAAAGTATGATTTTTAGTTTTTTTCCCACAGACGGCGCCAAATGTTGATATGAAAATTTTGAGTTATGGTTAGTTTGTGTGCAATATCGTCCACAATAAGGTTGAGTACCACCCATAGTTCCTACATCCAGATCACCTAAAAATAGAAAGGGGTGCCCCCCGAAGTAGGCTCCAACGCTCAAGTTAGTACTTCAACAACAAGAACATAAATTTCAGAGAGAAAATTTGATATTCAATAATTAGGAAAGAAAGTTTTTGAATTTGACCTGCCATTTTGATATTTATACCTGAAACCAATTGGTCGGATTGATCCGAGGTTCGAATATATAGTTCTTAACCCATTTGAGTTTATTTAAACCACGAGAGTAAAATTACTAAAATATCCCTAAATGACCGGGGGCCGAAACCACGTGTAATAATGTTATTAGGTGTATTATTTTGGCATCATCATTTGGCAATTTATTATGGCCTACTAACTAAAATCTAGGAGCAATTTATGAACTGTTAGGACAATTTTCATATCTTATCAAAGATTAGGGGTTTGTAGATACAAAATCTTATGAAACATAAAAACTCATCATTTACTTGTCTAGCATTTCTCAGCCCTCCAAGACTCCTTCACACCTCCAGTGGTGACACCTTCCCCAATAGTCAGGGTGACATCTAGACACTTAATTATCTCCGCAAAACTACACCCATCTCTCTAGTTTCCTCTAGTGATTGTTCACTTTCTCTAGCAAAACTCACATATGAAGTCAAAGCTGATGAAGGATTTTTCATTTGAGTTTCGCGATAACCGAATCTGTTTATTCTCTGACATCAAAAACTTCCACTACAAGAACGCTGATATCCCTGCCCTGGAGCCATCTAATGGAGTGTTTTTCTTTGATTTTGTTGCTCCGAATGAACACCGATATTACCTTTTCAGCACGCGAACATACACTATTTTGGAACGCGCGTACCGAAATAGAAATCGCAAAGGTGAAGCGAATTTAGTAACCCTGATCGAGAAACAAAAATTTTAGGGAAAAAGTGACTAAAAAATTAATTTGGATTACAATGTGGTAAATAGTGACAATTTTCTAGGGTAAAAGTGGATTTAATCCAACTTATTATTTCCTGCAAAGGTACAGGTTAGGAAGAAAAATATATAATGTAGACACCTATTTTGTCCCTTAAGTTGTCCCCTATTTTCCTTTTGATTTGTCTCTCAATTATTTCTTTTAATTTTTCTTTTTAATGTCTTTTTAACCTGCTCTTTGATTTTCTTTTAATTTACCCTTTAATTCCTTCTTAATTTATGTTATGATGTTTAATTATTCTTATGCATTTTATGCTTTTGAAATACTAAGAATGAGTTCTAATATTATTGAATTTTTAGATTAAAAAAAAATTTAATTAAATTATTATTAATTAAATTAGAAATTAAATTAATTAATTGGTTTAAATTTTTTTTTTTTTTTTAAAAAGTTCAGCGCGTGAGTCAGCTCGACAGAGCTGGTTTGGCCACGTTTTCTCTGCATTTTTCACCCATTTTTCACCAAAAATTTCAAATGCCCATACTCCCCACATGACAAGGAATGGTCTTTGACCATTTTTACACTCAATCCAATTCATTAAAAGCACAAAAAATCAGTCTAAAGGGGGAGAAAAATTTTTTCTGCAGAGAAAAAATTTTCTTAAGCCTAAAAAACCTGCCAAACAGCCAACTTTGAGCCAAAATTCCATACGATGGGAGAGGCAATTAGACTAAACTCCAAGAAAAAAAATTGTATAGGGTTCCTAGGGCTACAACTTCCATTTGTAAATATTAAGCAAAATCGTCCATTTGGAGGGTAAAAAACGTGGTAGAAATGGCACCACCAGATTGCGCCACGTACTCGATGACGTGGCACCACTAGATTGTGCCACGTCACGATGAGATGGCATTTCAAAAAAATCCCAAAATTTCAAAAAAAATTTATTTACATTTTGGCCCTCCAGATTTCAGATTTCTGTATTTTTAACCCTCAAATAATTTTTTTAAATTACATTTAGGCCCTTAAGGAATTTTCTTTAATATTACTGTTTTTTCTCTTCAAATTTCTTCTAAATTACATGTTTTATGTCAATAACCACCAAGTTTTACTTTGATTTCTGTTTGGCATTTTAATACGTTTTAATTACCCTTTGATTGTGAAATTACTGTTTTGCCCTTGTGAGTATTAAATTGTAAATAGACTTTGATCTTTGCACATATTTTTTGATTAATTGCTTTTGTGATGATTGGTGCTTTATTTTAATGTTTGTTGGTCTCAATATAATATTTATGCCTTATCTTACTTGTTAAATTATGTGAATTTACTCTTTTGCCCTCAAATTTTGGATTATTTGCACAACTAGACGTTAAATATTTGAATCAAATTCAATTTAGTCCAGGACTTAATAATTGTATCAATAATATAAAATTGGGCTAGAAATAAACTCCGGCGTGCATGATAAATGACTATTTTGCCCCTTGGGAGTTAAAGGGCACTACAAGTTCAATGTGTACGACTTTTAATTAGACCCGGGCTAAATCTACCTGTCAATGTTAATATTTACCATTTATTTTCGTTTCCTCATTAACATGTACATATTTTATTACTTTTAAACTATCTCAAAGCACACGTATGCTACAAAGCCGGCAATAATGAATACTAAAATTGAAAAGGAAAACGTGATAAAATCACGCAACCGGTCCAACGCCGGGTAAAGTGACACCCATCCCAAACCTTTGTGTATAAGAGACAGGATTCCCGAACTCATTTCTTGAGTTACGTGGACCAGGAGTCTATTGAAACAAAAATCCTACTTACAATTTACAAACATAATGTATTTTACTGTCCCGGCGCACCAACACACCGGGTGGCAACTCCAGTCTTGTTTTCCCTAATTTAGATTGTTTTTATACAATTCATAGTCGTATTAAAGGCCCCGTTATGTAATAGTAAATAGGTGATTCATTTAAATTTGTAATAGTAAGTAGATAATTTATGTTTGTAAATTGTAAGTAGGATTTTTGCATTCAATCACCTATCTCACGAGCACCACACGTGGCGGCATTGCAGACACCACTGCGGCCGGACGAAAATAGTCTGTTAATTGGGCGCGACAGCGTGGCGACTCCACTGGGGACTTTGAGAATCCGGGCGCACAATTTTAACGCGTTTCTCTCAATTTTACCCCGTTCATTATAAACCGGCTAATTTTTACCCATTTTGCGTGCTATGTTACCGGCTCTATACCTCGTTTTGCGTGCCATATGCTATATGTTACTTTATTTGTTCTTTTCAATTAATTTGCACTTGTTTTAACGTATTTCACCAAGTTTGCTGTCTTGTGTGCCGATGGAGTCGCCATTTTAGCGTCTCCCTTCAAAATCACATACTATCTTCGCTTTCTTTGTTCTTTTCAAATTATTTTACACTTGTTTTACTGTATTTCACTATGTTTGCTGTCTTGAGTGTCAATTTGCTCGATTTAGGTATCGTTTTACGTGCCATATCCTGTCTACTTATGATGTGATTTGTTCTTGCTTTATTGTACATGTTTTAATATATCTTGCTATTATACTTGTTTGTGGTTAATTTGGGGGAAATTTTTGGGGTGTTGGGGTGCATCAAACCTTTAGAGCCAAACGCACTAAAATGTGTGAATCTTACCGCCTCCAAGTGAACACAGCATAACACATGTCTCATTTATTGCATGTCCTATTTTTGTGGGTGTCGTTCCCTCACATTCCCTGTAGGAATTAAGATGATCTACCCAGATATGCGGTCGTGACACAATGTGCACGTAACGGTATCTGTGGCGATCACCCAACCACCGACGATAAGGCCCATTGGAATTGACAGATTTTATTTTTGGGCCCAAAGTCTGAAGGTTCGGGAACCAAGCCTATCTAGATTGCATTAGTAAGCCTAGCCTCATGGTCATATAGCTTAAACCATAGGGCAGAACCGTGTGGACCTTGTTTAGGACACTAGACACGAGGCGGTAAGACCCACCCATTTATCTGGCTTGTAATAGTAAATAGCCTTACAATTTTTGCTATGTAATAGTAATTAGTTTTTCTGATTCGTATGATTTATATTGGCCCTGTAATTTGTATTTACTTCCCGCAAGAAAGAGTAAATTTCAATTTTTATATTGCATAAGCCTTAGGTAGGGTCAAAGGCATATGGTTGTCAAGCCCTAATAGGAGACCCATCCCTATAACATGTTTCCAAAGTTTTATTATCCCTTGTGTGCATGTAGGCTAACCCCACCGATGTAGGGCCACCGTAGGCTACTTATTGCATATCATTAGCCGTAGAAGGGATACCTTATCAGATACCCGTCTATAGAATTGCATACCTATCCTTAGGTACATAACCTACAATGGGATTTGCAAGATTGCGTGTTCATTTTATAAAGGCTCTGAAGGGGTACCAGTCTCAGGTAAGGCTAACATGTATACACATGCAGATGAGTTCCGCTCGAGTAATTGGAAAGGCGACCAAAGTGCCTTATTTGCTACAGGAGTGGGAGCGACACATGCAGTTGTCAGAACTGAATGCAATAGCTAGTTATTTGGGTCACCTAGTATGTCTGCGGGATATTGAACCAGATTGGACCATAGTAGACGCTTTGGTACAGGTTTGGGACAGTGAGGCAGCTGTGTTCAGATTCGGGAAGTTTGAAACAGTGCCCACACTAGAGGAGATCGCAGAATTTCTCGGACTGGACTTCAAGGACCGAGCTGTTACATACTACCGTCCCTAGGTACTACAAGGGACTTCTCTTTGTTCACTGGCATATCCGAGGCCGCAATACCAGGAGGACCCGAGGCTAGTTAGGTTACTTTGATGTTTTTACACGAGCACTTTGGCACAAAACAAGGATTTCACAGAAACAAGACTCATTTTTTGCATCCCACTGAGGAAGCCTAGGCTCAGAAGCGAGTCCAGGTTTTTGCTCTAGCACTGACCAGTGCATATCTTTTTCGAGGCCGGATGGGAGGATAGCATTTAGGACGGCACGGATGTTAGCCGATTTGATACATGGCGTCGGTGGTTGAGACCTTACCATAATCTCTACTATTCTAGCCGACATATTGGTGGCTTGTACAAACTGTCAGAATGGAGTCAAATTTTTCAAGGGTTCAAGCCTGTTATTGCAAGCCTGGTTCATGGAGCATATGGGGCAACGAAAGATCGGTCGTCATGATTTTTCTTGGGGTAGAGTGAATTGGGTACAAAGTCACAATCAAAGCATCAACCGGGCGAAGTTGCTGAAGGACAAGGAGAAGTACATCCGTTGGTTATCTTCATTGAAGGAGTCAGACATACAGTGGGTTCTAGAGTGGGTACCCTGTCATGCACCGACCTGAAAAGGCTTGTAGCCTTCCGTTCATACCCTTGATAGAAAATGAAGGCATTGTTCCCTACATGCCTTTTCGGGTCTTACGTCAGTTTGGGAGGGTTCAAACAGTACCTCTAAAATCAACGACTGATTGGTTCAATATTATGTTCGACAAAGGGATGCGGCCCGAATCAATACCAGAAAAGACGAATATTTTGTCAGCGTGGGCATCCAGACGTGCATGTCGAGTCGTTATATGATCCACAGCGTGAAATTTCAGCTACCATACCTCAGTATGATGCATGGCTGGAACATTTGCTTAGCCGGCAACCGCAAGCTGTAATAGACCCTTCAAAAGAAGTTGCTCGATTGACCGCACTATTAGAGGCTAAGGACAAGAAAATAGTAGAAAAGGAGATAGCTCTACCTCTACTATTTTCAGATAATCACAGGCAAGCTTACAAAAGACTTCAAGAACAGAAATCCTGTATTCGAGAGCAGGAATACAACCGAAAGAGGACATGCACTGAGATGGCCTATGATCTGGGACGCCTAATGCACAATGGGGCTGCTGAATCAGCACGTAGCAAGCTTCTGCGAGACGAGGAGCAAATGATGAAGATACGAGACCATCTAAAGGAGCTCGCAGAATAAGTTCAAACGGGCTTCGTCCCCTTTAGAGTTTTTTTTGTTTTCAGGGTTCCTGGGGAAGGAACCACATTTTATGCTGTAAATTTATGATTATGTTTGTTTATATATATCTGAATTTTCCTTTTTCTTTCTTTTTTTATGTTTTAATATGTAGGTACTAAGTGTCAAAATAGTTGCCCAACGCAGCCCTATTTATACACGCTCGCGTACACGTAAACACCGATTTGATACCTATATGAGACCAAGGTTGCGCAAACAGATGGAATCTATAATGGCTGCTATGGCCAGTATGAACCAAGAAATGCAATGGTATAGGCAAACTTATGGGTCTCACCCCGCCAATCAGGAGATGCTGCCTCCTTATATGCCAAATCCCGGCATGGGGATGCCGCTACCCCCATGCACCACACAATCAACCTCTTCCAACTTCAGTGTCACCACTGACAGATCCAACTCCACCACCACCACCTCCTCTTGAGTTGGAGTATACCCCGTGAGAGGAAGCTGAATTAATGCCACCACCACCCCCTGTATCGACTGTCAATGATGCCCTATTGAAAAAGATGGAGCGGTTCGATAGTTTCATGAAGCAGCAACAGGGGACAGATAAATTTGGAGCTATCGACTACCAAGATAGTTTTGAGGTCGGACAAACCAGCAAAGGTAAAGAGCCTATGCAGGCCCCTAAGGCTGTAACAGACAAAGATGTGGAGGACTTTCTAAGATTGATCAGAAAAAGTGAATATTCAGTAGTGGAGTTCCAGCTGAATAAGATGCCCTCACAAATTTCTATGCTCAACTTATTGTTAACATCCGAGCTACACAGGGAGGCAGTATTGAAGATTTTGAGTGAGGCCCATGTGTCTCGTGACATTCCCACTGACAAACTTGCTGGGTTAGTGGGCAGTGTTCTGGCATCAAACAAAATTTGTTTTTCTGATAATGACTTAACTTCTGAAAGGAGCGACCACAACAAGGCTCTATTCATCTCGGTTAGATGTGAGGGACGGCATTTGCCTAGTCATGGTTGATAATGGGTCTAGTTTGTATAAGAGACTTTGAAGACATTGGATAAGTTGGGAATCTCTCATGACCTGGTCAAGAATTCATCCATGGTAATCCGAGGTTTTGACGGGGCTCGAAGACAAGCCACCGGAGAGATAAACCTTGTTTTGAAAGTCGGTCCATCTGTTCATCAGGTCACTTGCCAGGTTCTTCCAATTGTTGAGATATATAATTTACTGCTGGGACGTCCCTGGATCCATTCTGCTGGGGCTATTCCGTCATCTTTGCATCAAAGGGTTAAATTCATTTACGAGCTTAAGCTGATTACTGTATTTGCCGAAAATAACCACGCCATGATGGTCAAGAAAGAAGTTGGAAAAAGCAGTGACTGGTCCGGTGCCTTTCCTAGCTTATGATGTGGTCTCTGTCTCTTATACACATCTTTCCAATGTACTCGAGAGGAAGGTATTATGCCTTACAAATTCATGCTGTAATGATTGCAAAGGAAATACTGCGTGGAGGATATCGCATCGGCCAAGGTTTGGGAATGAATTTGTAAGGCATAATACACCCTATTGATCTACCAACGCAGATGAATACATTTGGGCTCGGTTTTCGCCCGAATGCCAGGCAGTTGAGGAGATTAAGGAGCTGAAGAGAGCTGAACAGGAAGGTCGAGCATTGCCTATTGTCATTCCACCTCTTAAGATTACTTTCCCACGTTCTGCCGCCATTATGGCTCCTGATGCAGATGAGGCTGAAAATGAGGACCTTATCCAAGGGTTGAGGATAGCCGAATTATTTGCGGGGGTAATTATTCAAGAGAAGGCGGAGAAGGATGACACTGAGCTGCCATTTGCTGAGATCGACCAACTGCACAATTGGACATCTGATGATCTCCCTAGTCATAGGGAGTTTCGATAAATTTGAAAGGATATTATTTTTAGTTTTGCTCCTTTTAATTTCATCTTTGTATGTATGTTTCGTATTTTTTAAGTTGTTTTGTTTATGCCATCTAGTCAAGAAATAGGTTCATGCACAGCATTGTATTCATGATTCATCTCGTTCATTTGTTTTGGAGATGAATCTTGAAAATAATTCAATTAGTAAGGCAAGTACAATCATGATATGGCCTTCATGATTCATCTTATTCATCTGTTTTGGAGATGAATTCTGAAGACAATTGATTTTTTATAGGATGGCCAATGAATGTTAAGTTTATGTTCTCTAGGATCACTTGTACAAATCTTTGATTAATGAGAACTTTTTCTTCAAGATGTTTTAGCTCATTTTATGTTTTTTTTCATTTCATACTTTATTTTGTCCCAGATGGCCCAAAATCAATACTTTAGATGTCCTTCGAGACAGATACCAATTATGAGGCCGATGAGTGCAATTTCGATATCACACCTGACCTGATATTTAAACACATTTCGGACAAACTTCGATTGGCTTTTGCTTATCTGAAGTACTAATTCAAAAATTCTATCATCTCTTTCCCTAACTCGGAAGAAACAGAAACGGTAAACATTGGGACAGACACAGACGTAAGAGAGGTTAAAATCAACATATATTTGACTAGAGGGCAGAGGAAAGAGATGATAGAATTTTTGAATTTGTTCCAAGACGTCTTTGCCTGGTCTTATGATGATATGCCTGGCATTTCAACAAATGTAGTGGTTCACAAACTTTCCACCGATCCTAAATGCCAGCCTGTAAAGCAAAAGCCAAGGAAGTTTAAGCCGAAATGAGTTTAAAGATCAAAGAACAAATCATCAAGCAGTTTAATGCCACAATCATCATTGTATCCCGATGTATCCTATTTGGCTTTCCAATATGGTGTCAGTACCGAAGAAGATTGGGGAGGTCAGAGTTTGTGTCGATTATAGAGATTTAAATAAGGCCAGTCCCAAGGATGATTTTCCGCTGCCAAACATTCACATCATTCTAGACAATGCTGCCTGCCATGAGATGGAGACTTTTGTCAAATGTTTTGCTGGGTATCACCAAATCCTAGTGGACGAGGAAGACAGGGAAAAGACAACATTCATTACTTCTTGGGGGACATTCTGCTATAGAGTTATGCCATTTGGACTTAAGAATGCTAGTGCAACATATCAACGCACTATGACCACCTTGTTTCATGACATCTTACACGAAGAGATAGATGTCTATGTCGATGATATCATCATCAAATCCAAGAAGGCCATAGGATCACTATGACCAATCTTAAGAAGGTATTCACATCTGTGAGGAAATACACATCTGAAGTTGAACCCGGCAAAGTGGAATAAGAGACAGAGCTCCTTCCGGAAGGTCCCTTTCAGGATAGTTCGATCTTTGCTACTTTGTGTATAATGACAGCCTGACAGTTAGCTATCAAAGATTGCCTAAGAGACAGACTGGTCAGATATAGAACGTAAATCTTCTTGGGTAAAATCAATTTCATCGACAGTTATTGCTCAGCTGACAGCTCCTTGTGAAGCTCGGGCCATTGTCATGCTGTTGAGATTAAATGCATGGATCCGTCCAAAATCGACAGATACATGATTAATGGCCTACCTAGCTTTGGGCATAGATTATCATGCTGAACCCTCCTGTGTTGGTCCTCCAAAAGTAGGTAGGCCATTAATCATGTATCACAACCCATTTTGGACGGATCCATGGGTTGTGTCTTGGGGCAGCATGACAATTCGGGCAGAAACAGCAGGATCTATTATCTAAGCAAGACATCTAGTCCATGAAGCCAATTATTCTTTTTTAGCACTGAACATATTGTGCATTGATTTGGATCTCGCAACGGCTAAGGCATTATCTAACAGGTCATACCACTTATCTCATTTCCAGGTGTGATCCCCTTCGCTATCTGTTAGAGAAGCCTATGCCTACTAGACGCTTGGCTAGATGGCAGATGTTGTTAGCAGAATTCGATATCATCTTTACTACTCAAAAGGCTATCAAAGGACAAGCGATAGCGGATCATCTTGCTGAGAACCCAAGAGAGAATGATTATCAACCCTTGCACACATACTTCCCGGACGAAGACATCTTATTCATTGGCACTGCCGAAGATATGAAAGATGAATGCCCACATTGGAGGCTATTCTTTGATGGTGCATCCAACACTTTCGATGCAGGCATAGACAGCTAGTTTTGACTATCTCCAGGCATTTGCTTTGGATCCATCGGCTGCAGTATTCTCAAACTAGGTCGACACTGTGATGCTTTGGAATTCACTCACATACCCCAATCCAGGAATGTATTTGCCGATGCTCTGGCTACCTTATCTTCGATGATCAGTCATCCGGACGGCATAGTGACAGAACCCATTACCATTCAGGTGCTAGAAAAGCCAGGGTACTGTTGCAGTCTTGAGGCAGAATCTGATGGACTGCCTTGGTTTCATGACATCAAGGAGTTTTTGGACAAAGGCAACTACCCTCCAAGGGCTAGTACTTCAGATAAGAAGTTCCTACGCCGAATGTCGATCAAGTTCTTTTTAAATGGCAATGTACTTTATCGAAGGACGACAGATCTGGGTCTTCTGAGGTGCGTTGATAAGAAAGAGGCCGGTTACATTGTGGAGGATGTTCATGGAGGAGTCTGTGGGCCACATATGAATGGGCACATATTAGCTAAGAAGATAATGAAAGCAGGCTATTTCTGGCTTACTATGGAGCATGATTGTATCGAGTTTGCCGAAAACTATCGGCAGGTGTGTTAAGTGTCAAATGCACGGGGATGAGATAAGGGCAGCACCAACTGAATTGCACAACATTATACTCCATGGCCTTGTTCAATTTGGGGAATGGATGTCATTGGATTGATCGAGCCGCCAGCTTCTAATGGTCATCGCTTCATTCTAGTAGCGATTGAATATTTCACTAAGTGGGTCGAGGCTGAATCCTACAAGCACGTAACAAAGAAAGTAGTGGCAGAGTTCATCCGAAAGAACATCATTTGCCGCTTTGGGATTCCGGATACATTGGTTACCGACAATGTCAAGAATCTGAACAATGACATGGTAGATGGACTTTGTGCCCAATTCAAGATTAAGCATCAAAATTCCACCATCTACAGGCCAAAAATGAATGGGGCAGTCGATGCAGCCAACAAGAATCTTAAGAGAATTATTCGAAAGATGGTTGACAATCAACGTGATTGGCATGAAAAGCTGCCATATGCACTGCTGGGTTATCGGACTTCCATCAGGACATCTACTGGGGCAACGCCTTACTCCCTCATGTACGGAATGGAAGCTGTTTTGCCAGCGAAGTAGAGATCCCTTCTCTATGCATTCTTATAGAGGCTGAGTTAGAGGATGCAGAATGGGTAAGGCTCAGACATGAACAGCTTGCACTCATTGATGAAAGACGGCTAACAGCTGTGTGTCATGGCCAATGTTATCAACGGAGGATGGTCCGAGCTTACAACAGGAAAGTCAAGCCCAGACATTTTCAAGCTGACGATCTAGTCTTGAAACGCATATTGCCAATACAGGACGAAGCGATGGGCAAGTTAGCTCCTAACTGGCAGGGTCCATTCATTGTACACAAAGTATTATCAGGAGGAGCTCTTATCCTTACGGAGATGGATGGACAGGTTTTCCCTCAATCGATAAATGCAGACATGGTCAAAAAGTTTTCCATCTGATTTGGCAGACTGTAAACCTTTAAGTCATTGCAGAACGTAGAATAGAATTCTACCTGTTGTTTTCTTTCCCTTTTTACCCACATCCGGACTAAACCCTTTCATATCTTTTCTCTTTATTTGCCTATCTTTCATTTTAATTACGCTTTGTCCCTTTTCATTTCATCAACCTGATAAACGAATTTCAGGTTTGCATTTTCCTCCCGAAAACGAATTTCGGGTTCTCATTTTCATTTTCATTAACCTGATAATTCATTTCAGCTTTGCATTTTCATGCAAACCTAAACGAATTTCGGGTTCTCATTTTCATTTCATTTCAGATAACCTGATAAACGAATTTCAGGTTTGCATTTTTCTCCCGATAAACAAATTTTGGGTTCTCATTTTCATTATCAGGTCAATGATAAACGAAAATCAGGTTTGCAATTCATCATCGGGAAAAACCTCTTATTTCGGGTTCTCATTTTCCATTTTCATTAACCTGATAAACGAATTTCAGGTTTACATTTTCACCCGATAAATGAATTTCGGGTTCTCATTTTCATTTTTATTTAACCTGATAAACGAATTTCATGTTTGCATGCATATTTTTACCCGATAAATAAATTTTGGGTTCTCATTTCCATTTTCATTAACCTGATGAACGAATGTCAGGTTCGCATTTTCATCCCCGATAAACAAATTTCGGGTTTCCATGCTATTAACCTGATAAACGAATTTCAAGTTTGCATTTCTCCATTGGCCGATAAACGAATTTCGGCTTTCATTTCAAGTTTGCATTACCCGACAAACTCACCATTCGGGTTTTCATTTTAACTTACATGTCTTTACCTCGATAACATAAAGTCGGATTTTTCATTTGTGTTTACATACCATGGCCTTGATGATACAAAGTCGGGCTTTTAATTCACATTGCTTGTAGAGTTTCATTACTAGTGGCGTTTACATGTTATGTCAAGTTAGTTTTCTTTGTCATTCACAGCTACGTTTCATTCTAAGTTTGCCCCAGTGTCGTTGATTTTAGCATCCACTTTATTTTCGTGTTTCCAAGTTTCATTATGTCTTTTATGGTTCAATTCACATGCGTCTTTTTGTTCATCTAGATGTGTATAAGTCAAAACCTCAGATCACCAGGTCATGAATTCTTGAAATTCACCATCTTGACAAACACACTGGGGAGATTAGATCTATCTATTCATCCAGAGCGGAAGGTTGACATGTGGCAAATTTTGTTGCACGATTGGAATCATCCATCATTTGTCTCTCCAATCAGCGCAACTCTAGAGTTTCTTCGACACAAAGCTGTCTCTTATACACATCTAGAGGTGTATGTTAGACACCTATTTTTGTGTATAAGTTGTCCCCTATTTTCTTTTTAATTTGTCTCTCAATTTTCTTTTACGTTTTCCTCCGGATTGCTGTCTCTTATACACATCTTTGATTTTAAAAGAATTTAGCCTTTAATTCCTTCTTAATTTATGTTATGATATTTAATTATTCTTATGCGTTTTATGCTTTTGAAATATTAAGAATGAGTTCTAATATTATTGAATTTTTAGATTTAAAAAAAAAAGTTAATTAAATTATTATTAATTAATTAATTAGAAGGTCGATTAAATTAATTAATTGGTTTAATTTTTTTTTCAAAATAAATAAAAAAATAAAATAAAAAAAGTTCAACGCGTGAACAGCACCGGGCGTACTGTTCAAGCGCCAAACAGTCGCTCGACAGAGCTGTTTTGGCCAAGTTTTTTCTGCGTTTTCACCCATTTTTCACCAAAAATTTCAGATGCCCATACTCCCCACACGACAAGGAATGGTTTTTGACCATTTTTACACTCAATCCAATTAATTAAAAGCACAAAAAATCAGTCTAAAGGGGGAGGAAAAATGTTTCTGCAGAGAAAATTTTTCTTAAGCCTAAAAAACTTGCCAAACAGCCAACTTTGAGCCAAAATTCCATACGATCGGGGGAGAAATTAGACTAAACTAAAAGAAGAAAAATTGTAGAGGGTTCCTGGGGCTACAACTTCCCTTGGTAAATATTAAGCAAAATCGTCCATTTGGAGGGTCAAAAACGTGGTAGAAAAAGGCTGTTGGTCCAGAGGATTTGCAGAAAAATTTCTAAGTCTGAAAAATTTTCCAGACAACCAACTTTGAGCCAAGATTGCAAGTGATGGAGGAGGAACTGGAGTAAAATCAAAGAATAAAAGTTGTAGAGGGTTCCTGGAACTACAACTTCATTTTTCAAATCCGAAGCAAAATCGTTCATCTGGTGGGTCAAAAGAGCACTGGAAGAAGGCTAGTAGCCAACAAAAATCTGCACAAAAAAAAGAAAAAGGAAAGGTCAGAAAAATTTTATTTCCATTTTACTCTTCCAGATTTCAGTTTTTTTCATTTTAACCCGAGAATATTTTCTTAAATTATATTTAGGCCCTTCTGATAGAGCCCACATGAGGCCACGTCATTGATGATGTGGCATCACCAGATTGTGCCACGTCACGGTTGACGTGGCATCACCAGATTGTGCATCACGGATGACGTGGCAGTCCCTGATGCACCACGTCATCGATGACGTGGCACCACCAGATTGCGCCACGTCATCGATGACGTGGCACCACCAGATTGCGCCACGTCATCGATGACGTGGCATTTCAAAAAAAAATCCCAAAATTTCAGAAAAATTTTATTTGCGTTTTGGCCTTCCAGATTTCAGATTTCTGCATTTTTAGCCCTCAAATAATTTTTTTAAATTACATTTAGGCCCTTAAAGAATTTTCTTTAATATTACTGTTTTTTCTCTTCAAATTTCTTCCAAATTAAATGTTTTATGTCAATAACCACCAAGTTTTACTTTAATTTCTGTTTGGCATTTTAATGTGTTTTAATTACACATCTAGATTGCACTTGAACAATAAATAGATGGTAAGCTTTATGAGTATTAAATTGTAAATAGACTTTGATCACTGTATAAGTGACAGATCGAACTTATGCTAATGTGATGTGTAATTTACTTATATTTTAATGGTTATCTTGGGATCATCTATAATATTTATGCCTTAAATATTCTAGTGAAATTATGTGAATTTACTCTTTTGCCCTCAAATTTTGGATTAGTTGCACAACTAGACGTTAAATATTTGAATCAAATTCAATTTAGCCCATGACTTAATAATTGTATCAATAATATAAAATTGCGTTAGAAATAAACTCTGGCGTGCATGATAAATGACTATTTTGCCGCTTGGGAGTTAAAGGGCACTACAAGCTCAATGTGTGCGACTTTTAATTGGACCCGGGCTAAATCTACCTGTCAATTTAATATTTACCAGGTTATTTTCGTTTCCTCATTAACATGTACATATTTTATTACTTTTAAACTATCTCAAAGCACGACTATGCTACAAAGCCGGCAATAATGAATACTAAAATTGAAAAGGAAAATTATATAAAATCACAGCAACCGGTCCAACGCCGGGTAAAGGTGCCGAGGGAAATTAAAATCATAAGAACCTTCAAAATTTTAGTACACATCTTAAAGCTTAAAAACACATAATCTAGATTGACTCCTAGTCACCGTATCTAGATGTGTATAAGAGACTAGAAGTGTCACCTTGACATTACGCAAGAAAAAATTAAAAGAAAATTCTCTTATACTTGTTTTCCCTAGTTTAGATTGTTTTTAGGTACAATTCATAGTCGCATTAAAGGCCCCGTTATGTAATAGTAAATAGGTGATTCATTTAAATTTGTAATAGTAAGTAGGTAATTTATGTTTGTAAATTGTAAGTAGGATTTTTGCATTCAATCACCTATTTCACGAGCACCACACATGGCGACGGTGCCGACACCACCGGTGGCCGGACCTGGTCGGTAAGCGCGCGGTAAGGGGGGGCCCCCCCTATATCTAGAAGGTGTATACAAATGCTCCCCAGTAAGCAAGGTCTGAAAATTTTAACGAATGAGAAGATTTTGGACTTATCGTTGTATTCTATTTGCTTTTAAGGATTTTGCGGATAAAGTTGACCTTTTTAAAAAAAAAAAAGAAAAAAAAAATTCACCTCCTATCGGCTAGTGACTCGAACCCATATTATAATTTTATCACCTAAGCTATACTTCATTATCCGGATAAAATTGACATCTCAAAATAGTTAATAAGCATTTAAATGCATTCTCTCTATTTCAGGTATTAAATCACAATAAAAGAGATTTTTTTATTAATTATTTCTTGATATTTATTTATTGTCCTTTTTTTTGTTTAAAAAAAGTTTAAAATAGAGTCCGTTTGGTTCATTGATTTGTCGTCTTGGGATAATTTATTTCCCGATAAGTAGTCCAAGGATGCTACATCCTGGTACTATAATCCTCCTAATTTGATTATCTTGTATTTGGTTTGTTTAAAATAAGTGAAGGAATATTTTGATAGTAATATTATTTTGTATTTTTAACAAAAATTATAGACAGACGATAAAAAATAACTATAGTTATTCATATACGCCTTTATTATTATTATTCACTTACTCTTAATTGAAATTTTATTGTTTAAGTCATTTAATAAATACTTAAAATAATTGTCTAGATACAATTAGATTTTTCCTTTCTATTAATAGTTTTGTATTGCACTTGAAAAATATGTGTTATAAAAAGATATATATAAATAAAATAAATAAGGTAGAATACTTTTGTAAAAAAAAAAAAAAAAAATCTGCACTACAGCCTTTTTATGTAATAAAATATGTATTTTTTCCTAAAATTTAACAAAACAAAAGGTTATAATGATAGCCTTCCAGAAGTTAAAAAAAAAAATAGTTATTTCAAAAAAAGAGAAAAAGATAAATAAAAACGAATGATTCAAAATGTAGTTTAGGCATATAGCCTTTATCTAGCGTGGTCAGAAAACTAATACCAATAATCCTCATGGTATGAGTAATAGTCCATATAATTCGGGCAATAGGTGTTAAATTAGTTAGCTCGGATGGTTAATTCAATGTCTAAAATCCAACTAAATACAAGATGGCAATTTGGCATGGGATTAGCTCCAATTCCAAGTCATGAGCCAATCCATGATAGATTATTTCTCTTCTTATCAGGATTAAGGTATATTATTTGTGTACATTGTTCTTTTTTATTATTATTACTAGTGAGAAATGCACATTTTATTAGGATGCAATTGTCTAATTAAAAAAATAAAAAACACAGGTAGTTGTTGAGAATAATGAGAAGAAATTTATAGTAGGAATTATACTATAAGGATGAAGATATAATTGGTAAATTATAAAATAACGAACACTAATTTTTCATTCTCCCTTTATATATAATATAGATTATTCACTTAAAACTCTCATAAAGCTCCCTTTATTAGATAGCATTCTTCTTACGGTTAGATCCAATTTTTCGGTCCTTGCAAAAAGGAAAAAAAATTTCACTCTCTTCCTTTTGAGAAGAAATAATTAGGAAAATTTTGAATCATTCTCCTGAAACTCATCTTTTTCATCATAAATGATTCGATTATCCCAAAATAACCTGGACCGATAGGTAAATTCTAATTCATTAGCCTTTCGATGTTCACTTAAAACTCTCATAAAACTCCCTTTATTTGATCTTTTGTTCCCTCTAAATCTCTCATAAAACTACCAGGTTTCGAACCTCACATTTTAAATCAAAAAATATTTTGGTAGGAATTAAATCAAATATATATGGCTAAGATCCTCAACATTACAAAGTACGTGTAAATGACACTTAAATGGGGATCATAAGTACTTCGTGGCAGGACTGCTAGTTGACGAATCTTCGACTAATTATGCTTGCATATCCCTTTATATTTATTGTTCAAGTGCAACACACAGTGAAGTGACACACTAGTTCAGAAAGGTTAGATCATCATGCTTACAGAGACTAGACTGGAGCATCTGAAGCTGAGACCTCTCTGAGTGATGCTGGTGCATAACGCATGATGATGAAGAAGCATCCATTAATCTCAGCGTACTCCACGTGGGGCTTGTATTGCTTCTTGCTGCGACACGTTCCACTGGAGAATCAAGCACCAGCTGGTAGATTGCGTGCCCCTTCAAGGTGGTCAAAAGTAAAGAGACTTGGCTAGGTTCTGAGGCCTTGTTTGGTAGTTCAGGACTTAAAAAAAAGAAAAATATTTAGGTAGATTCGGTGTTTGGCCTTATTTATAAATTTTGTGGTCAAAATTAAATTTTAAAAAATATTTCTTACATCAATTGATGTCATAGATTTTTTTTAAGATTTAATCTACACCATAGAGTCTATAAATAGGGTCAAAGACCGGATCTACCTAAGTATTTGCCAAAAAAAAAAAAATCAAAGAAAACTTTACTTTATTATAAAAGAAGGAAAAAGGACTAATTTAATTTTTTATCTTTAAAATATTGAATAAGTTGATCCTTTATCTATTAAAAAAATTAATTTTGTCTTTTATTATTAAAAAAAATTAACTAATTTAAAATCTGTAACGAAAATTCTGAACAAATTAGCGGGCCTGTTAAAAACGCATCTATTGCATTTTAATGGCCATGGATTACCACGTGCCTTGATTAATTAATTTCTTCATAATTTTTATCACAGGCCTTAAATTAGTTATTTTTTTTAAAGATAAGAAATTAATTGTCTGTTGCATAGATAAGAAATCAGATTAGTCAATATTCAAAAATAAGAGATTAAATTAATATTTTATCCTATAATAGAAAAGGTTGGTAAAAGTTTTTGGTTTACTTTAAGAATTTACGTAATAGAAATGAGTTAATTTTTTCCTTATAAATAATTAATGAGTTAATTTTTTTTAATGAGTTAGTTTTAAGATTCATTCTAAAACTATTTTCGTGTTTGGAACATGTTGTTGATTACAACGGAAGATAGTAAGTGCATTTGTTACGCCAAAAACCTTTTCTTTCTTTCCTTTTTCGATATCCAAACTGATTCATCTATCCGGGCTTATAATAGTTTGATATGAATCGAGTTTTAAGATATCGAATTCGACTTATTTTAAAAATAATATAATCAGTTCAGTATCAACTCATTAAAAAAGATCTTGTTATAAGTAGGGACGGAGACAAAATTTATTGTCAGTGGGGGCAAAGCTTAAATTCTCTCTAATAATTAATCATTATGTTTAAAACCTTTTGTAATAGAATTTTGAAAATTTGATTTCACAAAATTTTCTTTAATTATTATGTTATCGTTGTAAATTTTAAATCTAATTAATATAGTGACAAAAGTTTATCTAGTCACAAATATGATAAAATATTATGTATTGATAAAGGTAGTTTACGGATATTTTTGTTGATTTAGGACTTTAGAGAAGTTTTAGAGTTAAAAAAGATAGTATTTAATTGAATATGAAAAAATAATTTATTATTGGCTTTTGAATTCTTGCCTAAAGTTAGGTAAGTCTATTGCATTAATCATGATTTATATAAATGAGAAAAAAATAAAGGAAAGGAGTAATCTCCATTTTTATATACTAAAACTTAATTATTAAACTAAACGATTCTCTTAAAAATAAAATTAATAAGACAATTCCATAATTTCTTAATATTTTTAGTACTAATTATGAAATTTAGTGAGGTCAGTGGGGTCATGACCCCACCGAACCTCATGTAAATCCGCTACTTATTATAACACTTAGACTTAACTCATAAAATCATATTATTTTTATATGAAATCGAACCACCACACATTTTCAATATTTTTCCAAAAAATAGAAAAACCATCATATTAAAAATATACCTAGTTGAGCAATAACTCATGTAATATATACAAAATAATAGAATCATAGCATAATAAACATTTAGGGTGTGTTCGTTTGGATTGAAAATATTTTTCAGAAATTTCTTTTGTGCCAAACACCGGAAAATATTTTTCGGTGTAAAATATTTTCCAATTTTCCTTCCTTTGGCTGAAAATAACTTACGGAATTTTTTAGTGTAAGTTATTTTCCGAATAATTCAAGAGTGACATTAAATCTCAAATACTTACTTTTATAATTTCGTTTGCTAAACTTATTTTCGTTTTTAATTCTTTTTTATTCGTTTTTCTCTCAATTATGGGTCCCACACTAATATAACTATCAATATATATTTTACTCCTATATTGTACTATCATTTAATTTTGAACAAAATCAATTTTTTTATTAATCACAATTACTTGTAATATATTTATTACCATTGTTATAAGTTTTTTTAACTTGTATTCATAAAATTAAAGATAAAACCGTTAAAAATTTTATTTCAAAATATTTTCATTTTGTCAAACCGAACACCGGAAAGTTGTATGGAAATAGACTTTTTCATGTAAAATATTTTTCAAGAAAATATTTTCAATCCAAACGAACACACCCTTAATACACAATATGTTACGTATTGTTACCAAATATACACACAGACATACATAGTATTCACACATCGGATGTGTAAATGGGTTGAATTTAGTGCCGCGCAACTCAACTTCCAATGAAATTGGGATTACATTCAGACTTAACAATCCACTACTTCTGATCGGTCAGTTGAGCCCGGGCTAACCGAACCTAATTGATAGTTTTGCGTCTACCCAAACAAGGCCTAGGAGACTGGGGAGGGATTTCTATGCAATCCCGAAATATATAAGATGTGGGACTCACTTTTTTGTGTGTCGTCAAAACTATCTAAATATGTGAGATAAATATTTAAATAGATTCAATTTTTAATTTTACTTATAAATTGTGTAATGTGTCATAAATTTTTTAAAATTTATGACATTAGCTGTTGATGTAAGTAAAATTTATTTTAATATTTAATTTTAACTATAAAATTTATAGATAAAATTAAATATCGAATCTATCTAAATATTTTCAAATGTTTGAATCCCCAAGCTGTTGCAAAGTGTTGGCCAACCCTTGGGATCGACTGTTGGCACTTGCTGCGCGTAAGCCATGCAGAAGCTCGCATTTCCCAAACTAATCCCACTCACTTGCAGCGTGGCCCTGGCTGCATGGCTTCCATCTGGTCACCTCATTTTTCACGTCCACCCCCAAAGCCCCATCATCTATATAGCCCAGCCCCCTCTCATAAAACTTGTTTTCTTAAGCTCTCCTAATTTCTTTTCACCCCTTTTATGCTATGAGAAAATGAAGACCAATACTGAGGAGAAGTTTTCCAACTTTTTTGAGAAATGGATGTCTCAACTAGAAGAGTATGTTCAACTTCATCTTACTCTCGAAAAGGAGAAATCTCATGTGGAGGAGGGAAATTACATAGCTTTGGTAAATAAACTAACACAACATCACAAGTGATTACTACACTGCCAAATGGGCTGGAGCTCATGACGATGTTTTGGCCTTTTTTACACCTGTTTGGTTGAGCCCTTTAGAGAATGCATATTTGTGGATCACTGGTTGGAAGCCGTCGATGATTTTCAGGCTTGTTGATTCTCTATGGAAGAATGTTAAAGTGGTCGGTGCAGCAACTCTGGCTGATTTGAGTGAAGATCAAGTTATAAAGATTGCAAGATTGAGGGGTAGGATCAGGATGGAGGAAGAAAAGGTGGAGAGAGAAATGGAAAGGCAGCAAGTGGCCATGGCTGATAGAAAAATGGTGGAGCTGGCGAGGCTGGTGAGTGTAATCAAGAATGGCGAGCACCCGGCGACCGGGGCGGCGTGCAGTACTGAGACTGATGGGCTGGTGGAGATGGCTATAAAAGGGTTGTTGGCTGGTTTGGAAAATGTGATGAAAATGGCTGATTGTGTAAGGCTCAAGACATTGAAAGGAGTTATGGATGTGTTGAGCCCCAAGAAACAAAGTGTCAACTTCTTGGCTGCTTCATCAATGCTGCTAATTCAGATGAGAAAATGGGGGAAGAAAATAGAGAATCGATGCATAAATCAAATTGAAAATCAATAATTTTATGCTTGGATAAGGTTTTGGTGTTGAATTGTATAGAAGAATCCGTAGCAGCAGTAGAATCTAGTTTGTGCATATAATGTATTATATGCACCTGTAAATTGTTATGTTGTGGTCGGTTCTGTCTTTATTGATATGTTGAAAATATATGTCGAGTTTAAAAAGCCAAAAAATCGAACAATCGCGTCTACGAGCCTAAGATCAAATTACAACAAAACAGTTTTGTTTCATTGCAGTTTGCAAAGGCAACAAATTCAAGTACTACTGGAGAAAAATGTGCTGTGATTACCCAAATCGTCCATTCACCGAGGAAAGCTATTCTTTTTAAGGCAAATATTTAGGTACACTTTGATCTTTTATTTTTCTTGTAAATCTTGTTATGTGAATTTAATTTTAGAAAGCATTTATGATATCAGTTGATGTAAGTAAGATTTTTTAATGTTTAATTTTGATCACAAAATTTACAAATAAAGTCAAATATCGAATCTACTTAAATATTTTTCTTTCTTTAAATCATAGTTATTAAATTTGATTCAGCACAAGTCCGATAAGTGATGTGGATCAATAGAGTTTAATCGATAAGTCACAAAAATATATTTTTTATTAAATATTTAATAAATTTAACATAGTATAAATAAGACATAGTAAAAATATACATAAAAATGTAAATTAAACTATTAATTATTATAAAATAATTAATTTTCTTACCAATTATAACAAAAAAAAAATTGAAATAGATAATTTAAATTCTATACATATATAGTTATAAAACAATTTATAATAAGATAAATAATAATGTATATTTAACACTCTAAACCACATCTAGATGTGTATAAGAGACAGTATTAACTAATATTAAAATCTCGTATTGGTTTAACACCGTATTGGAAATCCGTATTGATTTGCAAATCGTATTAAAATTAAATTCAAAATTTAGATCTAAGGCGATTAGCGCAAGACCGTCCGCCACTAACCACAATATACATAAATTAAAGTCAAAACTCTTTCTTTGTAAAATTATTTTTAATAATCATAACTGATCTGAAAAACATCATTTAAAAAATACGAACAATGAAAATGTTTCCATATAACAATACGTATGATATTGTGTCTTTTCCCCTAAACTGTCTCTTATACACATCTAGATGTGTATAAGAGACAGGCCTTATAATAAATTAAATACACCATGCCTGAAAACTTTAAAGAACCGAACCTAGAAAACCTTTTATTAAAAAGTTTTGAAAGAAAATGTTCAAAATAATTTATGCATCGTCAAACACTTAAGATAAGATAACAACCAACATATGATAATTAGCCTGACATATTATGTCAAGACTTAACAAAATTAAAAGGGAAAGGGAAGAAGGTACCTCAGAAGAGGCCGTAGAGGAATACCTCGGTGGTCTTCGGTTGTCTTCTTTGATTAAACTAAAGTATATACAAAAAAATAGTAGAGTTGTACAATAGGAGAAGAGAAGAGAAGAACTATTGAAAGTCTTCTTAAACTAAAGAAAGAAAAAACTGAAACTGAAAGCCTTATCCTCGGCTATACAATTGAGGATATTTATAGACTATCGGACTTAAAAATGTTCTTATACACATCTAGGATTTATGAACTCCGCACAGTGAATATACTGTTATAAGAGAGTGAAATCACTGTACTGTTTGTACAGTCTAAATTTTTATTATATATCCGTGAATGTATAGCCGATAATACAATGCATACACATCTAGATGTGATCAAAAGAGACAGTGTAGGATCCACTTTGATGCTGACATATGTCTTGAATAATTTGAACATATAATGTCTTTTCTTCAATGCTTCTTTTGCTTGAGTGTGTCTAAAACACTTTGAAGAATATTTTTCGGACTTTTCAATTGGTTGTGATTCACCAGCTAAGGAATTATTAGAGTCCATAGAATTGTCTTACCTTTGAAGAACATGATTCATTATCATTGTCTTGATTAAGATCAATAGAAAGATCTTGTTTGATATGCTCTTTAATTTGATCTTTAACTTGCTCCATATAAGCAGCTATAATTTCTTCTTTTGTCATAGTGCCTGATTGCACTTGTAGTTTCCTGGCAATATGCCTGGGTAATTGCACTAGTATCTGTATAACTTCGAATTGTTTCTTTTATTTGATCCAATAATTCTTGACCAAATAATTGTTGTGTTTCTGGGTCAATTTTCATGAGTTTATCCCAGAATTTGGTATAATATGTTCGATATAAACAAGGAAAATGATCATATGGTATAACTTAATTCAGGTTCCCATTTATAAATAAGAGACAGATTGAAAATTCAAGATATCATTTTCCTTGGTATACCATTCTGTGGGTAGAGGAATATTTTACTGGGAGATATAATTTTTATAAATAGGTGATATTTTTATCCAAGAATGGTATAACTGGAGAAATGGCTCAGGTAAAATTTTTACTGAGGGTCCATGGGTAGTCCACCAATGGATAAATCAATTGGGAATATTCTGAAATAGGATATTCGAACACAGTTTAATAAACCAAGTGTGCTTGTGTTTAGAATTTTCATAATAAAAAGTTTTATGAAAACTTTGAATATAATCCCAATAAATATAAGAAAGTGGTTATTTTTTAACAAAACATTATTTTTCTGTGAGAGTAGAAATCCCCCATTCATTAGAAGATATAATTTTCTTAAAAATGATTTTTGAAAAATTATAAATAATAGTAGAAGCCATAGGAGGCTGAAAATGCTGAATTTCAGCTGTTTCACTATTAGGAAGAATTTTTTCATAATATGTGCGAGTCTTGTATGATTAGCCTGGAAACATGACTTTATCAGTCAAATACCTTTGAATTATTTTTCAAGGTTGATCCTGCCATTGACAATCTTTTTCATCAAGAAGAAATATAATTTCTTTTTCTGGTCTCATATAATAAGACTTAGAATCAAAGGTCATAAAGACAGCTTCGGTTAGTATGACCTTTATGCTGTTGTAGCAAGTATTCTTGCAATTGTCCATATAATGGATGATCTTTTGGGATATTACCCAAATCAATATTGGATGTGGATAAGGATCCATATCCTGATAATCCAGATATATTTGAATTATATAAATTTCTTCCTCCCCTAGATATTACTGGGGATCTTCCACCTCGTCCCCTATAATGAGACTGAAAACTGCCTCGTCTCATGAAACCTGTAAAAATTCTTAAAGAGTTTATTAAATTGACAATTCATATAATTGTTTTATTTTTGAATGATATATATTTTGACAGAATTTTATTTCTGCTTGTTCTATATTAAATTCTTGCTGGAATATAGCATATGTCCATGAAGGATCTTGTTCTTTTGTATAATCTCAAGCTATTATTCTTCTTTTTATTATTTCTAGTCTATTTTGTGCTAGAATAATTCTAAATCGAAAATAATTTTTACTTCTTATTAAATCTAATTTATATGTTTTATAATTTTGATTATAAAAGCCTATTTCTAATCGGGAATTCCATAATTGTATAATCTATGGAAGGAATATTTTCTAAATATTTTAATTTCAATGCTCTTGCTTGGAAAGAAGCCGATGGATGAGAAGAACTAGCTTTATCAGTCATCCTTTGTCTTGTAATTTCTTTCTACAAAACTTAATAAAATTTTGTAATTAGACAATTGATTTATTATCAATAGGAATATTATAAATTTCTGCAGTTAATGTAAATATTTTAAAGCAATAAGAGAATTTATATCTCTAGTAACAGTATCAGTTATAAACTGAAAGTAAATTTCTTGATTTTTATAATGACCAGTAAAACCATTATTATCCAAATTTTTAATAGGATACAAAACATTAATAAAAGGGGTTCCTAATATAATAGGAGGATTCATCAGATTTTTAACAAGTAAAAATGTCTGAGGAATGCAAATATTATCTTGACAAATATAAGCAGAAGGAATTTTATAATTAATTTTTAGTTTATCACCGGAAGCAGACCGTATAAGTATGGACAGTCTTTTTATAATATTTAGTAGGAATTAAACCTTCTTGAATACAACAAAGATCAGCACCACTATCAATCATGGCAACTGATTCAACTAAGAAATCATTATCAATTAAAAATTTAATTTTTATATACCATCTTTGAGATGTTACAATTTGCATAATATTTAGAAAATTATCAAATTTATTATTATTAGAAGAATTATTATTTTTAGAAATAACTTCTATTTCTTTTCCTTTATTAAAAGATTTTTCAACGAAAGAAAGTCTATTATCTATAAAAACATTATTTTGTTTTAATAAATAAATTTCATTTTTTATATTTTTTATTTCATCATGCAAATTTGCTAATGTGATTCCTGTTTCTTGTGATTGATATAATTTACCAATCCTATTTTTAATTTCTAACATTGTATATGGTTAAGAAGTTATTACAACTGAATTTGATTTATTAGAAGAAGATGAAGATGTAGATGAAGATGAAGATGTAGATGACCAATCATTTAAAATTTTTGATCTAATATCATTATCAGGAATTTGTTTAAGTAATTCAAGAATATTATCATTTGTAATCATATTTATTTCAAAATCTTGAAATTGAGAAAGAATGTTATAATATTCTTTATTTTGATTATCATCTAAAATAGTATTAACATTATTATTATTACAAGTATTACAACAGGTAGATGAATTATTACAAATAATATTATCAGAATCTGTAGAATTATGATCATGTATATGAATTTGATCAGAATCATACTCATCAGAATCAATACTAGTATCGCTATCAGTACTAGGATTATTATCTGTATTTATATCTATAATTTTGTAAATTTCATTTTTAATTTCATCGTCCAAATCTAATAGCTTTATTTTAGTTTTTTTATTTTCAGTACAATTTGGAGCTATATGACCTTTTTTACCACATGTATAACATTTAATTGGTTTCTTCCTAAATTTTTTAGGTTGAGATTCTCTCTATTTTTTACGAAATTCTCGCTTTACTCTTTGTTTTTCAATTTAGTAGGTTTTGACCTTTTACTGTTTTACCATGAAGATTTCTTGTATGATTTTTTCGTGGAAGGAATATCTTCTAATCCAAATTGGCTACAAAATTGACCTAATTGTCTTTTTTCAGTTAATTGCTATCTCTTTAACTGTTGATTTAATCTAATTTCATTACATAAAGCTATACCTTCTTGTACACAAGTACCAACTAATTTTCCATAAGTATAATAATCATATGAAATTGAAATATTATCTTTGTGAAGAGCTTTTTTAATGCGTTCAGCAAATAAAGGAGGTAAGCCATCTATAAATTTGGCTTTTCCAATAAGGGCTATTACTTTCTGGGAGTTCAAAAACTCTGGGCATAAAAGTATCTTTATACCATCTAAAAGAAGTAAGTGTTTTACATCTTAAACCATTTAATAAAATACGAACATTTTCATGATTAATTGTATAACGTCCTGTAAAATGATCTAAAATATTAACCATTAGTGTATAAACTGCGTCTTCAGTAACTCCTGAGATGTATTTGGTTCTGTTTTAACAGCACTTAAAATGGCATCTCTCGAATCTTGGGTGAAATAATTATCCCACCAACCTTTTAGTTATCCAGTAAAACCAGCAACTATCATTGAAGCAATAACAGTCACTGTTATTATTTGCTTTTGCTACAGTGGAATACATAAGCATTCGATGTTTTAAATTACTTATTTGTCTATCAGTATAATTATCTAAATTTCATTCATAAATTTCTTTTCCAGAATAACTATTATTAATGATATGTTGTTGTTCCTCAAATAAAATATCCTGAGGAGTAGGACGAGGGTAATAATAATGATACATAGTTGGTTTATCACCAAACTTATACACATTATTACGAAATTTATTAATTTCATTTGAAATTACTTGTCCTTCATTAGGAGAAGATTGCTTATTATTTTCAAAATTAAGAGTATTAATTTTTAAAGAAGAAAACTTTTCATCTAAAAGTTTTTCTAAATCAGTAAGAGGTTTAAAATATCTAAAACCTTCAATATTAGGTGGAGGTTGTAAATAAGCTTTAGCTGTATTATAAACTTCTAAAGATTGATTTTTATTTTCTTTATTTTGAAATTTATAAATTAAAGAAAATAATTTATCCATTTTATTATGAAGAGAACTAATTTGTTCACCTAAAACTTTAATAAAAATATTAGTATAATTATTTTGTTGATACATATTATTAATATGTTGCAGAGTAATAGGTAACATATTATTTTCTGCTAATTTTTGAAAAGCATTAAATGAAAGAGAAGTATTATTTGGTAAAGTAAATAATTTTTGTGGAGGATATAACTCCGTAGATTGTTTTTCATCAGAAAATTGATATGATCTTTCAAGAATATTAATATAATTATTTAAATAAGTAGTTATAAACCATGGAACAAAAGGAATTATTTTATTATGTAAAGCAGTAAATTCATAAAATTCTTTTGAAATATTATCAAGGTCTTGAGATGTATATACCTCGAAAAACCATTGTCTGGTAAATTCTTTCCATTGTAAAGATAAAAATTCTTGTTTTATTAACTGTCTTGCAGTTGAACCGGGACTAAAATCTATAACAGTAGTCATAAATTAAAATCTAATTCAGATTCAGTAGGAATTTCCTTATCTAATTCATTATTATGAATTGGTCTAATTATATTATTTTCATTTATATGTAAATGATCAACATGAGAAGTAGATGGAATATTATTATCAATTGTATGTAATGATACACATTTAAAACAAATTATAAGATAATTATCATTAGTAAAGAAAATTGAGATTTTGAAGAAAATGTCCTATAAGGATGTCTAGATGATGATGGTCTAGAACCAGTACTATGTCTGGATGGAACATTTGTTTTATCAAATCGAAGAACAATTTGTCCATACTGGTGTTGATATAATCTGAGGATCATGCTGTGTTATATTTAAAGCATGAGATGAAGAAGAAATGCCTTCATTTATAATCCAATGATCAGGAAATTGAATTTTATTCCATTATAATTGGTTGTCTAGTTATAATCTGAAATTTATTAAAATTAGTCTCAATTAAAATTGTTTCTTCAGAATTATTATTAATTAATTTACACTTTGGATTCAAAGTTGAAAGGAGTTTAAAACAAACTCTATAACATAAACATATATTTCAATGTTAAGACATAATTATAACCATGAATTTTAACATGTAATGTTAAAGTATCTAGATATTAACATCAGATAGAGATAATTGCAAATTAGGATAAACATTAAAATAAACTGGACCATTGGTCAGACTTTATTGTATAATATCCATTAAGGATTTTTTCCAATCAAGATTACGAGCATCTCGTACAGCAGCTATAAATGATTCAGGTAAACCTTTTAAAGTTAAATGTTTAAAAGCAATTTGCACTAAACCAATATGCATGGAATTAAATTTATCAGCAGATTTATAAGATTCAATATCATTATGATCTAATAATTGTATAACATGTTCATCAGAATTTAATGGAATTGATTTTTCTGTTGTTTGTCCTAACAACATATTTAGATATGATATTATCAAATAAACGATATTTATAAATAACAGATGGTGAAATTTTTTGAATTGTCCATTTATTGAGTAAATCAATATCTTGAGGAATATCATATTTTTCTTTTAATTTATTTTTATCATATGATGAAGATGATAATGGAAGATTATCCATTTTTTATAAAATAAACACATGTCAATTGTTAACAAGATCTTTCTATTGATCTTAATCAAGACAATGATAATAAATCATGTTCTTCAAAAGACAATTCTATGGACTCTAATAATTCCTTAGCTGGTGAATCACAACCAATTGAAAAGCCCGAAGATATTCTTCAAAGTGTTTTAGACACACTCAAGCAAAAGAACCATTGAAGAAAAGACATTATATGTTCAAATTATTCAAGACATATGTCAGCATCAAAGTGGATCCTACACAAACAGCAAATTCACTGTTCAAATTTACTGTATAAACAGTAAAAATCACTGTGCATTCACGGATATACTAGTAAAAATACTGTACAACCTCTTCTGAGGTACCTTCTTCCCTTTCCCTTTTAATTTTGTTAAGTCCTGACATAATATGTCAGGCTAATTATCATATGTTGGTTGTTATCTTATCTTAAGTGTTTGACTATGCATAAATTATTTTGAACCCTTTCTTTCAAAACTTTTTAATAAAAGGTTTTCTAGGTTCGGTTCTTTAAAGTTTTCAGGCATGGTGTATTTAATTTATTTTGCTGGCCTGGGAAGTACCCGCTTAGCCGTGGAGTGAAGGCGTTTAGGGGAAAAGAAAGGCATCATAGCAAAAATAAATTAAATATTTTCATTGACAGAAAATTTTAAAGGTAAAAAATTGTGAGTCCAAAAACCTAGACTACTGATTATTAAAAATAATTTTACAAAGAAAGAGTTTGACTTTAATTTATGTATATTGTGGTTAGTGGCGGACGGTCTTGCGCTAATCGCCTTAGATCTAAATTTTGAACTTAGTTTTAATACGATTTGCAAACCAATACGATTTCCAATACGGTGTTAAACCAATACGGGATTCCAATACGGTTTGGGCTTCGTATTACGGCTCTAAGTCCAAGGTTTAGTGAAAATGGTTTTATAATAAGATAAATAATAATGTATATTTAACAAATAAGAAATTATTTTTTTACTATTTGTTATATAATTATTTTATAATAATTGTATATTTAAGAATAGTAAATATTTATAAAAAAAACTTTATATTTATTAATGGGTAGATTTTGTTTTAGAAAATAAATATTAGCAATTTTTTTTTTAAAATATTAACTACTGTTTTAAACACATCTATTTTTACAAAAAGAAAGACACATTGCCAACAAAATATATTTAAGGTTATTTTTAAATAAATAATATACAGTCATGACCATTGCAACTGCCACGAGGCGGGCCTGGTGGTTATTGCAGTGCCTAGAGTTCAAGTCCTTGCAGCCGCGTGAGATTGCTGAATTTTTTTACAGAAAAGCTTGATAGCTAATCAGTTTGCTCGGCACGATTTAACCGATGGATTTTCGGTTCATCCGATTAAATAGCCAACAGTTGAAAAGTCAATGAATTTCATTTGGATCCAATTAGATTTCCATCCCATCCCGACCCTATAAGCGGTTAATCAGTTTGCTCAGACGATTTAATCAGACGGATTTTAGATTTCCAATCCATCCCGACCCTATAACCGGTTCACTGAGCTACAGATTAAATAACTGTCTCTTATACACATCTAGATTTAATAATTATGTTTCAAACAATTTGTTAGAATTATTGCTATGTAATCATGGGTTCGGGGCCACTTAAAGCACGGGTGTTTAATTTTTGAAAGATAAAAATCACTAAGAAAGTGATCAAATATAAGGTGGATAATATATGTGATTGCTATCATTTAAAAGGATAAATTTTATTTTGCACCTTTAACATATATTTAATTTTTATTTTGTATCTTTAATTTTAATTTTAGATACTTTGTTCCTCTATCTCTTAATTAAATTTGTCACACTTCAAATTTCAATTTTTAATACTGTCATCGAAGTTAACAAAATTTTTATTCTTGTATTCAAAATATATATGATAATAACATTTTTGTGGATCTTGTTGAATTTATTATACATACAAAAATTTATTAAGTTTTTGTGACGGTATTAAACTTTGGACTAAAGTAAAATAGATTTGAGAGTTAGGATGGAAAAATATCCAAAATAGAAGATGAGGATGCAAAATAGAAATTGGGTACAAATTTAGAGATGCAAAATCGAAGTAGTCCATATTTACATGATAATTAAGTTGTTTATGGTAATGAATGTCTTTAGGCACCCTTATAATATTCGTACTCATACTAAGTTCTTTAATGACTGATAATTTGTGGGCAAATCACTTAAACAATTCTTTAACTTTTTTATTAAAATTGAAATGGTTTTTTAATTTAAATTTTAGTCGATTTAGTCTTTCAAATAAATATATGTTCCAATCGACCTCCGTTTGATTGTGTCGTCCAAAACACAAGCTTTCTTCCAGCTATGCCATATACAATCACACCAGTAACCACCTTTGGTCACTACCTAGAAAAATACAAAAAAATTATGCTTTGGGAGCAAATTGGGTACAAATATTTAGTTGAGGTATTAAATTGACTAACACTCAAGTTTGGGGACATTTTGGCATTAAAGAAAAAGTTAGAGGATCATTTAGGTAATTTACCCTATTTTTATTTATCAATGTATTTTTAAGAATTAATCGTAAACTGTGCATTAGAACAAAATATATGTATTTTGTTCAACAAACAATATATAATTATAGAAAATTATTAACAAGAGAATAAACAAATATGAAGGAAAAAGAAACGGGATCTAGAAAATTGTATAAATTGTAGGGGTAATTTTTATACCAAAGTGAGAAGGTAGCAGTTAACTTCTTATCCTAAATGGGAGGCAAACTATAACTGCGCAAAGTTTATGGGGGTTTCATATATTTTCTTAATATTTTTTTTTTTCTGTACGTCGTCCACCACTATATTTTTTAGGAAATCGGTCCCAAACAATCTAGTTCAAAAAATTAAGTGCATTTGAGAAGTAAAACAATGTGAAGGTCTTTCGATTATATATTTTCAAGAGAAAAAGAATAATCCATTTTGTCCATTTAATCCTATTTTTGAGAAAGAGTTATTTGAATAAGTATTCAAGCTTGCATTGAAAAAGTAGTTGGAAGTGATATAAGAATCACTACACGTTTAGACCATGCAAGAAATATATCTTAACCATCCAACGTCACATAGTTATATGCATACAAATTTGCTGAATGTAAAAATATAGAAATGAAAGTAGCAAAAACTCAAAAAAACCTTTAATAAATTCGGGTAGTGCTTCTCATTTTGTTCACTCATTCTCATTCACAATCTAAAGACAATAGATTCTCTTATCTTTCCTTGATCAGTAACACCATGGCACCAAAGGTGATCAACCGAAAGTCATTAAAAAGAGAAGTCACCGATGGACGTAGCATGAACAAGCAAAGGTATTAGATGTATTTTAGTTGTCCCTTGATACTTCATTGAATTATCAATTTTGATTCTTTTCTTTTCTATTACAATGCATTTTGGTTAAAATTAGCTTCTTTTTTCTTTCTTTTTTTTGTGATCTATAACCAATTTTATGCAGACTTGAAAGGTGAGCAAGGTAGAGAGCATTAACGCTGAGAAGATTTTGGTTATTCATTGCTTCCAGTTGTCCTTAAAGAAGTCAAATAAGCCATGCATCATAATTGGTTTTATATCCTTTGTTGTTTGTATATAATTTAGTTTGTAGGCATAGATTTATCAACTTCTCAAACCATCAACATCAATAATCAATAGATTAAATAATTACCTAACAAAGATATTTTGATGGCTATGTACTGAATGAAAAAGGAAAAAGAAGAAAAAAAAAACTAAGTGATGCTTTCATGCAAGCAGTGTAGACTATTGCATCAGGGGAATAATTTTTTTGGAGTTTACAAGAATTTTCTACTCTATTTACCATCTGGAAACAAGATTCATGTATTTTAACACTCATGAATATTGAAGTATTAAAACTTCACCAATTTTAACCAAAAAAAAAACTTCACCAATTTTATATGATAGTTTACATTGTTAACAAAAATCAAACCGGATCAATTTCAAGAAGAAAATGCAATAGGAAATGTGATGAAAAACATGAAAGTGAACTGAACAAGGGCATGCATTATTAGTAGTTATGGTCGTCTTTATCCTAGTAACTATTTACTTTGCATGTGAAATCGGTGATAAAAGGACAAAACTTATGAAATACTGAAGACTTATCTCAAAAGTACAAATAATACAAATAAAAGATTATTTATATTATTTCAAAGATATAAGTAGCTTCAAATCTGCAAATACTCTAGCTTATATCTCGTTAGTTTTGCCATTAATACTTCTACCGGAACGCAATAATATAATGGAAGTATTTTAAACTTTAAGAATATGTTACAATTTTCAACAAATATAGCTTTTAATGCTGTACTAACCTGATGTTAACTTGGACAAATCCTTTTATCTTTTGGTGTTAATATGTTTTAGCCATTTTATTGCTCAAAATGCAGGGGATTTGTCAAATACACCGACCATGAAGCTTGTTTCCGCCAGGTGAAACACCTACTTTATCGTCATTGTTTTAAAATTGTGCATAATCCTTATTTTAATAATAAAGGAGATTGCAAATAATGAATCTGTTCCCTACATACAAAATAATGAACGAATTTATATTTACGAATTTCAATGAAATTAAATTATATAAAAATTTTATTTTATTTTTGATTGGTTTTTCTTCTTTCAAATGACAGGAGACACTCAACTTATTATCAGAGAACCTTATTAGCCTAGAATTTGCATGGCTTGCCTGGTTCTCTTTCTCTCTCTCTTGTCTATTTTCAATCCTATCTCATATGTCCAAAACATCCACCTTTTGCTTTATTTTATAATATAATTTACTAGGACATTTGAAATTCTTCCACATAAAACAAGCTTCTTTTACGAAGTTTAAATCTTGCTTTTATTGAAATTCTTATATTGTGCTAAAACTTATACAATAACATATAATGAGTTAATACATAATGTTACTTTATTTACATGTATCTATCTACGTGTTGGATTATCCTGGTTTTCTCAGCATTAACTAATTATTTTTGTTGTTCTTTTTTGGTGGGGGAAATCAACGTGACTGCCTTGTTTTAATCGACAATATTTTGCAAAACAGGATTGAGGTATCGTATTCAAACACAATTAGTTTTCTTTTAGATTTCGTTGTGTGCTTGTTTTTGCAAATCAAACTACAGACATAACATTAGCAATGTATTCTTTTCCTTTCTTGTTTTAGTCAATGGAGAGAGATCTTAATCAGGTTAGACTCAATTTGCAAGTTGTGGAAAAAGCTTTAAGGTTGGTAGGATATATATTTAAGTTTTTTGTCTAAATCATTCCTAATGAAAATTTAGGTCTACTAATGTAAATCAAATAATGTATTAACACTTTAATTGATTCAAATTTCTTTACTCATAATTTGTTTATTTTCTACCAGCAAAGGGAAGAAATCGTCAAAGGGCAAGAAACAGGGCAATCTTGAGGCAACAACCGATAGCAAGTGATTATTGATCGATAAAATATTTTCATGTACTAGCAACATATATTAAATATTGTTGTTTCTGCTTTCCTATCCTTAGAATAGAACTGTTTATTTAACAATAATATTTATATTTCAAATTAAGTTTTCGTTATTTTAGTAGTTATATGTATGGCCCATTTTTATTCAGGCCTTTGTTCAATATAATATTTCCATGAAGTATAACAATGAATTAGAAATACAAACATGATTATAAGGTTTTTAAATCTAGATAATTTACCAAAATGCACAAATTGAACTAAATTGGAAAATTCTCGAAAAAAGGAATTCTAACAATTGGATTCATATCTTTTTCCCTTTTTTGTTTTTCCCCGTTAATTAAAAGTGGATGTATGATTTATTAAGTGATAATCTTTGCGCACTTATATGAATTTTTGCTATGATAGGTAGAATTTCTCTTGAACATAGTAAAACTTGCTCAAAATATTTATTGCAGACCTGAAAAAGGCATTGCATCTTCTGGATTTGTTTAACAAATTGATTTTTTCTTTGCCACAATAGCTAAAGTTAAGACCTTTGTATTTATCATGAATAGTTTCTCCTAGAATTAACTATGTATTAACTTTGAAATTGTTATTTGCACAAGTAAATATAAATCTATATATTAGCACCGAGAATGTTATTTGATTGTGTGGCATAAATGTAAACTCTCCTATGTATATGAAAAATTAGACTATAGTGTATTAAGAAGTTTCATAAATCCTTATGAAGACTTCCTCTTTTTCCTTAAAATTAGACATTGTAGGAATAATGGATACAACAAGAAGTGCGATGTGGATAACAAGGTAGATATACCCAAGAACTAGTGTAGTGTAGATGTGCGACGTTGTGTTTGGTATAGATCCTTTTATTGACAAACATATTTGTATAGATTTTTTTTAAATCGATCCAATTTAGTCTTTATTTCTTTAAATACTATTGGATATCCTTTCATAATTACTTATCATAACTATATTTAAGGTATATAATATACTGTCACTAACCTATCCTTGATTAACTTCATGTTGTTGACTTGATATATATATATATATATATATATATATATATATATGTGTGAAAGTTATGAGTGAAATTACTTTTTTGTTGACGCTTAATTTGGAATAAAAAAATCTACACTCTAATTTGACTTGACATTAGAGATAAAGTGTGCACAAAAAAAAAAACTAATTCAAAATCCTAGATTAAATTCCAGAAGTTTTTCAACTTCTAAAGTAATTTATTGAATTGCTATATCTACTCTATCTAATTTTTTTTTACGGCTATCTAAAACCTTTCTTTTTCCATACGATTTGCAAAAGCAATAAAACTCACCTAAAAGTTATTATTTACATTAGTCTCTTTAACTAAAATTAATTGTTTTAGGATGATTTTGTCCAACATAATATTATTGTCTTGCAAAAAAGTCCATCTTCTGTTATATCTAATAACAAATCTCTATCTATATATTTCTTCCGATATGTATAACCAACTGTGAAAAGATTAATGTTAACTATTACTCTTGCTAATTTTATATCCTTAAATATTCACCATAATTATTTAAATGGACTTCAAATGTGTCAAGCCTTTAGCTAGAGGTCAAATCAAAGCAAACAAGTATTAATAAAACAATACAAATCACTACACTCTATCTCACTTCTACAAATATACGGAATTGGTAATAGTATAGGATGAGTGGGTATCATTCCCGCGGAGATTGTTAGCAAGCAATTACGGATATTTACGGACCTTTGTATAATTAGGCGAATCAAATTGAGAAGAAAAATTCTAATCTAATCAAAGTCATGATGCAATTAAACAAGTTAAAACCGAAATTAAACTAATCTATATTAAAGCAAGTAAATAAAATTAAGTAAGTACGAAATTAAGAAAGTAATTAATCTATTCTAATGAAAGCAAGCTAAAGAAGAGCACTCAATTCTACTCTAATTGGACTAGACTACGATTAAAAGTAAAGAGTAAATAATTAACCTAACTAAATAGAACACTAAGAAAGCTTGTAAAACAAGAAGATACCATTTCTAGTCTAGAATTAGCAAAGAAATATACTTGAAATATAAATATTTTTTGGATTTTTGATAATAATGAAGAAAACCCACTAAAATTTAACTAGAATATGTATGGAATTAAAAAGTTCGAACTAGAAAGCACTAAATTAATAAGAACCCTAATTACTCTAAGAAAAATTGAAGTGGAATTAAAGAAATTTTCAAAAATTTAAATTGGAAAGCAAGCAAAATTATATATACTTGAAGTTAAGAATTAACCCACTAAAACTATGTAATAAAAATCTAAACTTGTAAGGATTTATAGATTAGATCTAAATGAGAATTAAAGAGGATTTGTATTAAGAAATAAAATTTGAGAGTCAAGTTTTCTATTCTACTCTAATCTAATCTAAAAGACTACAAGCTACACTGCTCACTATGTGTATTAATAGATGTCCATAGTACCTTAAATAATAGACTATTACACAAGCCAAAAATTAGGAATTGACTGTTGAAATATTACAAAATTGCCATTACTATTTTTGCTCAAATGCATCTCCATGTCGTGATTTGAAAATTTTCATGTCGTGACATGACCTAAAAAAATATATATATCCCCTGTTCCATCTCCATGTCGCTATTTGGAGAAATCCATGTTGCGACATGGACCCTTTTTCCAGCAAATCTTCAATTCTTCTCAAATTGCATCTTGGCCCTCATACTTTATTTATTCCAACTTCCAACCTCCAATTTAAACATACATAATATTAAACCAACTAAGTAATCAATTTAACTAAAATTCTAATAAAAACTTATCATATTTAACAATAGCTAGAATATAAACACATAATACGGAAATTAACTAAAACCTTCAATAACCAAAATTTGGAATTTAAGCAAACAAAATGTTATCATTTAAAGAGAAGAGTAGAATAACACTAGTTTACTCGAGTTATCACACACCCAAAATTAGCATTTTGTAAGTCCTGAGCAAAACATAAAATTCAAAAGAACTTCACTTAATAAATAAATAAATGACACCACCAAAAATTGATGCAACATTCGATGATTAGTGGATGTACTTCGAAAAATTCAAGAAACCTCTCAAGGGACCTCCAATACTATATGATAATTGAAATATTTCAATGAATCAATCTAAATTTTTGAATTTTTTGAAAATATGCTCATTTACTATACAAGATTTCAAATTACTAAGCATTAACTATTCTAAAAAATATTCCCAAAAAATTTGAGTTCTATGCATTCAAAACATTATTTCTTTTCAAATCACAAATATTACAAAGTTAGTCAAATATACAGACAAGGTCATATGAAAATAGAAGTTCATTAGGAATCTACCTGAATACATATGTCACACAATTTGAGAATATTAATCTATTAAGGACTAAGTAGTATTGTATCAATGATAAGTATTACAAACATTTCCTCGTAAACTTGTTGGTATCCTAAAACATAGTTCCTAATAACTTAATAAGGAGAAAACATGGATACATGCCGGAATCCCTTAGTCGCCTGATTACTACTCTAGTGGCTTATTAGGTAAACAACAGAGTTACATGTCGCAATCCTGTAATCGCCTTATTGCTAATAGAAAAAACATGTTTTTTTTTTAAATTCCGGCCCTAAACCAAGGAAGAGGGGTAAAATGTACCTAAAATCAATATCAAATCACAAACTAGAATAATATTCCCTCTGCAAACACACAAAATGTGCCAATTTATTTTCTACAGTATTTTCAGGCATTTCCAAAAGAAAATCAACTAACAAGATAATATTAAGACACAGGTGATCAAAAACAGGTTTCAAATGAACTTTTCCCAAAATTTTAGCACATCTAGATGTGAAAAATAGACAGGACCAGTAGATTGAATAATTTATATTGTAAAATTTCAACCACTCATTCACACTTAAATCCATGAAATGACACTCAATCAAATACTTCAATCATATAGTATTGTAAATTAAATATCCTTATTGAGCACTCAATTATAAATTTTCTAGATACTCGTCATCAAGCTACACCAATACATATCAAATAAGCATTCCCAGAACAAGAAATAAACACCCCAAACTTGTCTCTTTTATTCAAATTGATGAATAATTCATCCTATCACTCACCCAAAATTTTGATATAAAAACATAAGAAAATTTAAACAAGAACCAAGTAAACTACGGCAAAATTTTAATCTAAAAATAAATATCAATTGAAAGAACTAAGGGCACTAAACTAATTCGTGCATTTAATCAATAAGGCTCTACAAAAATCAATGTGTAAGCCAAAGCATTAATAAAATCAGACATGGCGTTAACTTAAGGCCTTTAGTCACTCTACTATCATCAAGCAGTGAAAATGACCCAAAAACCAAACCAAGTATTTAGCAAATCAATCCTCAAAATGATATAATCCATCAATTCATAAAAAGAAATCATTACTTGGCATCAGTTTAAGGCTATTAACCAATCTAGTTCAAAACTAAAATTTCTCAAAGTAAAACAACTTAAGATAAAAATAATTAAGGATAAAAATTATAAGTCATGAACAATAATAAAAATTTTCAATCATCATAAAAGTCCTTCAAATGCTTTGGTCCCGAGTCATCACTATCCATTGTTGTTGGTTGCTTAACTCTCCTGTTCCATGTCCTCTTGACCATCTTCTGCATCACTGGGCTGAGCTTTTTCATGGTCATCACCCTGAGCTCCTCTATTCTTACCAGCTTGCTAGGTTTCTTCTAGATGTGCATCAATTGCCAGTGGTGTGTAATATTTCCACAAGGTAGGCCATAATGCCAAAGCGGAGGTGGTGGCGGACGAACCCATGTATCAAGTGTAATGGTCTTGAGGACTTTTCCTATCATTGCTAGATAGTTGTGCATTTCCAGCTGACTATAGGTCCAATACCCGTGCAATTCATTATACTATTCTTCATTGACTTGGGGCATTACATACATATCCGGGTGGTAGAGGGGTATATGATGCTCTCTAAGGTGGCGTTGGTAGTGGTTCATGGCCTTCTCCAGAGTGGTGCTTCTCATAATCTCGTACCACCCTATAGACATATTCTCGATTAATCCTATCCTTGGGATATGTCATAGGCTCCGCAAGATCAATGGGACACCCTGCAACATGACATAAATGGTGTATTAAATTGGATACATAAAAGATGGGTCTACCGGACCTTCCATTTTCTAAAAATCCCTGTCAGATTAGTTTCGACATCCACCAATATCCCTGTCATGATAACATACACCAATAATACCTTGTCCCTCTAAATAAAACTCAAAGAGTTAGACCCCCAGATTCGACAACTAATAAAGTAAAACTACAATTTTGCAACAAGTGAGATTCCATGACGAGGAAATCTTAACTCAGTGTTACCTGTGCTCCGTCCGAAGCCAATTCACATTCACATCACAAATAGCATCTTCAATCACATTCATGGATGATCTTTTTCTTTATCATTCTAGAATGCTAAATATTGCTCAGATGGAACAGGAGGTCTGTTAAAGTAAACATCAATCATTTCTGAACTAAAATCAACCAATACCCCCCGAATTCTCACCTCACTATCCACAAGATCAAAAAGACTGCAATGAAATTCTTTCACCAATTGAGTACACCCAGAGTCAACCGGAGCCTTAAATCTCTCCCAATGCCTTGCCCTAATTTGATCCTATATAGCCTTCCTCACCTATTTATACGTTCCCAAATGATGGATAGATCAAACTTCCTCTCCTTAATCACTTCATGTTTCTCATTTTTTTTAAACAATTGAGGCGGTCGATCACTAGAAAATTGAGGTTCTACTTGCTCATTACCCCCACTATGCTGGCCTACTTTCCCTTCTATACTCGTCCCCTTACAAGCTTTTATTTTCTTGAACTTGCTCCTTTACCCCTCATTCTTGCCCACCTCTCGAAACTCCCATACACACCCATTGTCATTTGGATTACATTCACATCAATTTATCAACCAATATCAACAATTATAAGCACTAGCAATTTTCAAATTCACAACCATAGCTAAATTCCACCAAAATTTATCAACCAAAATTTTACAATTTCTCAACAATAATTTAAATAATCCAACCCATAGTCCAACAATTCAAAGAATTAATCAATTCAATACCACAATTTTGGTCAAAAAAATTCGCACAAAAGTTTTGCTCCAAAATCACCCAATTGTTGTTAATAAGTCCAAAATAAAATCAATTCAAATGTACCCACAAATTGTCTTACACAAATGTCAAAATTTCAACCATAAAATTACGAAGAATGTTACCCGATTGGTGTCAATAATTTCCCAAGAAGATAATTGCAAAATTCCTCCTTCATGTTGAGTTTCTCCTAGCAAAACTCCAACTTGCTTTGTTTTTTATGCTCTGAAGATGATGTAGAAGTGTTGTTAGGGGATTATGATGTTTGGAAGGGTTTTAATGGGAGAAAATGGAAGAAACGTTGAACAGTTAGGGAGAGGGTTTTACGGTTGTGAGTAGAGAAATTGAAGAAATGAGCAAAGAAGAAGAAGAGTTCTTTTTAAACTTCAATTATGTTTGTATCGATGTCGCGACATGGAGTTTTCCATGTCACGATTCGGCCTGATCTCCTTTTATCCGCGTATCCATGAACACTCCATGTTATACAATCTCATGTGTCTTGATGTTAACAAGTATGTTATATTGCATGTGCAATGATGTCGCAACATAGAGAACCATGTTGTGATCAAATCGGGGTGAAATTTTGGCCTTTGCAGAAGTTTAAAGTCGATGTCGCGATTTAGATTTCCTTGTCGTGATTTAGCCCAAATGACCAAAATATCCTCCAAAAGTTTGAGGTCAATTTTGTGACATAGAAATCCATGTTGTGACATGGACCTGAACATCTGCAAGGTGTATTTTTGATACTTAGCCAAAATTTCTCCTTTCTTCACCAACTTTCTTCAAGTCCATGCACAACTTACAAACACCAAAATAACAAGTTTAGATGACAATTTTCACTCATTTTGTAGTACTATTTATTCAATTTAAAAACATACATTTTTAACTCAAATTTGTAACCAATTCAAATCAAATGACTCAAAATATAAGCTAATTAAAAACCACACTAAAACAAACAAAAACCAACTAAATTAAAACTTGGGTTGCCTCCCATAGAAGTGATCTTGTGTAAGCCACTGGCTTGACTACATGGTCATTGATCATTCTTGCACAACATAGATGAATTCCCACCCTTCATTAATTATTCCTCCCAAGTAGGGTTTGAGTCAGTGACCATTGACCTTGAATGTCCCTTCTTTCCCTTTTATCTCCACCTTCCATGAGAAAAAACTTGAACCACTTCAAAGGGTCCACTCCATCGCGATTTGAATTTTCTCGGGAATAATTTAAGGCTTGAATTGTAGAGTGTACCAAATCACAAGTTTTAAACTCTTTCCTTAAGATGAGTTTGTCATGCCATGCCTTAGTGCCTTTCCTTATAGATCAATTTTCATATGCTTCTTTCTAAAATTCATCCAATTCGTTCAAATCAAGAAGTCTCTTTTCGCATGTCTCATTCAAATCAAAAATCAAACACTTAATTGCCCAACATGCTCTATGGTCAAGTTCAATTGATAAATTACACACTTTTCCATATATAATACGGTATGGAGACATGCCTATACGAGTTTTGAATGCCATCCTGTAAGCCCATAATACATCATCCAACTTAATTGCCCAATCCTTTCTTGCATTATTCACAGTTTTCTCCAAAATTATCTTCAATTCCCAATTTGAAACTTCCACTTGACTCGAAGTTTGAGGATGATAGGCCAAGGAAATTTTGTGTTTCACCTCATACTTTGTCATTAAGGGCTCAAAATGGGAATTCTTGAAATGTGTACCCCCATCACTAATAACTTTTCTAGGCACTGCAAACTGAGAAAAGATGTTCCTTCGAAGAAATTTGGTAACCACTCTAGCATCGTTGGATATTGGGGTGGCTATTGCTTTAACCCATTTTTACACATAATCCATGGCAACCAAAATGAATTTTTTGGAATATGACGTTGGAAATGGTCCCACAAAATATTATCTGCCCTTTGGCATTCATCACATTTGAGCACAAACTCCCCAGAATCTTTGAAAATAGTTGGCCAATATAAACCACATTTAAGGACTTTAAAAGCTATTCGTTGAACTCCATGGTGACCTCTTATGGGAAATGAATGACAGTGTTTCAAAATGTTGGTCACTTCAAAAATGAAACACACTCTCTTAGAACTTGATCATTGTATCTTTGGAATAGATATGGTTTTTCCCAGAAGTAAAACTTGAGTTACGCAAAGAACTTCCTTTTCTCATTGATATTGAGCATCTTGATGTGTACTTATGACAATCTAGATGTCACAATGTCTGCATACCACGGGCTTGCTTCCTTCACTTCAAGCAATATCTCACTGGATGATTCCTCATTGATGGCTCTTTCTTCATAATTGACAAGAACTTACGTCTAGATGTTTCAATTCTTGATAAATGGTCCACAACCATGTTTTTAACACCCTTTCTGTCCACCACTTCCCAATCAAACTCTTGCAATAAAAGTGTCCATCTCAATAAACATGGTTTGGCATCTTGTTTAGAAAATAAGATAGAAGTACATGAATAAATAATACAGGCATGGGAGCAATCTTAGTAAAAATCGTGCCATGTGTATTAACACCGCTTTGCCTTTCATTCTAAGTTATTTGGACCCGATCAGGCAATGCTTTGGATCCATCGGATACGTGCCTCTTAAAGGCCAATGACTGTGTTGAGAGAACGACATAGAGGCAACCAATAAGCCTAACTTCATCAACAAATTTCGATTGAACACTTTCCCAGACGTGGACTGAGTGAAGTCATCAACCAGTTTTTGACCGTTTGCTCGATTGGCCCTTTCCTCAACGCCTTTTCAGGTTTTCGCTAAGGTTCCCCTCCCTTTTATTTTCATTTTTGCATTTTTCCGCACAGTATTAAAAAGAACTCTCCTTTTGCCTAGGCCGCCCCGTAGGGTTTTCAACCTAGCCTCTCTTTAGCTTTTGGTTTTTTTTTTTTTTAAAAAAAAACAAAACCCTTTCCGGGTTTTCACCTAGGAGGTCCTAGTAAAACAGCAAGGTGTGGGAGTAAACGGAAGACGTCTGGCTAAGTAATCGCCTTTTCCAATGCATGCGAACTTGAGTTTTCAAAGTTTTTCGCAATCATGATATTGCCTTCCTTTCGGGATAGACATGTTAACATCAACTGCTGAGACCGTACAAACTGCTCCCTTTAAGCCTATGCAGAGACAGGATAGTTAGGGTCAAAATGGGTTAAGTCTTGTGATTGGTAAAGATTGGGATTATCTTATACAAAAACTTGCCCCAGTTTAAGATGGGCGCTTTGGTTGGAAAGAATATAGCTACAAGGGATGGAAGAGCGGGTTTGTGATATGAGAAAAAACTGGTTATGTCCCTCATCTAAAAGAATTACCTCAGTTTTGGGCTGAGACATGTCTTACTTGAAGGCAACTGATTGAATTGGGGAAATAGATTTGCAAAAAAATTGCCCCAATTATAACAAACTGAGTTTTGTTGGGCATTTGTTTTGGTCAGCCTCTCAAACTTTTTTTTTGTTTTGTTTTGTTTTTGTTTTTGTTTTTTTTTTTTTTGCCACCCAAAACAACAATTTGCCCCAACATTGCAAATGAGCTCAGTTCCAACTTGTTTTTACGGCAAAGGATAGGGACAAAGCACAATTGAAACGAAAGATAGGCAAATAACCCATTCGAGAGATATGAAAGGGACAGTCCTGCATGTGGCTTAAAGCTGTCTCTTATAACATCTAGATGTGTATAAGAGTTCTGCAATGACTTAAAGGTTTACAAGGGACATTCAAGGTCAATGGTCACTGACTCAAACCTGTCTCTTATACACATCTGCCTTACTCTCTCATGTACAATGAATGGAAGCTATTTTTGAGCAAACTTGCCCTTTGCTTCGTCCTGTATTGGCAATATACGTATTTCAAAACTAGATCGCCAGCCTGAAAATGTCTGGGCTTGACTTTCTTGTTGTAAGCTCGGACCATCCTCCGTTGATAACATTGGCCATGACACACACCTGTTAGCCGTCTTTCATCAATGAGTGCAAGCTGTTCATGTCTGAGCCTTACCCATTCTGCATCCTCTAACTCAGCCTCCATAAGAATGCGTAGAGAAGGGATATCTACTTCCGCTGGCAAAAATAGCTTCCATTCCGTACATGAGAGAGTAAGGCGTTGCCCCAGTAGATGTCCTGATGGAAGTCCGATAACCCAGCAGTGCATATGGCAGCTTTTCATGCCAATCACGCTGACTGTCAACCATTTTCGAAGATTCGTGGTCTACAAACTACCCAGGCGATCCTTACTGCCCGCATGTACATTTTTGGCCTGTAGATGGTGGAATTCCGATGCTTAATCTTCTTATACAAAGACCATCTACCATGTCATTGAGCAGGTTCTTGGCATTGTCGGTAACCAATGTATCCGGGATCCCATCTAGATGTGTATAAGAGACAAGCGGCAAATGATATTCTTTGATCTTTAAACTCATTTTCGGCTTAAACTTCCTTGGCTTCTGCCTTACAGGCGGGCATTTAGGATCGGTGGGGAAGTTTGTGAACCACGACATCTGTTGAAATACCAGGCATATCATCATAAGACCAGGCAAAGACGTCATGGAAGACTGTCATAAGATCTAGATGAATAACGGACAGAATTGGGACAGACACGGACATAAGAAGAGGTTAAATGTATAAGATTTTAACCTCTCTTATGTCCGTGTCTGTCCCAATGTTCTTATACACATCTAGATGTGTATAAGAGACAGCCTGGAGGGAGATGCGTTATCATGGTATTTAATGCGATATGTCAAAAAACTGAGGAAAGTATTGTAATCGAGTGCCTCATCACTGACAGGTTAATGATTAGGTACAAGACCTGGTCTGTTCTTATACACATCTTTTTGGCCTCTTAGACAGATTTAGATATCCAAAGGATCAAAAGCATTGATTTTGGGCCATCTGGGAGAAAATAAAGTATGAAATGAAAGAAAACAAAATGAGCTAAAACATCTTAAAGAATAGCTTAAAAGTTCTCTTTTAATCAAAGATTTGTACAAGTGATCTTAGAGAACATAAACTTGACATTCATTGGCCATCCTATAAAAATCAATTGTTTCAGAATTTGTTGGTCTAGATGAATGATGAATGAGGAAGGCAATATCATGATTGTACTTGCTTTACTAATCAAATTGTTTTCAAGATTCATTTCCAAAACAGATGAATGAGATGAATCATGAATACAATGCTGTGAATGCACCTACTTCTTGACTAGATGTCATAAGAAAAACAACTTAAGAAGTACGAAAGATATATACAAAGATGAAATTAAAATGAGCAAAACTAAAAGGAATATCCTTTCAAATTTACCGAAACTCCCTGTGACTAGGGAGATCATCAGATGTCCAATTGTGCAGTTGGTCGATCTCAGGAAATGGCAGCTCAGTTCATCCTCCTCCGCCTGCTCTTGAATAATTACCCCCGCAATTAACTCGGCTATCCCTTGGATAAGGTCATCCTTTTCAGCCTGGTCATCTGCATCAGGAGCCATAATGGCGGCAGAACGTCTTAAGTAATCTTCTTCAGGTGTTATGACATCTAGGTGTATAAGAGACCTTCCTGTTCAGCTCTCTTCAGCTCCTTAATCTCCCTCAACTGCCTGGCATTCGGGCGAAATTCATCCCCAAACCTTGGCCGATGCGATATTCTCCATGCAGCATTTCCTTTGCAATCATTACACTCGCCTTATCCCAGACAACTTTCATTGATGACTGCTTTCCAGGCCCTCGGCTGACAGAGACCACATGATAAGCTAGGAAAGGCACCGGAGTGTCGCTGCTTTCTCCAACTTCCTCCTTGACCATCATGGCATGGTCATCTTCGACAAATACAGTAATTAGCTTAAGCTCGTAAACGAATTTAACCCTTTGATGTAAAGATGACGGAATAGCCCCAGCAGAATGGATCCAGGGACGTCCCAGCAGCAAATTATATACCCCAACAATTGGAAGAACCTGGCAAGTGACCTGATGAACAGATGGACCGACTTCCAAAACAAGGTTTATCTCTCCGGTGGCTTGTCTTTGAGCCCCGTCAAAATCTCAGAACACCATGGATGAATTCTTGACCAGGTCATGAGAGATTCCCACTTATCCAATGTCTTCAAAGGACAAATATTTAAAGCAGACCCATTATCAACCATGACCCTAGGCAAATGCCGTCCCTCACATCTAATCGAGATGAATAGAGCCTTGTTGTGGTTGCTCCCTTCAGAAGTTAAGTCATTATCAGAAAAACAAATTTGATTTGATGCCAGCACACTGCCCACTAACCCAGCAAGTTTAAGAGTGGGAATGTCACGAGACACATGGGCCTCACTCAAAATCTTCAATCGCCTCCTATTTCTGGGGTATACAGATCAGGTATAAGAGACAGGACATTATCACTGTCTCTTATACACATCTAGATGTGTATAAGAGACAGAGCCTCATGTTGGACGTGGTTTGTATGGAAGTGGAGATCGAAGAGGAAGAAGGAGCAATCAAAGAAGTGACAATGACTCAGATCAAACCGTTTTATTTGGATTCGTCATTTGTGATTCGGCCGACCTCGTGACAGACACTTCCTCCTCGAACCGGCTTTCCACCGACTATCACAGCTGAGGGTTGGTAATTCCACGGCACTGCATGTGTGCTCTCAATTGGCAATTGTGTTGGTAGTTCAATCACAACGGGATCTTGGGGTTCTACCTCAAACGGATCCACGTCTATGATAAAAGGCTCAGATGGCTCCGAATCCAAATAAAACGGTTTGATCTGAGTCATTGTCACTTCTTTGATTGCTCCTTCTTCCTCTTCGATCTCCGTCAGATGGCTTGAATGACAATGTACATTCAACGACTGATTATAAGAGATAATGGCTGACCATTCTCACATTTCACCATGTCTTTGACGTTGGCGTCAAACCTATCCGGAACTCCCCTCGGATACTGAGGAGGAGCTATAGGATTCAACCTCCCTGCCGATCTCAACTGCTCATATAGTTGCTCGATGGGCCGTCCCAAGTTGGTGAAATTACGGGGTGGTCTGTCATGTGGTCTGGCTTGGTTGGGGTTTGGTGGAGAGAAGTTATTTGGCTGGTTGGGTCTTTGACTGTTTGAGGGTTGTGGTCTTGGATTATAATATGAGAGCTGTGGATTAGGCACGGGCACTTGTACTTGTGTTTGGTATACGGGTTGAGGATAGTATTGAGGTGGTAGTGGAGGTGGTGCATAAAAGGGTTGTGGGTTAGGTCTTTGATATTGATGAAAATTGCGTGGTGGTTGGCGGTTGGGTTGGTTGAAAATAAAAGTCACTTCCTCTTCCTTCTTGTCAAGCTTCTTGCTCAGGGGTTTCTTAGCCACAGACGTGCTCCCCTGCATGGATTCTATCTGAAGTTTGAAAGCCGTCATGTCAATATAACCATATATTTTCCCGCTTTTCAAGCCCCTTTCAACAGCCTCTGCTTGCTGGACGATTTCTGAAAAGGATTTGCCAATAGACCCGGTCAACTTTTCATAGTAAGGAGGTTCTTGTGCATCAATAAAAAGTTTGACCATCTCCGTCTCAGTCATAGGTGGGCTCACTCTGGCAGCTAACGCCCTCCATCTTTTCACATATACACATCTAGATCTCTATAAGAGACATCTGTATGTGCATCAGAGCAAAACGGTCTGGCTCTAGGTCACGGTTAAACTCGTACTGTTTCACAAAAGCATTTGCCAAGTCCGTCCAATCCTGCAGTTTTTTGGGATCAAGCATTAAATACCATGATAACGCATCTCCCTCCAGGCTTCTGGCAAATACCCTCATTGCTATCCGAGGGTCACTTGTCGGATTCCCCAGCAAGTTGCAGAACATTTTAAGGTGAGCTACCGGATCTCCAGTGCCATTGTACTTTGGAAATTCTAGGATAGCAATGAGGGTATTTGTAGTCGATAGAGGGAAATTTATCTGTCCCCTGTTGCTGCTTCATGAAACTATCGAGACCGCTCCATCTTTTTCAATAGGGCATCATTGATAGTCGGTACAGTGGGTGGTGGTGGCATTAATTCAGCTTCCTCTCCCGGGGTGTACTCCAACTCAAGAGGAGGTGGTGGTTGTGGAATTGGATCTCGGTGGTGGCACGGGAGTTGGAGGAGGTTGATTCGTGGTGGTAGGGGTAGCGGCATCCCCATGCCGGGATTAGGAATATGAGGAGGTAGCATCTCGATTGGCTATTGACTGTCTCTTATACACATCTAGATGTGTATAAGAGACAGGAACCACGTTTTATGCTGTAAATTTATGTTTCCATTTGTTTGCGCACTGAATCTGTCTCTTATACACATCTAGATGTGTATAAGAGACAGGTTTTTGCTGGTGCGGTGCTCATACTGTCTTCAAATCGGAGCTTATGTGCACGCGAGCGGGTATAAATAGGGCTGCAGTTGGGCAGCTATTTTGACACTTAGGACCTACATATTAAAACATAATAAAAAGAAAAATTCAGATATATAAACAAACATAAACATAAATTTATAGCATAAAACGTGGTTCCTTTGCTACCCTGAAAGCAAAAAAAACTCTAAAGGGGATGAAGCCCGTTTGAACTTATTAGGCGAGCTCCTTTAGATGGTCTCGTATCTTCATTATTTGCTCCTTGTACCGCAGAAGCTTGCTACTTGCTGATTCAGCAGCCCCATTGTGCATTAGGCGTCCCAGATCATCGGCCATCTCAGTGCATGCCCTCTTTCGGTTGTATTCCTGCTCTCGAATACAGGATTGCTGTTCTTGAAGTCTTTTGTAAGCTTGCCTGTGCTTATCTAGAGCTATCTTCGTTCCCACTCCTGTAGCAAATATGGCACTTTGGTCGCCCTTTCAATTACTCGAGCGGAACTCATCTGCATGAAATACATGTTAGCCTTACCTGAGGCTTGTACCCCTTCAGAGCCTCTTTATAAAATGAACACGCAAGCTTGCAAATCCCTTTGTAGGTTATGTACCTAGGGATAGGTATGCAATTCTATACACAGGGTATCCGACAGGGTATCCCTTCTACGGCTAATGATATGCAATAAGTAACCTACGGGGGCCCTACAACGCTGGGGTTAGCCTAAATGCACACACGGGATAATAAAACTTTGAAAACATGTCGCGGGAGTGGGTCTCCTGTTTGGGTCTGGCAACCATATGCCTTTGACCCTACCTAAGGCTTATGCAATGCAAAAATCAAAATTTACTCTTTCTTGCGGGAAGTAGATACAAATTACAGGGCCAATATAAATCATACGAATCAGAAAAACTAATTACTATTACATAGCAAAAATTGTAAGGCTATTTACTATTACAAGCCAGATAAATGGGTGGGTCTTACCGCCTCGTGTCTAGTGTCCTAAACAAGGTCCACACAGTTCTGCCCTATGGTTTAAGCTATATGACCATGAGGCTAGGCTTACTCTAAGTCTAATGCAATCTAGATAGGCTTGGTTCCCGAACCTTCAGACTTTGGCCCAAAAATAAAATCCGTCAATTTCAATGGGCCTTATCGTCGGTGGTTGGGTGATCGCCACAGATACCGTTACGTGCACATTGTGTCACGACCGCATATCTGGGTAGATCATCTTAATTCCTACAGGGAATGTGAGAACGACACCCATAAAAATCAGGACATGCAATAAATGAGACATGTGTTATGCTGTGTTCACTTGGAGGCGGTAAGATTCACACATTTTAGCGCGTTTGGCTCTAATGGTTTGATGCACCCCAACACCCCAAAAATTTCCCCCAAATTAACCACAAATAGGTATAATAGCAAGATATATTAAAACATGTACAATAAAGCAAGAACAAATCACACCTTAAGTAGACAGGATATGGCACGTAAAACGAGACCTAAATCGAGTAAATTGGCACTCAAGACAGCAAACATAGTGAAATACAGTAAAACAAGTGTAAAATAATTTGAACATAATTCCCGAAGTGAAAGTAACAGATAGCATGTGGCACATAAAACGAGACCTAAAATCCGTAAGTCGGCACACCAGACAGCAAAATGGTGAAATACGTTAAAACAAGTGTAAATTAATTGAAAAGAACAGATAAAGTAACATATAGCATATGGCACGCAAAATGAGGTATAGAGCCGGTAACATAGCACACAAAAATGGGTAAAAATTAGCCGGTTTATAATGAACGGGGTAAAATTGAGAGAAACGCGTTAAAATCGTGCGCCCGGATTCTCAAAGTCCCCAGTGGAGTCGCCACGCTGTCGCGCCTCCCCTTTTACCGCGCTTACCGACCCGCGGTCTGGCCGGCACCGGTGGGACCGGCACCGTCGCCAACGTGTGGTGCTCGTGAAATAGGTGATTGAATGCAAAGATCCTACTTACAATTTACAAACATAAATTACCTACTTACTATTACAAATTTAAATGAATCACCTATTTACTATTACATAACGGGGCCTTCAATGTTCCCTTATGAATACAGATCTTTTTGTATAAAATTTCTAAATTAGGGAAAACAAGACTGGAGTCGCCACCCGGTGTGACATGCACCGGTCCCAAAAAATACCTCAAAATTTAAAAAAGAAAATAAACCCTAGTTTAGATTTACTCCTGGTCCACGTAACTCAAAAAAATGAGTTTATACAATCTTGTTGTAAAATGGGAAGGTTTGGGATTTTCTTGATGGTCCCTCGCACCCACTTTACCGCGTCACCGGTTGCGTGATTTTATCGCGTTTCGCTTTTCAATTTTAGTATTCATTATTGCCGGCTTTGTAGCATACGTGTGCTTTGAGATAGTTTAAAAGTAATAAAATATGTACATGTTAATGAGGAAACGAAAATAAATAGTAAATATTAACATGCAATTATTAAGTCCTAGGCTAAATTGAATTTTATTCAAATATTTAACTTCTAGTTGTTCAACTAATCCAAAATTTGAGGGCAAAAGAGTAAATTCACCTAATTTAACAAATAAGATAAGGCATAAATATTATAATGAGACCAATAAACATTAAAATAAAGCACCAATCATCACAAAATCAATTAATAAAAAATGTGCAAAGATCAAAGTATATTTACAATTAAACACTCATAAGGGCAAAATTGTAGTAATTTCACAATCCAAGGATAATTAAAACATATTAAAATGCCAAACAGAAATCAAAGCAAAAATTGGTGGTTATCGACATAAAACATGTAATTTGAAAGAAATTTGAAGAAAAAAAAAATAAAAAAAAAAATAACATGATAAACCAAATTCAGGTTTAGCGGCTTCATCCCCGATAACCGAATTTCGGGTTCTCAATATAAATATCATGCAGAATACGAAATCTGGAGGGCCAAAAGCAAATAAAATTTTTCTGCCATATTTGCTACAGGAGTCTGTCTCTTATTTAGCCCTCATCACACACGTACTTCTGTTTTACACCATGATTTTATGTCTCTTATACACATCTAGATGTGTATAAGAGACAGGCGCCAAGTAGGCCCTATCAGAAGGGCCTAAATATAATTTAAGAAAATATTCTCGGGCTAAACTAAAAGAAAAACTTAAATATGGGGGAGTAAAATGGAAAAATTTTCTAACCTTTCTTTTCTTTTGTGCAGATTTTTATGGGCTACCAGCCTTTTTCCACCACGATTTTGGCCCAGAATATGAACGATTTTGCTTCGGGTTTGAAAAGAAAAGTTGTAGCTTCAGGAACGGTCTACAACTTTTATGCTTTGAGTTTAATTCAGTTCCTCTTCCATCGCTTGAAATCTTGGCTCAAAGTTGGTTGTCTGGAAAATTTTCCAGACTTAGAAATTTTTCTGGAAAATCCTCTGGACCAACAGCCTTTTTCTACCACGTTTTTGACCCTAGAAATGGACGATTTTTCGACAAAATTTAGGATTTCAAAAGAGAAGTTGTATTTCCAGGTATCTTATACAACTTTTGTTCTTTGATTTTAGTCTAATTCCTCTTCCATCGCTTGAAATCTTGGCTCAAAGTTGGTTGTCTGGAAAATTTTCCAGACTTAGAAATTTTTCTGGAAAATCCTCTGGACCAACAGCTTTTTCTACCACGTTTTTGACCCTCTAAATGGAAGATTTTTCTTTGGGTTTCAAAAGAGAAATTGTATTTCCAGGGACCCTCTACGACTTTTGTTCTTTTAGTTTAGTCTAATTCCTCTCTGATCGTATGGAATTTTGGCTCAAAGTTGGCTGTTTGGAAAATTTTCCAGACTCAGAAATTTTTCTGAAAAATCCTCTGGACCAACAGCCGTTTTCTACCCCGTTTTTGGCCCTCTAAATCGATGATTTTGCTTAATATTTTAAAATCGAAATTTTAACCCCAGGAACCCTCTAAAATGTTTCTTCTTTGAGTTCAGTCTAATTCCTCTCCGATCGTCTTTATGAAATTTTGGCTCAAAGTTGGCTGTTTGGCAGAGTTTTTTTTTTTGCTTCAGAAAGTTTTCTGCAGAAAATTTTTTCTCCCTCTTTAGACTGATTTTTTGTGCTTTTAATCCAATTCATTGAAAGTACAAAATCAGTCTAAAGACCATCCTTGTCATGTGGGAGTATGGGCATCTGAAATTTTGGTGAAAATGGGTGAAAACGCAGAGAAAACATGGCCAAAAGCAATTTCTTGGCGCGTGAACAAGACGTGATCGTTCACGCGCTGAATTTTTTTTTTTTTTTTTTTGAAAAATCTAAAAACTTAATAATATTAAAACTCATTCTTTGTATTTCAAAAATGCATAAAACACATAATAATTAAACACCATAAGACAAATTAAGAGAGAATTAAAGGATAAATTAAGAGGAAATCAAAAATTAGGTTAAAAAGAAATTAAAAGGGAAATTAAAAAGAAAATTGAGAGTCAAATTAAAAGAAAAATAGGGGAGAACTTGCGGGACAAAAATAGTCCCGGTGTCTACAACTAGGAGCATTGCAAAGCCCAAAGGGCATTCTCCTATATGTAAAGTACCAAAATGGGTATGTAAAAGTTGTTTTGTGTTGATCTTTCGAACAAATGACAATTTAAAGATAACCAGAATAACCATCAAGAAAATAATAACATGCAAAACTGGCCAACCTCTCAAGCATTTGATCAATAAAAGGCAAAGAAAATGATCCTTACGGATGGCCTCATTCAATTTACGAAAATCAATGCACATACACCAACTCGTGACCGATCTAGAGGAGAGGAATTCATTGGTTTCAGTAACTATCACGGTAATTTTATCCTTTTGGAAGGAGTTGAGTGGGACTAACTCACTTTCTATCACTAATAGGGTATATAATACTGGCTTTCAAAAGTTTGATAACCTACTCCTCACAACCTTTTTCAAAGTAGAATTCAATCTCCTTTGAGGCTGCCTTACCGATTTATTCCCTTCATTTAACAATTTTTTTTGCATACAAATTGAATGGGGCTAATTCCCTTAATGTCATCAATAGACCAAGCAATGGCATTTTTATGCATTTTAAGTACCATAATCAATCTTTCAGGTTGCTCACCCGTCAAAGATGCATTCACAATTGCTGGATATGTCTCATTCTCATCAAGATATGCATACATTAAATGAGTAAGAAAAGGTTGAAGCTCCACCTTGGGGGATTCGTTGATCGGAGACCCCTATTTACCTTTTTCTTTATCTTCCTCTTTTTTTTTTTTTTGCAATAAAGTATCATTCTCCAAGTGATTTGCATTCTTCATTCCATCTTCATCATATTGAATTAGGTCATTTGAATCCAACACATCTTTTTCCAATGAAGAATTCTCCAACTCATTCCTACAACAATCATCAATTAAATCATCTACCACATTTATACTCATAATATCATCATAAATTGAAAGAAGCTTTAATGAATTAAAAACATTAATTGTAACAATTTCATCATTTATCCAAAATTCCAACTTTCCATCTTGAATTGCATCAATGAGTGCATAGCCTGTTGCATACAATCTTCCATGTGTATAGGCAAGATTTATCCTGGAATATGTCTATACAATAAAGTCGGCCGGAAGGTAGAGTTTGTCAATTTTAATAATCACACACTCAATGATTCCCTATGAAAACTTTATGCTACGATCCGCAAGTTACAATGAGACACTTGTGGGATTCAAATGACTTCCATTTAATTCCTTGGACAATGCATAAGGCATGAGGTTTATTGAAGCCCCTGTATCTTACACACAGCCTTCCCAAATTGCAAACCTCCAATCTCACAAGGTACGGTAAAAGATCCAGGGTCCTTGAGCTTGCATGGTAACCTCTTAGTAAGGAGAGCACTACAATTCTCCGTTAGACATAGAATTACATAGAATTTCATCTTCATGCTTTTCCTTTTGATCTTATTAAATTGAGGACTTCTCTTCATGAATCTAGATGTGTATAAGAGACAGATTTGCCTCTTATGAAGGAAATGTTAATTTATAGTGAATCTTCTTGAATATTTCAAGAAACTTTCTGAACTATTCACCTTTTCTTATCCTTCAATCTTTGAGGGAATGGTATATTCATTTGCTTAGGCTCTTGATAAGTAGGATCCTTACCTTTATTGAAGTTTAATGTATCGGGCTTGAATAGACTACAAGAAGTTTATGCCTTGTCCCATTGAAGACTCTCATTTTTTCTCTTCTTTGTCGTCAACTTTTTCCTTTTTGATACCCTTCAATGAATGTCTTCCAACCCTTTCTTTCACTTCCTTACCACTTCTGAGGGTGATGGCCTTGCATTGCTTCTTGAGATTTGGAATAGTATCATTAAAAAATGTCAAGATAGGTCTTTCATTATTCAATCTTGCCAATTGACCTATAAGAATTTTCAGATATGTTGACTTGACTCTCAAGTTCTGTTTCTTCTCTCCTTTTCTTCCTTATCCCTTCTAGATCTTTCCAACTCCATTCTCAAGTACTCCGCCTCTCTCTCCCAACCATCTTCACCTTTACATTCTCTCTTGGAACAAATTGGTCATTATACATGGATTGGGAAGAATTTGAATGTTGGAATAGAGGCCTTGGTTTTTGATTTCAAAATGGAGTATTAGATGAAGATTGACAGGAGTTGGTTTGGAAGTTTCTTTGGTGTGGAGGTGTGATAAGACAACTCTAGAGGATGAACATGAAGATGGTTGTGGAAGTTTTGAGGTAGGGAATTTGTTGATAAGAATGGTTGGATTGATTGTTTAGATTGCTCCATGAAAAGTTGGGATGATTCCTCCAAACGGGATATATGTGTTCCCATAAACTCTGAGCAAGTTTCTTGGAAAAGATGGTAGATTAGACACATATTTAAGTTGCTCATTAGATTGTCTAAGTCATTTCACATTGCCCATTTGCATGACCATCCCCACAAAAATCACACCATGGGTGGTTGGGTTGGAGAAGAAGATATTGCATTCGCACTACTCAATCTCCTTAAGTTCTCCAACACTTTTGCAACATTGTTCATCACATGTGTCATAAACATACTTTGTTGAGCTAATAGGGCATCTTGCACATTCGAATTAAATACTCCATTTGTTGCATTAGCATGATAGGATTGATGTTGAGCTACCGGCGGAGCCATTGGTCCATGATAGTAATAGTTATAAGCCATTCTATTGAGGAATTCTTGACCTTCCTCCAGTGTCTTGTAGGATATGGAACCATAGACGGAGGCATCTACTATTGATTTTGTCTCTTGAGTCAATATATTATAGAAGGTTTGAATTTGAAGCCATAATGGGATTATAAGATGAGGACACTTCCTTAACAAATTCTTAAAACACTCCCAAGCCTCACCTAAGCTTTCTACCATATCTTGTTTAAAGGAGGTAATCTCATTGCGCAACTTGGTGGTTCTTGAAGGGGGGAAATATTTTGCCAAAAATTCTTGTGTTAGTTGGTTCCACTTGGTAAATGTCCCTTGGGCATGAGATTAAAGCTAAGATTTTGCCCTATCCCTTAAAGAAAAAAAGAATATGTCTTCCATTCTCACACAATCTGGGTGCACACCATTGAATTTAAAAGTGTCAAAAACCTCCTCAAAGTTCTTTAGATGTGTGTATGGATATTCATTAGGACCATCCCCAAACATTGTTTGAGCTTGTAGCGTTTGTATCAAAGCAGGATTAATCTCAAAATTATTTTTTTGCATGAGCACCCATGCAATGCTAGAATTCGCCCTATCAAAACTTGGTATGACATATTCTCTCAGTGGTCTACCATTCATGTTCATACCATTCCCATTTTCATAACCACCCATTCCATGATTTCAGGCAACTTCTTCTTCATCATTAGCATTGTTCAAATTCCTTTTATTTTGATTGACATTCGCCATTTCAATTCTCTCTAGTTCTTGTTGTACTCTTTTATGCTTCCATATTTCTCTCAACTCTTTTTCTCTCTCTTCATCCAAGCAAATTAAAGGTCCCTCGTCTCTTCTTACCATGTACTACAAAAGCCAAATCAAGTAATTAGTTCAAGTGAGTCCGTGACAATTCAAAAAGAAGAATCACCAACATAAACAATTAAACTAAAATTAACAACTAAATTAACAAAAATGCCTAATCTACACGATCCATAAAGTGCTCAATATTGCCAAGTACCAAGAACAATACCTGGCAACGGTGCCAAAAATTTGTCAGGCCTTCAGGTAAAGGTCAAATAAAAGAAAATAAGTAATAATAAAACCTCACAAAATCACTACACTCGACCTCACTTCCGCAAGCATACGGAGTTGGTAGTAGTATAGGATGAGTGGGTATCATTCCCACGAAGATGTGTCTATACACATGGCAAGCAATTACCGAGATTTACGGACCTTTGTACAGTTAGGTGAATCAAATTGAGAAGAAAGATCTTAATCTAATCAAAGCCATGATGCAATTAAACAATTTAAAACTGAAATTAAACTATATCTACACTAAAGAAAGTAAATAAAATTAAGTCGGTATGACATTAAGAAACTAATTAATCTATTCTAATGAAAGCAAGTAAAAGAAGCACTCAATTCTACTCTAATTGGACTAGACTACGATTAAAAGTAAAGAGCAAATAATTAACCTAACTAATGAGAACACTAAGAAAGCTGCCATTTCTAGTCTAGAATTAGCAAAGAAATATACTTGAAATATAAATATTTTTTGGATTTTTGATAATAATGAAGGAAAACCACTAAAATTTAACTAGAAATTAATGCATGGAATTGAAAAGTTCAAATTAGGAAGCATTAAATTAATAAGAACCCTAATTACTCTAAGAAAACTTGAAGTGGAAGTAAAGAGATTTTCAAAAATCTAAACTAGAAAGCAAGGAAAATTATATATACTTGAAGTAAAGGATTAACCCACTAAAACTATGTAATTAAAATCTAAACTTGCAAGGAATTAAAGACTAGATCTAAATGAGAATTTAAAAGGATTTGTATTAAGAAATAAAACTTGAGAGTCAAGTCTTTCTATTCTACTCTAATCTAATCTAAAAAGTACAAACTACACTACTCACCAGCTATGTATATTAACAGATGTCCATAGTACCGTAAATAATAGAGTATTATACAAGCCAAAATCAGGAATTGGCTAGAAATATTACAAAATTATCATTACTATTTTCGCTGAAATAGATGTCTCTTATCACATCTAGAAAATTTCATAAGATGACATGCCCTAAAAAAATATATCATGTTTCACCTCCATGTCGTGACATGGACCCTTTTTCTAACAAGTTTTCAATTTCTCAAATATGACATCTGGGCTCTCGTACTTTGTTTATTTCAGCTTCCAACCTCCAATTTAAACTTGCATAATGTTAAACTAATTAAGTAATCAATTTAACTAAAATTCTAACAAAAACTTATCATATTTTAAAATAGCTATAATATAAACACATAATATGGAAATTAACTAACACCTTCAATTTATTAACCAAAATTCAGAATTTAAACTAACAAAATGTTATGATTTAGAGTTGAATAACTCTAGTTTACTAGAGTTATCAAAATGTAAAAAAGAAAAACTGCATGAATTAAATTTCTCGTTTTCATCATGCGTAATTTGCATATAAAGATCTAGATGTTTAGTGGATAATGGTAGACTTTTCATAGATTTGATACTCCAAGGGTTACTTTATGCAATCTATTTTCAAAGTTAACACCGCATACAACTCACTAGTTAATTTAGAAGTACAAATTCATTACCGGATATGGTATTATTTTTGTCATTGAATGCTGAATTTTTTTTTTTTAATTCTAGTTGTATAGTATTTCATGTTCTTATAGAAAACTAGAGTCAATATTTATTTTTATGTATTGTACTTTTTTGGAATTGTCAATAATTTTTATGTATAAGTCACTTCTTAAACCGGAAAACGGAATTAGCTACTTGGTTATTTGTTAAATCTGTTCACTAGATAAAGTAAATAACTTATTGTGTATTTATGAAAGAGTTAAATGAAATAGATGCATAGATTATGTGCATTAACTATATATCCAAGCACACTCAATGAGTTTGTGATGACCACAACATTAAGTGATAAATATAAATGGTACGGAAGCAGTTAATGTTCGAGACTAATATTTCTATGAGGATGGTTAAATCTTACAAGTCGCATTTCAGTGACATTTTTTTTTTTTTTCAATTAGAGTACTATTGTTTGTCATTTTGAGTTAAAAGTTAGTATTATTCTTTATAAATGTTCTTTTATTTCTACATGCAAAAATGTAATTGGCCCTTTAGTACACATGGTCCTAGATCATTCCTCTTCTTCTAATCATAATTCATGCATGCTCAATATGATACAAAATGATACCCAAGAACAAACCCTTCATTTCTTGGGATGCTGCTCCACAAGACATACCATCAACATCTCCGAATTTTTGCTTTACATCGCCTCATTCAGTGGTTCTATTATGTTGTTGTTTATGGATAGAAGAGTGGTAACCACCATGCAATATGCAGTATTCTCTTATTTGACTTCCAAAATGAAGGACATAAATAAGGATGATGATACACATCATTGTGACCGTACCATACAACACCTAGCATCCCAACCTTCGGCTGTACATCTTTCGCCTCGCTTTCTTGAGAAAATGGTACAAGACAATCCCATTCCTCCAATGCATCACATTTTGTCCCGTTTTACAAGCCGATCTGAACTTTTTGATGCAGAATACAAATTAACAAGGTCTTTTGTTCATAGTCATTTATGCGTTTACACTCAATGATGCTATTGTCAGCATCGATTTTAGGGTCTTCGACATCAACATCTCCCCTTCTCAATACATGAGACATAAGTATCATAAGGTTGAATCCTAAGTGGGGTGATTGGCAAGGGGATGAAAATGCTAGTAGTGTCTGGAAGAGAACTCAATAGGATGGCACCACGTCTACCACAGATCTAGTTTTGTAGACCACTAATATTGAGTTGATGGGCTATATGCAGAGATAGGATGAGATGTCTTCATCATTGTTGCTTGGTCTGTCCGGCCTGATCTAGAATATGGAAACTATGCATAAGAATTAGGGCGATTATTTAAAACATTTATGTGTAATTCTGACTTCATTCTATCTGTGTATATTCGTTGATTTCTAATACTGATTTGTATATTATTAGTTCAATCTATAACACAAAATAGTGTAATAAATAATAGTAGATAATGGATGTAAATATAAATACAATAACTGTTTGGTATAATACATAACTTTCTCTTAAAAACCCATTTCTCCCCCTTGATTTTAGTAACTCAAACCCATGACCAATAAGTCTTAAAGAAGTGTCTTTCCACATTATCTGTATTTCATCCTCAAAATAATACATGACTTTAAATCCAAAGAAAAATTGAGTTATCGTTACTCATTAAAGGACATCTCATAATCACTCGCCTATGCTAGTCCAACATAGGTCACATAACATTCTGTTCGTAACAGTACTCTCCATTGTTACAGAATATAAACATGTCATGGAAGTGTTTTCCTTATTTGATGCATAGTCTGATATAATTATTTTCCACTAATATGCAAATTACCTCCAGTTTAAGTACATCAACCAGTTTTTAGTTATTATTGATACAATTTCAAACTATCATTTCATGACCTTTAATTCATCGTTTTTCTCCCTCTGAAGTTTGTGCATCTTTTTTAAAGATCAACTTGCTTGATCACTTGACATTCCCACATTCTTGATGCTCTAGCTACATTTTGTTCTTTAGAATAACGCTTCTTGGAATCCATGGAATACCATATATTATCATGAAATTCAAAATTGGCGCCACGAAAATGAGGTGAGAGAAAACAAACATTTGAAAGTCGAAGGGAGAAGGGTTTGGCCATTTGAAGGAAAAGATACATAGACTAAATGAAGAAGAGAAGAAGACATGAGAAAGTATTTGAAAATAGGGGAAGAGGTGTTCAACAACTAGATTTAGGGTTTTGAAAGTCCGCATTCAAAGAATTCGACTTTATTACCTCAGTCGCCAGTAGTTGAAAAAATGCAACTATACTATACTTAGAACATAAAAAATTCATGTCTCTTTGATTTGTATGGCCAAACACAAACAATCTAGATGTCTCTAAGAGACAGCATCTAGATTTGTATAAATATACAGTATAGAATTCTTTCAATTTTTTGAATTTCTATTTTTATAATGTTAACTATTTTACTAAAATTGACAAATCTAGCTACTGTATTCTATAAATTTTATTATATTGACTTGTTACTGTTAATTGGATAGACAATGTTGATGGCTTTAGTAATCTACAGTTCAGTTATTGTCATCTATTTAAACTAGTCCTTTCCTTTCTTTTTCTTATAATAATAAGACTATTTGACAAATATGTAAGTACTACACATAAAAACATAGAGATACTGCATGTGTTTTATGAAAGAAAAAAAAAATTAAGATATACATTATAAATGATTCTTTTTGAGGTCTTGTAAATGCACCTAATTGATAATGATGAAGAGATAACAAAAATTTTATCTAAATTAATCGTTTCATAAATCTTTAATAGCTTTCCTAGAAAAAATAATATATATATAGAGAGAGAGAGAGAGACAGAAACTATGTGCAAATGAAAAAAACAAGCACGAATCAGAGAGGTCATTCCTTATTTAATTTGTCTCTTAAATATTCTCCTCCATTTGACTAGTATTGATTCAAGTCTTGGGCAATATATAAAATTCTTCCTACATATGTCTTTACTTTCTTTTTCTTTTAACTTAACCTGAGATTTTGTAGCAACCATTTCTACCTTCTGTGTTTGTGTAAGAGCTCACTCCTTAATTCCTTAGTACTCAATCTTTTCTAAAGATTATTAACTTGTATCACTTAAACTTTCTTCTTTTAAACCTGTTAGTTATCACAAATGTAAGCAAAGGTATCTATTTACCTTAATAAAAGAAATATCTTCGCTTGTATTGAATATTAATTTTCCCTTTTTAGGAAGTTTCTACATGATACATAAAACAAACATTAAAACCTCTAACCAAAGAGTTCTGCTCTATGCGTTTAAGGGCCAAAACTTTATTGGTTTATTAGATCAAGGGAACATTTCGATTATATTTTAATTTGGAAAGACTCTATGTTACTGCCTTGTTGGTTGAAGTCTTTTAGGATATATTGTTCATTCATGGATGACTAACATAGGTAATGCTACATTTTATAATTGATGCATAAACTTTTTTGTATTTATATAGATTTCCTTAAACTATTTGCCATTATCGTTTACATAGTAATGACTATTTTATAGAATGAAGATAATGGTAGTTAACCTTAGCAGACCTATTTTGCAAAAGTTATGACAATTCACGTAGAAAAATTTATCCCTCAATCTTCAAACAAACAATAAGAATTCAGTATCTATTTAGTATGTTGAAATTTTTTTTTTATGCAAATTTTTTTTTTCAAAATTGTCGTCTTCTAATTATTCTTTTTTTTTTTTTTTGGCTTTCAATAATAATTTGTTTTCAATTTTTTACTTGTTTGGTGCAATACAAAATGCATTCAAAATTTTTTCACTAGCAAATACTTTATTCGAAAGGGTTTTCTTGTAAATGATTTTTTTGGTTATCGATAACAATTTAACTATTGTAAATTTATTTGTCTTAGTTTCATTTGCATAATTCTCAACATTAAGTCAACTTAACTAAATTAATTAACAGGATAAGAATCTGAGAAATAAAAAAATAGTACCAGAAATATATTATATCTGAATAATATGTGATAATTCCACAAGTGTCTGTCAAGGTTTTCTCTATTTTATTTTATTGGCTTCTTAGTCGTATTAAGGGGATTATAAGCATTTCACACAAAATGTGCAATAAGTGTAATTTTTACAAACTTTAATTGTTGTATCAGATTATTATTATAAACTCAAGGAAGGTTAATGCAGTTAATGCTAATTATAAATGGGTGCAAACTGAAAAGAAATGAAACAAAATAAATAAGTATTCCATATCATTAAAAATTGTGAGATTTGACAAACAATAAATATTCATGAATATCACCCATGAAATATAAAAAATTTGTAAAAGCAAATGGTTGATCTCTAGCATCGAAGCCATAGCCAAAAAAATCCAAATCATTGACAACAAACCGATTTTGATTCATTATGCAGAAGAGTATAGATGTGTTACAACTTGTTGAGATTCATACGATTCACAATGCTTCACTCAGTGAGTCAAATAGTTGATTCTGGTAATACAATAAAAATAGTGAACGAAGAGTGTTACGAAAAAATTCATTAGGGTATGTGTTGTGGTATCTTTTTTTGTGATTGATTTTGTTCAATTTTGTCCAACTAATTAAGAAATTTTTGGGTTTTGTCCCTAACCCATCATTAGTATTTTTTGGAGCATTCAGAATCAAAAGAGCATCATTTGAGAAGATTTATCAAGGACTAAAATTCTCAGCTTTTGAACTAGTTTTTGTTCTTGATCCTTCCAATGATTCCCTTAGAAAGGAAAATTCTTGCGGTGAAAAGTAAATACTTGGAGACATTTCAAGTGGAAAAGATTGGGATTCTTGAAAATTCAAATTTGGGTCTATTAAAACGTCGAGATTTTTTGTCAATGTTGAAGTTCTAATGAAGCACTTGAGGTAGTTAAGAAGGAAGTTTTGGGAGAATGAGCTATTGGATGGAGCATTTATTGATGAACCATTAGCTCCCATAAGAAACTAAATATTGATTGAGATTATACTTGGCAGATAAGGAAAAGAGTATGGTAGTGGTGTGGGCCAGGAGGAAATCTGACTATGGTTTAAAACCAAGCTTGCTAGTTTGGAAAAAAAACTTAGGAAGACTTGGTAAACCATATCCTCACCTATAGTCCTTCTAGTCAAGATTAAATCTTTTGAAATTTTGCTTACATCACTGATGTCATTTATTCTATAAGGTTCATCCCACACTACAAAGTATACAAGTAGGATAAAAAACTAGGTCTAAGTAAGTGTTTTCCCTTGTTAGTTTATGCGTTGTCTATTTAAAAATTGACTTTTGAACAAATGGCTAAAATGGCCCCTAACATTACATTTTTGGAAATGTTCTTTGAATAACTCATATTTAAATTGTTAGTTGTTATTGCAAAAGAAAATTTTATCCAACTAACTGAGCAAATTCATCTTGAGTGACAAAATTACCCACAAAGATAATAAGTTTTGATCCGCCAGCTTACTTTATGTGTTGTTTTTTGTGCTTCACTCTTTCTGTCTACTCTTTCTCTCTTCCCTTTCCATTCCTTCTTTGGCCAAAGACAATGACAAAGAAGACAATGATAACTCTTCTTCAGTAATAACTATTTTCTGGTAGTTGTGTTCAATCTAAAATTTATGTAGTATTCATGATTAGATTCCAAGAGTACTACTACTACTAATATCTTTTTGCTCTCTCTCATTGCACTAATCTATCAATATCCAACATCAACACAACTCCAAATTAGTATGTTGAGTCAATCATGAAGTGAATTGCATTTCAACCTCACATACATTTAGAGGCACAACCTTGAGAAAACCTCTTAAATCCCCATTATTTTCTCCTCCTTCTTGGAAGAATTAGAAATAGTCAATGAATCTTCCAAGATGGAGTTTACACATCTTCCTACTCATTTATTGTATGCAACATATCATGATGAGAATGAGACATACCCAATAATTATGAATGCATCTTTGATGGGTGAGCAACCTGAAAGATTGATTGTGGTACTTAAAATGCATAAAAATGCCATTGCTTGGTCTATTCATGACATTAAGCGAATAAGCCCTTCATTTGTATGCATAAAATTTTTTTGAATGAAGGGAATAAATCGGTAAGGCAACGTCAAAGGAGATTGAATCCTACTTTGAAAGAGGTTGTGAGGAGGAAGCTATCAAGCTTTTGAAAGCCAGTATTATATACCCTATTAGCGATAGCAAGAAGGTTAGTCCCACTCAACTCTTTCCAAAAAGGATGGAATTACTTCCTACTAGATTGGTCACGTGTTGGCGTATGTTCATTGATTTTCATAATTGAATGAGGTCACCCGTAAGGATCATTTTTCTTTGCCTTTTATTGATCAAATGCTTGAGAGATTTGCCAGTTTTGCATGTTATTATTTTCTTGATGGTTATTCTGGTTATCTTTAAAAGTATTGTCATTTGTTCGAAAGATCAAGATAAAACAACTTTTACATACCCATTTTGGTACTTTGCATATAGGAGAATGACCTTTGGGCTTTACAATGCTCCTAGCATATTTCAATGTTGCATGTTTTTCATTTTTCATGATATGGTTGAAAAGTGCATAGAGATCTTCATGGATGATTTTAGTATATTTGGTTTATCATTTGAAGATTGTCTTGTAAATTTGACAAATGTGTTGACAAGATGTGTTGAGACTAATTTGGTGCTTAAATGATAAAAATGTCATTTTATGGTAAAAGAAGGAATTGTTTTGGGTCATAAAGTTTAATCAAGAGGTATAGAAGTTAATAGAGCCAATGTAGAGGTGATTGAAAAGTTACCCCCTCCCATTAATGTTAAGGTGTGAGAAGTTTCTTAGGTCATGCGGGTTTCTGTAGGAGATTCATTAGGAATTTCTCACATATAGCTACAACTTTGTGCTCTTTATTTCAAAAAGATTGTCCTTTTTACTATACTTTATGATTCTTGTTTGAAAGCAATTAATGAGTTGAAACATACTCTTGTAATTGCACCTATCATTGTGGCACCCAATTGGTCTCTTCCTGTTTAGTTTATGTGTGATGCTAGTGTGTATGCAGTAGGTGCCGTTTTGTATCAAAAGATGAATAAAATGTTGCATGTCATTTACTATGCAAATATGACCTTAAGTAAAGAACAACTTAATTACTCTATTACGAAAAAGAAACTATTGCTATAGTCTTTGCATTTGATAAGTTTATATCATATTTGATTGGGTCTAAGGTAATTGTGCACACCGATCACTCCGCATCAAAGTACTTATTTTCTAAACAAGATGCCAAACCATGTTTATTGAGATGGATACTTTTATTGCAAGAGTTTGATTGGGAAGTGGTGGACAAAAAGGGTGTTAAAAACATGATAGTGGACCATTTATCAAGGATTGAAGCATCTAGACTTGTCAATCATGAAGAAAGAGCCATCAATGAGGAATCATGAACTAGTGAGAAATTGCTTGAAGTGAAGGAAGTAAGCTCGTGGTAAGCAGACATTGTTAACTATCTTGTTGCAAAGATAGTACCGAAGATGCTTAAAATCAATGAGAAAAGGAAGTTCTTTGCAGAACTCAAGTTTTACTTTTGGGAAAAACCATATCTATTCCGAAGATGCAATGATCAAGTTCTAAGAAGGTGTGTTCCAGAAAGTGAAGTAACCGACATTTTGAAACACTGTCATTCATTTCCTATAAGAGGTCACAATGGAGTTCAACGAATAGATTTTAAAGTCCTTCGATGTGGCTTATATTGGCCAACTATTTTCAAAGATTCTAGGGAGTTTGTGCTCAAATGTGATGAATGCCAAAGGGCAGATAATATTTCAAGGAGACACGAGATGCCCCTTCATGTTGGAAGTATTTGATATGCGGGGCATTGACTTCGTGGGACCATTTCCAACTTCATATTCCAAAAAATTCTTTTGGTTGCGGTGGATTATGTGTCCAAGATGGGTTTAAGCGAAAGCCACCCCAACCAACGATGCTAGAGTGGTCACCAAATTTCTTCGAAGAAACATCTTTTCTCGATTTGGAGTGCCTAGAAAATTTATCAGTGATGGGGTTACACCCTTCAAGAATTCACATTTGAGACCTTAATGACAAAGTATGAGGTGAAGCACAAAATTGCCTTGGCCTATCATCCTCAAACTTCTAGTCAAGTTGAAGTTTCAAATAGGGAATTGAAGATAATTTTGGAGAAAACTGTGAATAATGCAAGAAAGAATTGGACAATTAAGTTAGATGATGTTTTATGGGCTTACCGGACGGCATTCAAAACTCTCATAGGCATGTCTCCGTACCATATTATATATGGAAAAGTATGTCATTTATTGGTTGAACGTTACCATAGAGCATATTGGGCAATTAAGAGTTTGAATTTTGGACCAAAGTGAATGATATGGAGTTTTTTGGACCAAAGTGAATGATATGAACTTGACCACATCACATCAAAATTTCATCCCAAGTGAATGATATGTAGTTTTTTTGGACCAAAGGGTCATTGACACTATACCATGGATCCAGTCCATGCAAGAATTTCCTAAGTTAAATTGTAGTAATTTTGAACCACTCTCCCATTTTTCTAAGTCTTATTCTTTGTTGACAACAATTCATATCGATAAGTGTGTGATGAAAACTACGGAAAAGAATTAGATACAATCCTTACTCACAACCAATCCTTCACATAGAAGAGACAAAAGGGACAAATTAACAATTTTGACAGCATCAAAAACTCTAATATTTATAAAGAAAAAAGTTTGCTAAAGCAGACTTAAGGATAATCAATACCCCACCTTACCAGATTTGTGACAAAAGGAAAGACTCGAAAGACCTACTTGACGAGTTTCCTTATGAGTGAGTTCGTGGGTGCCTTTACTTTAAGTCGAGTGTAGCGAAGGGATTCTTGAATATAGAAGAGGGACTCCCAAATTTCTCTATTTTCTGCTTCCCACTAGTTATGGTAAGCCTCATTGAGCATATGGTACTTCTTGTAACATTTATTATTAGTTTTGTTGAGATTATTTGAGAATTTGGTGGCAGAAAGCAAAAACAAAGCCCCAAATTAAATCTATTGATACAAGTTTTATTTCGTAATTACTCTTTCACTGCAATTGATTTGTGACATTCACCCCTAGATTGATCTTTTAGAAAATATGCAATCACAAAAACTTGCAACTCTAGGTTTTTGTATCCTCAGATGGAAGGAAGAAAGGGAAAAGTACATTAAAGAGAAAGGGGCAAATAATGAATTTGAGTTCTAGAGGGCAATATTGTTAGAGTGAATTTGCTCTGGCAATATCAATAGCCTTAAATTCTAGCTATCTGATGAGTTATTTGGGTTTAAATTTCACTTCTTGTAATCTTCTCAAGGTTTGATTGGGGCTTAGCATATTCGTCATAATGAATCATAAGACCTATACGTGTAAAAATGTGTATATAAATTGTAGGCATGTGTATATTCATTTTTAATAGTACTAGTGTATACAGTCAAAACACAATATTAGATTAACATATTATACCCAAGAAAATTCATTATAAAATGACAAATTTTCTCTCGAGAGATTTTCTTGTAGATGATATTTGAAGAAGGTTTAAAATTTGACAAAAATAGTTTGAAAACTCTAAAACTTGTAAATTTCATGAAAAAGCCTAAAGAATGAAAGGAGCATTACAACAGCTCCAAAACTTCCTACAGACCAACTATTCTACTATTTTATAATGCGGATCATTATTACGAATCTACTTTTAAATTTAAACATACATTGATATTTTAACTACTATTTTACATTACTTTGAAGTGAAATGACTTAAAAGTATTCCCCTATTTTATGTAACCAAATTTAAGGGAGAATGACTAAAAACATCCCTCACATTTATAAAAAAACTTTTTTTTTCATCCTTTAACATTTAAACAATGCAAGTTCGTACATCACATTTTTAAAACATAACAATTTCATCCCTCACATCCGTACAACATCTTTTTTTTTTCAACCTCCTCATTAAAATGATGCAAATTCACCCCTCACATTTTCAAAATGTACCACTTTCATCCATTACTAAATTCCAGTCAATTTTATGGTAGATAATTGTCGAAAAAAATCAATTTCTTGACTAAGATTGCTCTAACTTACTTACACTCTAAGAAATATGGTTTTTTTACTTGGTTGTAAAACTATAACTAAAGAATTGTAGTTTTAAGTGAAGGTTTTTAATTTTAGATTGAATATAGTAAGGCCTTTTTTGTTAATTTAACTTACTTAACTAAAGCTTTTAAATGTTCTACATACTTGAAAATATATTCATCTATATTTTCATTTAGATTTTGCTAAGAAATTGCACATGGAAGGAAGTTTTGTCGCTTTTTTGTCGACTCTCAAAATTTTTGATACTTTTAGGCTCCAATAATTCCATATTGAAAAAGCTATCTAAAATTGGTTCATATTAGGACAAAATTGGTAAATTTTGAAAACATGAGGAACGAATTTTGTACATTTGAAAAATGTGATGGATGAAACTAGTACGTTTTAAATGTGAAGAATAAAAATAGTACATTTTAAAAATGTGTGGGAGGAATTTGTATAATTTAAAATATAAGAGACAAAAAAAATATATATATTTTGTTCAAATGCGAGAAATGTTTTCAATCATTTTCCTTTGCATATTTATGATGTTGTTTTACTAATTTAGTTTGATAGTTGAATTATTATAGTGCTATATTGTTTTAATAAACTTTGGGATGTTATATGTTGAAAAACATGCATGTTTATCATCTGATATAAGACTAATAGACTGCGATGGCCACGACTTTGAGACATAGTTTATGGGTATTTATTTGACATTGAAAGTGCATGATTTAATTATCAACCTACTATACCCACAAATACAGGTGTCTTCTAAGCATATTATTGGGCTAGTACACATGTTGAGCCATATTCAGTTCTGATTATAGCTAATCAAGACCCTTCGAGAAATTATTGGGCTAAGTGTATGCCATTATTATATTTAGCACTACTCCAAATAAATTAGGCATTATCAATTACTACTCAAACCATCGATTAAGAAGTCCCCCAAAAATTCCACCTACTAGGCCTTGATGGAACAATGCAGCCCCAAGAATTAAACAAGTCAGGTAATCGAAGGCTACATCTATACTCCTCTCGGAAAACTAGATGGAATAATCATTATGCTCAATACACAAAATAGGATTGATGGTTACGTCTATTAGTCTGTCAATAATGTCTTGTTCAGCCTACCTCATATGCCTTATTTAGTAACACTGAAACAAAATTTGTTACATATATTTGAGCAGACCTATCATCTAGAAAGCTATAATGCCTCAACTTATGACATCTTTAGTGTTGCAAAAAAATGTGAATGCTACTACTAGGAATTCAATTTATCATCTCAAGTTCAACACGATGGTTAATCAAATATTGCAAAATGCAAATACAATGAACGTGATTAATAGTAAAACTCATCCTTAGCAGTCTTCATGGTCTTTTGATTTTTGGGTACTAGGCTATGGCACGGGTTCAGTATCTCAACAGATCTGAAGAAGTACAATCTTATTAATCTAATAATGAAGGATACAGTGGTTTTATATCCTTATGGTTGGACACGTTAAGATTCCATGTTGATAATCCGGGTGTCTGGCTTTTCCGTTGCCATATTAAATCTCATTTTTTTCATGGGACTAGGACTTGTTTTTAAAGAAGGGGTTGAAAAGGTCAGTTGATTGCCCACATCTATTATGGGATGTGGTGAAACAAAACTATTTCTTAAACTATAGAATTTTCAAGGTACAAAACCATATGTAGAAAATAGTTGAAGATATATTCTTCCCATTCCCTCTTGCCATTAATAAACATTTATAATAATTTTAATAATTGATGAACTACAAGCTATAATGCTTTGCATGTGTCTAAATAGTTTTGTTTTTAGATTAAATATGTTTTGTAATACAAAAAACATATAGTTTATTGTACCATAGCGTTTATGATATAAATGAAATTAACAAATAAAGAAAGCATAACAAACTACATGATTATTCAAAGAATATCACAAAATTAAATCAGCTAATAGAATCTTTATTCTAGCATAACAATTGTTAAACCTATCAAAATATTATAGCTACTTATTCACACGGGCCTGAGGTATTGTATGATAAGCCAAAATATGATAGCCAAAGGTCTAATACCTAAATTTCATTAGTATACTAAGAAAAAATAAGGGCAAATCATCATCCTCCTACTATTTCATTAAAACTAAAATGGTCCCTTAACTTAAATTTTAGCCTAATTAGTCCTTTAACTAAATAGTTGTATCCAATTTGGTCTCCAAAGGTGGTACCCTAAACATTACTTTTTTAATTTTGACAATGTTGACTAGGGGTAGAAGTGTCAAATTAGAAGCCGAACAGTAGCAGCCTAGCCTCTTCCCCGCCCCTACCTCCAACCTCACCCTAGATGTCCTTCCCTCTGCCTTTTCTTCCTCCCACTATATTCATCTCTTTGACACTCTAGATCAGACCAACCCATCCCTACCCTTGCCACTTCTCAGCCTCTCCCTATCCCAATCCCTCTCTCATCCTAATTTTTCCCTACTCCAATCTTAAAATCCCCTTTCCCAGTTCCTAACCCCAATTTCCCTCTTCCTTACCTCCAATCTTCTTGATCTCCTTCCTACCTCTCGTTTCCCTAGTCTCCTTCTTTCTAGACTTCCCTTTTCTAGTTCTCTTCTCTCCGCCTCCCTAATTTTTTGTTCTCTTTCTCGATTTTCCTTCCCTGACCTCCCTTCTTCCTGATCTCACACTTCCTATTACTGATAGGATGAACTTTCAAAATAGAGCCATGGACTCACAGAGCAAATGGGCTGGTATGGTGTGGTAATGGTAGTGGTGGTTGCTGGTGGGGTGCGATAGGGTAGGGGTAGAAGGATTTCAAGTTAAAAGCAGAGGACTAAATTGGCAAAATTTTTAGTTTAGGGAGTAATTATTTTTTAATAAAAAAATTGAAAGACTATTTGGGTGATAACTTCACATTTAAAGTATCAGGTCTATGTGATTTGACACTTCTATTCTAGTCAACACCAGTCAAAATATATATATATATATATATATATATATATATATATAAACTTATGTTTTGTGCGGAGCTACCATTTAGGGAACAAATTAGATATAACCATTTAGTTGAGGGACCATTTTGGTTTCAATAAAATAGTTGGAGGACTATTTAGGTGATTTGTCCAAAAAATAATTTAATTTACTTTATGTAATCTTATTTGTACATTTTTAATATTTGTTGTATATCCTTTTTTGATTAATAAATTTACATTCAATGTGTTAAGATATAATTTAGGAAAAATTACTTAAATAGCCCTCCAACTATTTTATTAAAATTGAAATAGTCCTTTACCTTAAATTTTATCTTAATTAGTCCCTCAACTAAATAGTTGCATCCAATTTGGTTTATAAATGGCAGTGGCACCCAAAATAAAATTTTATTATTTGAATTCTGACCGGTTTTTAGGGCATTCATTTAATCAGTATTTGACTTTTCAAATATGTTTGACTTTTGACTTGAAAATTTTAAAGTCAAGGTCAAGTCATACGAACTCAAAAGTCAATTATAATCGAGTCGTTTAAATTTGACTTATTAGACTGGTGAGTCGAATAAATCGAACATAAATCCTCTTTCATTCTATATTCTAATTCCAAAATTTAGTACATCATTGCACAAATTATAGATCATGCCAAAAGTTTGAAATATGTCATAGTAGAAATACAAGATAATATAAATTGATATATAATACACGAAAAATACATAACTAAATTACGATCACAACATTCGTCAAAAGCAAAAGCAAGTTTCAATAGTGATGAGCGGTCAATTCTTCAAAAATCAATGATTGTTGATTCAGTTCTAACCTTCACTAAATCTAGAAAATGGCACAAGAAATACATTAATCATGTATTTAAAACAAATGAAAGAATAAAATACAATTATATAATATATGTTAATATATTCTTGTTAAGTGATATCCTATAAGTATATAGGAATATAAATGATTATCTAACTCTAAATGTACTAAGAGTAAGTTAGTAATGCATTTAATATACGTGTTGATAATAAAAATGTCACACTAATAAGTTATGTAATATAAGTATATAATTTAGATGTTATGTAAAACATATTTTTATTACATGTATAAGTTATATGAATCTTAATATATGAACATCAGAACATGTATGTATAGATATATTATATATAGATATTTCATAAATATTAAAATATGTATAATTACATAACTCTAATAACTATATGTATTAAAAGGAAATTAATAATCCATTTCATTAGTTATTGAAACCAAAAGTGTTACATTAATAAGTTATACACTTATATTATTGTAAAGTACATAAATTTTACATAATATGAAGTATTATACTAATAACTCCAACAATTATATAAAGAAAATATATTTAAGTATTAAGATAAAAGAATATTATCAATTATTAATTCATACTTAATTATTAAGAATTATGAATATTATACCAAAAATATTATGTATACAAATACATTAATATTTTATTACTATACATGCTAAAATATTAACAGAAAAATAATTGTTTGACTTATTTGACCGATATTTGACCAACAAAGTCAAACGACTTATTTGGCCAATAAACTAGTCAAAAATCTATAGATCAATATTTGACTGGTAATTTTACTTAAAAAATTAAGTAAAATCTATAGATATAGGATTTTCTAGTTTATTATTAAAATCTAGTGAGTTAAGAGACAGAACAAGTCTTAATCAAATCGACTTGTATTTGACACAACTTTTCACATGACTGCTTTTGAATACCCCTATTGGTGTTGACTATGGAAAGAAGTGTCAAATCACTTGGACCGGATACTTTAAGTGTGAAATCGATTCAAAAAAGTACACCTAAAGATGTCCTTCAACATTTCATTAAAATGGAACTTAACTAAAAATTTGGCCAATTTAGTTTGACAACCAAATATCGTGTTTTTAATTCTACCACTAATATCACCAAATATGAAACAAATTACAATAAAATCATAGAAAATTACCCCAAATCAGAGTCAATCAACCAAAAAGATTCAATCACACCAAATCAAATTCAGATCCAAGGATGCAGAATGGAGATTGTGGGTTGGTGGTCAACGAGATGGTGGAGAAGGATAAGAGAAAAAGGAAGTGAAAAGAAGAGAGGCGACCACCAGTGGGGACTGATAGGAGATGACAAGAAGAAAAAGGGCCAAGGGAAAGAAGAGATGAAGAGGGAGAGACGAGTAGACAAGGAGGCAGCCTCACAATACTATAAGAAAGTGGAAAGAAGTAGGGGACGGAGCAGTGTTTTAAAACTCAGATCGAATAGGCCAGTTCGACCTATTGAATAGCGAATCAGCAACAATACCGGTCCGGCCATAGGTGAGAGACGAAAAGTTAAAAATCGAATAGAACTAATGAACCCAGTGACCCAGAGTGAACCGGGTCGAATCGATGACGGCCGGTCCTTTTTACTTTTCAGCCATCAGTCCGAAGAGCTTCGGTGATGTTGAATAAGAGTTCTGATAATCATGTTTTGATGATGACCAAATCGCACTAATGGTTTGAAAAGGGTGCAGAAAAACAAAACAACCAGAAGACTCCACGGACGCAAATGACTGTCCGAAAGACAGAGCTTTAGACGATGGTAATCGTCCGACACAAAGAAATTGAAGCAAGTCTCGGACGAAAAACAGCGTCCGATCATATTTCCAGAAGATTTTACTTCGATCGGACGCATGTTCGGACGCATCCTCGGACGTCCGAACGAATACCCTTAGAGAACGGACGCAGTGTCGGACGCAAGGTTTAGCATCGGCCGTCCGAAAGGTCCAACGGCTAGTTTTCCAGTAAACATAAAATAGCCGTTGGGAAGTTGTTGGAAGCAGATATTTGGCAACTATAAATACCCCTAGGTCTGAATTAAGCAAGAAGGGACTTCTACATTTTGATTACAAATAATTCTTGAGCTATTTGAGATGAGAAATAGTGGGTACAAGTGTTGTAATAGTGTAGGTAGTGTGAAAAGAGTTTAGAAGTGTAAGAGTTCTTCAAGTGTAAGAGTGGAGAGATAACAATTGTAACAAAGGGAGGTTGTGAGTGTAAAACTCTTGGCTCAACTAAAGGAAATTAGTGTGAGCAAGAGTGATCCTCATTTGTGTACAAGAGGTTATTGTCTCACCTACTTTGAAGAGACTTTTAGTGGTTGAACTTCAAGTTGTGAACTTGGTAGTTGCCTTGTAAGAATCTCTTTATAGTTGAAAGCTCCAAGCTTGAGAAGCTTGGGAGTTTGGTTTGATTATCTTAATCTCAATATTCTTATTTGTTATTTAAGCTTAAATTGTTGAATATCTATTGTATTCATTTGTGCTTAAGTTTTCATTTGGTGCATAAAGTTTGAATTTCTATTAAGCACATAAAAAGGTTTGTTTTTTGAGACAACCTAATTCACCCCCCTCTTAGGTTGCTTTGGGGCCAACAATTATGGTATCAGAGCATTGGTCTCTTTATTTTGCTTAAATTGCATTAGAGTAAAGATCATGGCAACCAATAATGCTTTGTTTTTAGAGGGGCATTCTATCACTAGACCTCCCATGTTTAATGGCATTAATTTTGTTTTTTGGAGGGATAAAATGAAAATTTTTGTTCAATCTAATGATATTGATTTATGGTATATTATTTGTGAAGGTCCTTTAGAAGCTAATATTTTTGATAAAAATACTCATAGATTAAGGTCTAAGTCTAGATATGAGTTAAATGCACAAGATAAAATAAATTTATCTTTAAGTGCTAAAGCCATTAATATTTTGTATAATGCTTTGGATGCAGATGAGTTCTCTAAAGTAAAAGGTTGCATATCGGCCAAGGAGATATGGGACAAATTGAAAGAAATCTATCTAGGAAGTGAAGATATTAGAGAGCAAAAGAAGTCACTTCTTGTGGCTAAATATGAATCCTTCAAAATGGAACCTCATGAGAACATTGACAAGATATGTATTTTAGGTTCAATGATATGGTAAAGGATTTGGAAGGTTTGGGTAAAGAATATTCCTTGGGTGAAAAGAATAGAAATTTTTTGAATGCTTTACCTAAGGAATGGGAACCTAAATCCATTGCCATAGAAGAGTCTAAAAATTTAAATTCTATGCCTATTGATTCATTGATCAATTCTCTAACCTCATTTGAATTGAAGTTGAAATACAAGCTACAAGATGAGGAGGCAAAGGGAAAAAGAAGCATAGCATTTAAAGCTTCATCAAAAAGAGAAAAGACTCAAGGAAGCCTCACTTCAACAATTCCAAATCACTTGGGATGATTGCAATTCGGATGGAGAGGCTGAAGAAGAATATGAGGAGGCTCAAATGGTTTTTATGGCACTTGGCGATAATGAGGTAACCTCTAGTTGTGATTCTTGTGATCATTCATGTGATAATGATGATGATGATGTTGAATCATTTATTTTTAAAATGCATGAATGTTTGAAAGAATCATATGGTAAGAACAAAGAGTTAAAAATTAAAATTAATACTTTATTGAGTGCCAACTCAAAACTTGTGCATGAAAATAATTCTTTGACAAAAGAAAATGATGTTTTGAAACAAATTGTTGTTGGAAAAACCAAGATCTGGATGAACAAGCTTCATTGAAGAAGAGAACTAGATCTGCCTCTGAAAGCACACAGATTTTTAGACATTACACATTTCGAACCCTCATTTCCATTGATAAGCCTTTTCACATATTTCTCCTCAAACACCGGTGTTTCTCCCATCTCATTTGATATCCCTTTCTAAATCTTCTTTTATATATATGTATATTTTTGTAATTATTGTCATCAACATGGCCATATAAAGAAAAATTGTTATGTTAAAAGAAATGAAAAATTGGGAATAAACTCTATTTGGGTGATTAAGCATGCTACTAATCCAATTGGACCCAAGAAAGTTTGGGTACCAAAAGTTGTTACATAATTTTGCATGTAGGTATGCTTGAAGAGCAGTATAAGGAATTCAAGATAGATTATCTTGGAAGGGTGTTCAAGGCATATGAGCTAAATGATATTGAAATGGGTAATAGAACAAATTTTGTGTGCTTTCATTTATCAAGTTGAACTATGTTGTGGTTTATTTAGAATGCTAGGAAATTTGTATCCCCTTTTTTTTTCCTATAATAAGTCACAACTTGTAAAAGAAAGGGGGAGCATTCAAAATTTTTTTATTATTATTTTGCAAAAATTGCATCACACATGCTTCATTGTTTTGATGATGCTTTTGGTAAGGAATAAGCGAAAATGGTTTTGGTCCTTATTCTTTGCATAAATTCTCTCATTTCTTATGAAACACATATTCTTGAACGGAAGAATTGTTTTGTATAACTTGACTCATTCTCCATATACTCATTATATGCATCTTTCAAGGGAGAGAATAAAATTAGGGGGAGCTTAAATTGCATTATTTATCTTATGTTTTGATAATGCCAAAAGGGGGAGAAATAATGGACAAATTCTCATCCAGTGTTGTACTTCATATTTTATGGTTGTTTTTTGAATTGTGTAGAATGACTTTTCACTCTATGCTCTGTCTCTTATACACATCTAGATGTGTATAAGAGACAGTTTTGCATGATTTGTCAAAATTCGCACTAATGCCGTTGAACACTTGAAGAAAAACAACTAAAAGACTCCACGGACACAAATGACTGTCCGAAAGACAGAGCTTCGGACGATGGTAATCGTCCGACACAAAGAAATTGAAGCAAGTCTTGGACGAAAAACAGGGTCCGATCATATTTCCAGAAGACTTTACTTCGATCGGACGCATGTTCGGACGCATTCTCGGACGTCCGAACGAATACCCTCAGAGAACGGACGCAGTGTCAGACGCAAGGTTTAGCATCGGCCGTCCAAACGGTCCAACGGCTAGTTTGTTCAGACGCACTCTTGCTGCATCGGCCGTCCGAAAGGTCCAACGGCTAGTTTTCCAGTAAACAGAAAATAGCCGTTGGGAAGTTGTTGGAAGCAGATATTTGGCAAACTATAAATACCCCTAGGTCTGAATTAAGCAAGAAGGGACTTCTACATTTTGATTACAAATAATTCTTGAGCTATTTGAGAGAAATAGTGGGTACAAGTATTGTAATAGTGCAGGTAGTGTGAAAAGAGTTTAGAAGTGTAAGAGTTCTTCAAGTGTAAGAGTGGAGAGATAACAATTGTAACAAAGGGAGGTTGTGAGTGTAAAACTCTTGGCTCAACTAAAGGAAATTAGTGTGAGCAAGAGTGATCCTCATTTGTGTACAAGAGGTTATTGTCTCACCTACTTTGAAGAGACTTTTAGTGGTTGAACTTCAAGTTGTGAACTTGGTAGTTGCCTTGTAAGAAGCTCTTTATAGTTGAAAGCTCCAAGCTTGAGAAGCTTGGGAGTTTGGTTTGATTATCTTAATTTCAATATTCTTATTTGTTATTTAAGCTTAAATTGTTGAATATCTATTGTATTCATTTGTGCTTAAGTTTTCATTTGGTGCATAAAGTTTGAAATTTCTATTAAGCACATAAAAAGGTTTGTTTTTTGAGACAACCTAATTCACCCCCCCTCTTAGGTTGCTTTGGGGCCAACAGGTGACGTCAATGATTATCGCTTCTTCAGCCATTCTTTTGTTACAAAACAACCAAACCCATACAGAATTAATCAAGAACAAGTGAAATCAGTGAACTTATTACCATTTTCATCCAATTTTTATCTCAAAAATCATTGAAAATGATTAACTTTTCTTGCCACTTGTCAAGGAAGATAGAATTGAGAAAGCTTCAGATTAGAGGTAGAGGTAAAAGTGGTGTCCATGGAGAAGATGAGGAGAGATGGAGAGGAAGAACTGGAGAAGGCCGAAGGGAAATGGGAGGATGAGGGGGAGGTGAGGGAACCCAAAGTAGGGGAAGATCGAAGGGAAGGGAAAGAGAGATGCGGAGAAAGAGAGAGATAGGGAAGGGAAGGGTGGTGAAACGAAAGAGAGGGGAAAGGGGGAAGTTGAAGAAACTGGAGAAAATGGGAAGGTAGGTGGGGAGGTGCGGAGGCGGGAAGAAGAAGGGAAGAAAGGTTGATCAAAGAAAGAGAAATATTAGGATTTTAGGAGTTGTTTTTTTATTTTTATTTTTTACATTTGTTTTGATGAAGTTTTGAAAAATAACAAGTATTACCTTCCAAAAAAATGTACGTTGAGTTTCGAACCTATGACGCCTTTAGGTTGGGAGCAAAGTTATTGCTAAATGGGCCACTACAACACACGATATGCTTTGGCTCTTGTTTAACTTTTAAATATATGACCCTTCCGGTTGAACCTTGAATCGGCAAAGCTACTAGTTCACTGACCGGTCTGAGTTTCAAAACATTGACGAAGGGATTTTATGCAAGGGAGAATCTAGTAGGGTAGGCAGTGGGAGAGAGGGAAGGAGGAAGTAGAGGGAGAGGCTCCCAAATATCAAATGATTCCCAAGAAACACCGGTGTTTGAGGAGAAGGATGTGAGGGATACTTGATCAATGGAGATGGAGGAAGCGATTGTGAATGAGAAGGAAGGTGTTTGAGATGGGATAGTTCAATATCAGAATATGTCTCTTATACACATCTATGATAGATAAGAGACAGGTCAATGACCATTCCTAAGGCTTCCTGGGATGGGAGTGGTTAGAGAAGAAGGGCTGCAAAGGGAGGGATTAAATTGGCTAAATATTTAGTTGAGTGACCTATTCAATTTTAATAAAAATGTTGGATAACTATTTAGGTGATTTGCCAAATCAATTTCATAGTAAAGCATTAATTTCAAGTGATTTGACGTTTTGATGCTAATCAAGATCGGTCAAAATTTAAAAAAAAACTTATGTTTTAGACGGTGCCATTATTATAGGGACTAAATTGAATAAAACTATTTACTTGAAAAACTAATTAGAGTAAATTTTAGATTGATGGGCTATTTTGATTTTAATGAAATAGTTGCAGGACTATTTAATTAGTTGGTTCGCCTTTCTTATTTAGTATTTAAGTAATCTAATATTTCCTTTTCAAATATGATAATAAGACTATTAGTACTAAACGTTTAGTATCTATACATTCCGATGTTTGAAGTTCTCTTATTGTATCTATTAGTGGTTTTAAAAATTAATTTAGTTTTGTTGATGATTATACATACTGCACATGGCTATATCCTACGAAATAAAAAATGAGTTCATTAATTGTTTTGAAAAGTTCAAAACCTTAGTTGAAACTCAATTCTCTACAAAAATTAAGAAATTCATTCAGATAAAGGCGATCAACATTCCAAATTTTCTTTTCTTGATTTTCTGTCTATAATTGACATTCATAATTAATTAACTTTTTACTTACTCTCCCCAAAAAAAAAAAAAAGTATTTCACAGTGTAACATCGTCACTTAAGTGACATGACAAGTACCTAAAAAAATCAGCCCTCCCATGACCTATTTGTGACTCGAATTCATGACCAATAAATTATAGAAGAAAGGTCTTATACCTAAACTATACTTTGTTGTCAATATGTACTTTATTGTTTCATACTAATACCTCCATTAAATTTATGGGTTGAGGTTTTTCCAATGTTGTGTTTTTAGTTAATCAGCTTCTAATACCTATAATTAGCAATATATTTTCTTTCAAAATGTACTTTTTTTTCAAAACAAACATTATTATGTCTATTTCAAAACTATTTGTTTGCTTGTGTTATCTCAATTGAAAAACCTACAGAGATTACAAAATGAAGCTCTCATTTACTCTGCATTTTTCTTGGTTATTGATCTCATGCAAGGGTTATCCTTGTATGCATGTATCTTATTAAAAAATATATATTTATATTTTTAGAAGTGTTCGCTTTATAGAAACTTATTTTCTATTGCATAATTTGTCTATATATTTTTCTCAGTACCCTTTATCTGTCAACAACACTACCACTCCTCTATTAATTCTAGCTCCTATTATGGACCTCTTCTTCCTCGTAGTATTGCTTCATCTGTTTCAACTTGTGGATTCTCCTCGTGAACAAAATTATTCATTAAGTTCTTCTCATCAAATGATAATCAATCAATTCTATCTCTACATCAATAGTTATTAAGATAAAATTAGGTATTTATATATAAGGATAATCTCAAATATTACTCCAACTATTTTTAGTCTCTCTCATCTTCGTATTGAATGTATTTCTTAGACTTGTGCTACAAAATATCATGTAATGGTGCATTGCCATAATTGAGGAATTTAATACTATCTTAACCAATATAACATAGACTTCTTATACCCCTACTAAAGGTACCAATAGAATTAGTGTTAGGTAAATCTATTAGGTTAAATGAAAAAGCCGATGGTTCTCTTGAACGATACAAAACTTGACTTTTGGCTAAACGTGTTAATCAACACAAGAAAAATATTCTTTAGAAAACTTTAGACTTGTCATCCGCCCTACCATCATTTATCCAGGTTGATCCCTTGCTCTCTCTAAGGGTTGGCAAATGAGACAATTAGATGTTAAAAATGCTTTCTTTCATGATTTTCTCAAAGAAGATGTCTTTGTCTCAACCCTAATTGATTTTATTCATCTTAGTTTCCCTACCATGTGTTTAATCTAAAGAAAGTTATATATGGACTAAAACAAGTATCTCATGCTTGGTTTACTCCTTTAAGCTCTTTTTGTTTCTTGATTATGGTTTTCATAATAGTCGTGTTGATAGTTCTCTGTTTATTTATCATTGTTATATTATTCTCACAATATCTAACTCTTCTTTAGTTATTAAGATAATCAATTAATTAAAATCTAATTTTTTATGAGTAATCTTGGTCTTTCACATTATTTTCTTGGTATTCATGCTACTCATACTACCTCTAGTCTTCATATTCCTCAAAGTAAGTATCCGCACGATTATTATTTCAAACTAACTTACATAATAGTAAGTCAGTAAAGACACCTATTTCTTATTCCATTTCTAACTCTGAGGTGACCCTTTTGTTGATGCCACTAAATATCATAATTTTGTACGATGTCTTCTATAACTTACTCCTACTCGTCCAAACATTTATAATGTTGTTAACATTCTACTTGTCATATCTCATGCTTCATGCACATCCATCTCACGGATGTAAAAATGATTATTCAATACATTGCTAGGACAGTTCATCATATCCTTTGTTTCACATCATCTTATCTTAACTATATACTCTGATGTCGATTGGGCTAGATGTCCCATCACTCGTAACTCTATTGATGGATTTGCTATTTTTGTGGTTGAAATTTGACATATTCGGACTCTTAAAAGCAACACATTATTTGTAGATCTAATACTAAAACTGAATAATGAGCTTTAACTAGTACTATTGTTGAACTTACTTGGAGTCTATATCTTTGTTGTGAACTTAGTCTCTCCTTAGCCGATCCTTCTCTCATACATTGTGACAATATAAGAGCAATGTATCAGACAATCATCTTTCATTCACGCACCAAACATTTGAAAATTGATTTACACTTTGTGCATGAACACGTAGCTGCTGGATTTCCTTTCATTTGCTATATTCTTACAGACTGCCAACTTGCGAATCTTGTTCACCATAAGTTTATCAATCAAGAATTTCAATCTCTTTTAGACAATTTTTGTGTTATTTGCACCTCGCTTGATTGAGGGAACGTGTTAAGATATACCTTACCTTATCCTGATTTGTACATGTTATCAGGGGCAGACCAATGAGTTGAACTTTAGGGGGGCAAAAACAATATATACATATACTTGGAGAGACAGTTTTATAATTTTTGTAAAATTTTATGCGGTGAAGTCTAAATTTTTTTAAAGAGAGTTATTGAAATTTTAAAAAAATATCAAGAAAAATAATATATTTTCGAAACTCTTGGGAAATAAAACTATATAAATACATACATAAGGAACACTTTTTTATATTCTCCAAAATTTTTAGAGGGCAAAGTATAATTTTTATAATAGTCTAATAATAATTTAAAAAATTTTAAAGGGAGAAAAACATAATTTTAAAAATTTTGGGGGCGGCCACCCCTCCCCCACCCCCTATGATCCGCCCTTGCATGTTATCTTGTAAACATATACCTATGATTATCTAGTATAAAATTTATCACCGTTTTGTAGATTATTTATTTATTATTTATAAGAGTTATCTTGTAAAAAAATTATCGCTACTTTATTTTTTGAATTCCTATATAAAGAGCATTCATACCTTAGTTTGGGTAGATAACGTGATTTACATAATATAGACTTACTAATGTAATCAGTCATTTTATAGATAAGAGTATTGCAAGGGAGTGTTAGAAACTGATGTGCGGTTGATTTTATTGTACACACATATTGGATGTTTAGTATAATAGTAATATTGGGTGTTTCATATGATGAGTTAACAAAACGATGTGCGTCTAATATTTGTCTTACATCTATAACAATGTACATGCATACATTACTGGTGAAATTAGGTGCATAAAGTACTAGGTAAAGAGTTCGCAGTTGATATTAGTTTTACATGTAATACAATATGCTTGATATTTAATTTTATGGTAGAATTAGGAATTATGCATAAAGAGATATCAATAAGAGTTAATATTAAGAAAAGACGTTGCTTCACATAGTATTAGCGAATAATTATTGTATGTGTCATGTACAATTTATTGGTGAAATTAGTTATGGACATAAGATAATAGAATCTTAAAATTTTTAACTGGGCAGCAGTTCACTTGCCCACCCGTGGTATCACACCCATGGTACCTCAAGTAATTCTTGGTTAGAAACTTTGCCTAATCAGAGCCAAACAATTGATTATAATTTTTGGGCTCCATATTTTTAGGTAATCGTGTTGTAAGGTTGAATGTGGAGTAACCGGCATAAAGTTCTACCTAAGATTAAAATATTTAGGTAGATTTGATTTTTTGTCCTATCTGTAGATCCTGTGGTCAGAATTAAACCTTAAAGAATTTTACTTACATCAGTTGATGTTATAAATTATCTAAAATTTAATCCACACTATAAGGTCTACAAGTGGGGTCAAAAATCGGGTCTACCTAAGTATTTGCCCTACCTTTATACCATATTGTAATACATTATTGTAATGATATCTCAAAGTTATGTGATAGGAAAAATATTTAGGTAGACTCGATTTTTTACCCCGCCTATATACCTGTGGTCAGAATTAAATCTTAAAAAATTTTGCTTACATCAGCTGATGTCATAAATTCTTTAAAGTTTAATCCACACCACAGGGTCTACAAGTGGGGGTCAAAGATCGGATCTACCTAAAATTTGCCATGTGTTAGTATTGGTGGCCACATGGCCTATAACTCTATCATGGACCCTAGTACTTCCATGACTTTTCCTACGATGCACGCTTGGCGCTAACAGATTTTGGCTCGACTGATCCAGCTCCTAATTGCATCTGAAAACTACTATGGATTACACTCAATATTTTTTTCCCAAAATATTTTGCCAATTTCGTACTATATGACAAACAATTTTTTGTGCATTTATGTTGTAGAGTCACACTCATAGACCTGCCTATGAAGTTCGCATTTGCAAACTAAGATACCTAGCTTAGGGTACACATTAAGTGTTAACCTAAAACAAGGTACCCTTTATACTTAATGTTCAAACGAGTGCGTCCTTCCCTAATGGGACCTCTTCTCTTTTTTCTTTTTCTTTTTTTTATGTTTTATTTTGTATGGCGCATCCTTCATATAATATTCTTTGGTTGTAGGGTAGGTTTTACCCTGTGCAACAAGCCCCCTCCTTTTTTTTTTTTTTTTTTCCCAAAAAATTGAAGGATGCGCTGTTTTACAAAAAAAAGTTTAAAAATATTTGTTTGCTTAAAACCCTAGACCTAATTTTCTCCAACCTAACCCTAATTTTTCCGAACCCTAACCGTAACTCTAAAACCACAAAAACCATAACCAATATGTACATTAAAGTCTAATCATAACCTAAACCTAAGCAAACTTTTACATGTTTAATATTTGGCAAAAATGCTATTTTGGTCCCCAATGTTTGTGGAAGGGAATCAAACTAGTTCCCGAAAGTTCACTAAAAACAAATTTGATCCCTAATATTTCCTATTTTGGCCAAAAATGACAATTAATAGAAATTCAATAAGTTACTAATGGTAAAAATCAAATTGTCATTAGTCAAACATTTTGACTTTGCTTTTTTGGTCCCCTAATTTTTGTTATTTGGATTAATATTATCCCTTAATTTTCAAATAATTATAGTTAATTCATAATAATAATTATTTTCAAAATCCAAACACTAGAGACCAAAATGCAAAGTCAAAATGTTTAACTAATAGCAATTTAATTTGACTGTTCGTCACTATTGAATTTATACTAATTCTCCTTTCTTTGGCTAAAACTGAAAAGATTAGAGATCAAATTTAATTTTAATAAACTTTTAGGAATTAGTTTAGCTTCCCTAGCAAACATTGGTGACCAAAATTGCAATTTTCTCTTAATACTTTGTCAACAACCATTTTGAATATGTAGATGCAACGGTTTTGTAATGATGAATGAGAAATTAGCCAAACACTAAAACTTGAGAAAGATAAAACAATTTCGTTAGAGTAACGCCAACATAACCGATGTACCGTTGCATAAACAACACATAAAGTTCCATAATTTTTAACTTGAACCGATACAACCGTAAATCTTTACTATTCATTCTGCATTATAAAGTGAATTTTTTAAATTGTTTGATTATTGAAAAGTAATAGGACCCTCTTATTTTTCGGTCATTTCAATAACTGTCTTACCCAGTCTGTATAGCAGAGTAAATAGGTAATACTTACTCCCCTAAACCATAGAATGTAGTCAACAATATCTTAGCATAACCTAAGTTTGTAAACGGGTCAAATTTGGGTCAGAACTAGTAGATCTAGACTCGGATCTAATTAGTATATCTGGATTCAGATCCAGATATCTAACGAGTCTACAAAAGTAAAGTCATACCCGGATCCGTTGGATATTGTCAAACCCGGATTCGGATCCAGGTTTGAATCTTATAATATTTTTTATTTTTTATATAAAAATTTTATAATTTATAGAAATTTTATTTCCTTTTGTAATTATAAAAAATATTTATTTTAAAATTTATATTTAACATGGGTTTTACAATAGACATAACTTGGGTTAATAAGACTTTGCCCCTCTGAATTAGATGAATAATTACACTTTGCCCTCATTCAGATTATTTATCATTTAAAACTTTTAAAATATCAAGAAAATCTAGTTAAATGATTAACATACCCTTACTATTATCTTATTCAGAGACGCACATATTTATTATCAGTAATTATAAAATAATTAAGAAAAAATAAAATATAATAACACATTGATATCTTTGACTTTAAGAAGTGAAAATGTGAGAAAATATTGAATTATATTATATCCGACAACGCAATTTGACAGGTTAATCCAAATATTAAAGATGCAAAATATTAAGAGACATCAAAAAAATCACAAAATTTTATTGTAAAAATATTTTCATTCAATACCTTTAAAGAAAATTTTCTAATAGAAAATATTTCTCTTTGACAATTATTCTATTACTATAGTTAAATATTTAAATTCAAAATAATATAAAATGAAATCCAAAAATTTTAAAAATTTGATCAAGAAATATATTAGATATAAATTATATTGAAATATTATATAGTTTATTTTTTGCTTATTTTTTAATAATTATCACATCACTATAAAAATTTAAATACATTAAATTAAAATATAGGACTAAAGGTATTTTAGACACCTAACTAGATTATCTTAATGATTTTAATATTGATAATAAATGAATAGTGTCAATGAGAGACGAAATATAAATTTTTATAATTCAATAGGTCATAAGGGCACTTAGTTGTCAATAGGGCAAAGTATAAAATATAGTATCCAATATGTCTTATTACATAAATTGTACTTAGTTGTCGATCATTTAGAGCACTAATAAGCGTGCAACTTCAGCCAATATCTGGAATGTATAAATGCATGAGCTGGTGCCTGGTAGCATTTGTACATGTATCCCTTCAATTTTTACCCTGTAAGGGATGCTGATTAATGCATAACATACATCATTAATCAGCTCAAGATCATAAGTTTGGAGGTTAATTTCATTCGACTGTATTTGCAAATCCATGAAGTCAACTTAACCAAAATGGATTGTTCTAAATTGTAAGAATTCTGGAGCTACGTGCTTTTTCAAAATTGGAAAGGAATTAGTGATATGGGCATTAAGAAAGTGCAAATCTATTTTGAATAAGAAATTCAAATTTTGGTCATCTTGAAACCATAACTGAATGAAAATCCTAGAAAGTTTCCTACAACATATACATGATAAATACATATATATAAACTTTGGCTGACTGAAAGTCAGGTTCAACGACTCTTACACACCAATCCATAGTAGCTCTATACACAACTTATATACTTGGGACTAAATGTGTCCCACGTGAAATAAACAATTGACAGTATGAATAACAAGAATGATATACCAAAGGAATACAAAAACATGAAGTATATTCGGATTTTGGTTGAAATACTGTACTTGAACTCAGACTAAAATGCAAACACTTATATTACCATGTAAACACTTTTATCTCAAATTAAGCTGCCTCAGAAGATAGAATCTCAAGTTCAGCCCATTCACCAGAGTGGAGAAAGTCTTGGAGTTGCTGAATCAGGTGATATGTCAAGAGCATCTCTCAGTTTTGTGACTACTTCCTTCATGGTAGGTCTCTTTCTTGCATCTTCTTGAACACATTCTACGATAAGCTCACAAACGTTGTCAAGTTCCTTATTCTTGAAAGACGTCAATGTTGGATCAATGAGGTAGCTGACAGTTCGTTTTTCACTCAGGTACTCAGCAGCCTGTCAATGTGTGTTTTGTTCAGGAACAATATGTGGGATGGAATTGAAGTTGACAATTTGTACATGACAAGTAAGAATGAGTCAAGTACAGGGTTTACCCAATTTAAGAGAGATCCGTGTTCTTCTGAGTAAGGAAGCTTCCCAGAGATTATTTCAAGTAACAGCAATCCAAAACTGTAAACATCTATTTCTTCATCCTCAACTAGTGAATGCTCATGAAAATGCTCTCCTTCATTTTCCACAGATTTATGAACAAATTCAGCCCAAAAGGCACAGTCCCTGCAATCTGAGAAAGCATGAGGTTTTAGTTTGTCAAATGCACACAAATGTTATATATGAGGTATACAATCATAATCTCGTCAAATAAGAAAACCTCCAGAATCAGTAAGAAGATGAGCAGGCCTACCTTAGCAGCATAATCATCTGTCAGAAATATAGCTTTTGAATCCAAACGGCAAAGTGCCATTGGAGGATTCAGACCATGCATGTGCTCGAGGCAATAAGCTGCTCCCATGATAATCCTCATCCTCGCACACCAATCCAGATGTTCAAGTTCCTTAACTGAAAACAAACGAATTCAAATGGGAACGCTATAAACAAGTGCATAATTTTTAACTACTAAACATCTTATCACTCATATGATTACCGTGCAGATGCTCATATAAAGTTCCATTTGGTGCATACTCAAACACCATCATCCTTGCAAAAGGTTCATCCTCCTCGCAATACCCAATGAGATTTACAAAATTCTTGTGGTTCACTCGGGACAGTGATTCAATGACTATTTAAGTGCACCAAGAAGTTAAAACATAAGTTATTAGAATCAAGAGCAAGTCAATATACTTTACCATACTTCATCATTTACAGTCCTGCCAGAACTATCCACACAAACTTACCTTCTTCCTGAAAGTAATTTCTGCGCGCTTTGACCAATCTTTCAGTGAAGCAATTGTGGTCGAGACTACAGCAATCTCTACACCACTTGATAGAGTTCCCTTATATACATTTACAACATCACGTGTCAGATCAATATTGCTGAAATCCTCACATGCAGTCTCCAATTCTGCAGTGTTTAGCTTAGGGACCCCTGCAAGTTTAGATGCATGGTGTTTTCAAGATAAGTTCATGTCATATTTCAGATTATAACAATTAAGGATGTTTACATTCTATATGAGCCACCAATGCGTGCTGTCACTGTTGCAAAGTATAAATTTGAGGCACAGATAGCAAAGGATAAAATTCATCATCCATCTTTAAGAAAATGCAAAAGGATATGAATTTAGGTATGTATTTGCAACATCCAAAGAGGGTAGTAAGATAAAACCTTAATATAGTAAACTCAAGGAAGAGATTATAGCAAGACCAGATTAAAAACAATAATCATTCAGATAGGATACAAGGACTATGGCACTTTATGTTTACAAACAAGAAGCGAGTGCATAATTCCTGCAGCAATTTTCTACAAATCCTGGAACCAAGTTAATTGCCTACTGCACATTTTGACCCTGGTCTTCAAAGCCATCTGGATAAATGGTTTTCAGAGTCATTCTCATGAACATCAGAAAGTTTCATTTATAGTTTAAAGCGTCAAATTGATGCTTTTGCTTGAACTGGTTAAACTGTCTTCATGTTTCTATATTTTGCACATTCCTATTCAAAATTGACATGCAATATTCTGTTTGGGATAGGCTATTTTAATGAGTAGCTTATTCTTGTTTCACATATTTTAGGAGATCTTGGAATAAGGGATGAGCAAAGAGTATTATGCCATAGGATTTAAGAATTAATGCTCGTCTACGGCCAAGGATTCAGTTGAGATAAAATTACTACCAAATCTTTCCATTTTAATAGCTTCCACATGTACATTTCATTATTCATGTTACTTTTTCTCCCTGTGTGTGCTACTTGTCAGTCAGCATCATCACAGAAGTTTTCCTAGCACACTTCTCTGTTAAAGTTATTTGCAAACAATGACACTTTATGAAAAAAATTAAGCAATTCAATGGCTCTTGAACATACAGTTCACTGATGAGTTGAGCATAGACAAAGGTTCCAATAGACTTCTACTAGCTGTCCAAGGTTTTACTAGCCAAATTTATCTTGTTAAGGATTTGAATCAATTAGCACAGCCTCGACGGACAAGAAATATAGGTGAGACAATGACCACAAGTATACAATAATTTACACGCTCATCACTTCAAGATAAACAAATCTTACCTGTTACAAATGCTTTCTGCAACTGTCCACTCAATCCAGTTTTCCAAGGGCGTATATTTTTTGCTACTCTACATTGATCCTCTGACAATGACAATCATCGCTGCTGCAACAAAGAGCAAGAATCCTCCACCTGAAATCCCAACTATATACTTCCAGGTATGTCCAGAGTTCCCTTCTTCAGGAGGCTGTTTATCAGTGGGTTGGTTGCCAGAAGCAGAAGAAGCTGCTGGATCGGATGGGCTATGAGATGAAGGCTGCAAAGGATCAGATGTTGATGCTGCAGGAAGAGAAGAGGAAACGTTCTTCTTGCTTGGTACAGCAGGGAATGACCCGCTACTTGTACTGGTTGGAGAAGAATTAAAATCTTCAGCTGGATTTTCATCATTGAAAATGTAAGCAGCAATGTTGTTAGGCTGCTCAACCAGTTTACGGCGTATAATGTCAGCCACATTCTGCAGATTTTGTATGACATCTAGCTCAGATGGACCTATTAAATTCCAGAATCAATGTTATACCCAAAAATCAGAAAACATTAAATGAGTCAACCCAATGTACTATTGCATTACTTGGTAGATTGATCATAAGAATCACTAGCAACATTTCTGAAGGAGCCTTTTCCAAACCTGTACCTTATCAAAATGTGATTCATTTTCCGTAAACAACATATGAAGAATAAAATTCTGATGAACAAAATCATAAGTAGCATTTCAGATTGAATAAATGCTTTGTTCACTTACATGGTGAACAGATCAAGGAAGTGATTTATTGTGTCCTTGATTGGTGTTAGCAAGGAATCTGACATTCTCAAGGGTTTCAATCTGCCAGACCACTCACTGCCAAGAAAACACAGTAAAACTTCAGGAGCAATGAATAATTTAGATGTGACAGAATTTTCTGGACAGTTGTACATAAAGATATATAGACTATCAGGTCACGGTAATGAATGAAACGAAGAGAACATGTTTCACAGAGGTATATGATTGAACTGAAAATACTCCAATAAATAAGCACTTGAATAACTTCAAATAAGAAAAAAATAAAAATAAGTAAAAAACAAAGAAGGATGACATGGAATCACAATGCTAAATGGAACCATAAATTTTCGAGTCAATGGAGATCGTGATTCAGCTTATATGAATTTTAGACTCATTTATGTGTATCTAAAGGAGAGATAACTAGTCCAACCATAGGAGAGTATTTTTTTCAAATCTCATTTGACATTCTGAGTACAATGAAAAAATTGGAGCAAGCTCTTCAGCTAATCTAAACATGTTTGGCAGATATAACTACAGCCACAGGTAAGGAAAGTATCATTACTACAGTTGACTCGACAACAAGTGAAGATCAATCTGATCAAATGAAATTCATCTACAACCAAAAAGACTATACATTGAAGAAATATGGAGATGGAACTTGCAAAAATTTCATAGCCAAATTGCAAATTTCACAAATAGATACTTTAGTTTACCGGTTAAGAGAATCTTCATATTCACACAAATCACATGCACATATAGGAGAGCAGGAAAAAAAAATTATTAGATGCAGGAGATGGGTTTGGTTTATGGTAAGCTTGTCAACTGTACGTAGAATATATTCAACAAACGAGCAGCTGCCTTGATCCATATCTATGTTTTTCATGTCACTAGATTTCTCAAGATCAAGGTCTTCTATTCTGTATGACTAAGCTCACTCTTTCAAAAAAGTTATAAATGCGGATTCAAAGATTGACAGATGCATTCAGTAGTCAAAACATAAATAACTGGAAAAGATTTTCAAACTGCACTTCATTCATGCACACCTGATTCCCTTTTGTGCATTAGTACTAGCACTGAGCCCTCAAGTCATAATAATAGATCCTGTATCAATTACACGAGTAATGTGTATTGTCTCTTATTATGGAATAATGTTGATCTGCTTCTAAACAGCAAATATGTGACTAATTTCTCTTACCAGGGAGGACATGAAACACAAAGAACCAGCTACTCATTAAAATTCTGTATCCTAAGCATTTTTTCCCATCCTGTCTCTTATACACATATAGATGTGTATAAGAGACAGGAATCTCTGTTCCAGGGGTAAGGTTAACATCAAACTATATTTCAAGCCATGAGAAGATCAAGCTTTAATACACATCCAGTGGAATACTTCTTGTAAATTTATTGTTGCTAAGCAACCTGAAATATATAAAAGCATAAAATTCAGACTAGTATATGAGCTACTAAGTTCCATGTTAGACGACTTCATCATAGATGTGTACTCTTCACAGTCGTCTTAGGGAATGCAGCCATCCTATTTCTGCTGGAATAGTCCCACTCAAATTATTGTTCCTCAAGTCCAACACTTCCAGGGCTGCAAGCCTTCCAAATTGCTTAGGGATGACTCCGGACAAATGGTTCTCAGAAAGTACACTGATGACAAGGTCAGAGGAAATCAACCCGAAACATTCAAGCAGTTCAGAGGATGAGAGGACTTTCAAATTACACTGTAAAATAGTAATTTGAAATTCAAAACTTTCTTGTGTCTAGGAATTTGTATACATGTAATGCCTAGAAATTACCTAGAAAATCACCAAAATTTATTAACTGGTTGTCTGGTTGTATCTTACCACCCATAATGTGTAGCAATTATACATTTGCATTTAAAATACATTTCTTCATAGATAATGCTATCTAGTTATGTATTTTAAGTACATGATTTACATCTTGTTTAGAGTGTTGAAAGCTTTTTGGGCATTATATTGGATTGAAATAGATGATAGCCTAATTAGATTTTTACATGGCAAAAAGTTTGGTTCCATTAAAAGGAATAGATCATCAATACATATCATTAGTTCCTGTAGTGTTGAATTGAAATTTCTATGCTTTGACTTCCAATACAAATCATGCAAGCCATGAATCCACGATAGATATCATATAAAAAGCACATATAAAGGAATTATAAGTCTATGTGACAGAAACTGAGTTTATAAATTTTGAAAGTAAGACTATCAAAGACTTATTGTGGTGCCTAGGCGCATGTTTTGAGCTGCAGAAAAATGGTATTAGGAGTGTACACAGATGACGAAGTCCATTACATACTTTGCCATTTAGAGTTCTTATTAGACCTATAGATCAACGCAGCAATCATATGTTTAACAGGCTAAGGTACTACAATCTGGTGGGACTAGTGCATTGCAATTAAAGAGATCTCTGCAGTGTGATTGCAATCATTATTTCAGTCAGTTTAGTCCCTATACAATTTATTAAAAATTTTGAAGCCAGTTTCTCAGAGAAGATGAAACTTTTAGAAAAAAAACATTTTGAAATGGAGACAAAGAAAGAAAAGATCTGCTATAGCAGGGAAAATATAACACAAACTAATAAAAACATTATCAGCCACATGAATTTATACAGAGAGAACATCGTAACAGAAACACAAGAACCAAAACTTGTGGAAAGAATCATTTTAAGTAATATGTGATAAGGAAATCTAGCAAATTTTAAAATGGCTTTGATTGGATACAGTACAGCCAATAGCAGCTATTGATGCAAGATTATACTGTTACAACTTGATAGGGTTGGCAAGAGAAGCAGGTAATCAAACTTTAGGACATTAGAAGAAACCATGTTATTCCAGAGACCCTTTCATAAAGACGCCATCCATTACGTACCGTTTGCAAACTTATCCCATGATTGATTGCAGATCTTAATGTAAGACTAAGTAATTGCTATACTAGAAGAGGTATCAATGTCTGTAAAAGGAGAAAAAATAGTTCTTTTAACCTTGTCATATCAGCTAGTAACAACATAAAAGTACACTATGCTTATGACAAAAAAGTGAATACTTACAGAGATTTTAGGAGAGTGAGATTTCCAAGTTGTGGTGCCAGTACCCCTTCTAAAGAACGTCTCTTGAGATCCCTGTACATGATATTAGACACCAATACATCAAAAAACAAAGTATTTCTTCAATTAAAAGGGAAAACACGACAGATTTCAAATGTTCTATATGAAAGGGCTAATCAAATATGATACAGTCCGAGTACTTTCTTTTACTTCTGAATAAAAAAAGGTGTATATATATATATATATATATATATATATATATATTTTCTGATGTACTACAAAAGGGACTTACAGCATTTGCACCTTTCGCCATCCACACAATGAACACCTAACCACATACATGGATCCTTATCATTAGGATTCCAACTTGCAAAAGTTCGAAATGGATCAGAAGTTACTCTTCCTCTAAATTCCAACAATGCTAGTCCTGAAATTTCACGAAATTGCTTTTTAGTCATTCTTGAAATGCAATGATAGCCTATCGAACCACAAAATCAGCAGAGACACCTGATGATTACCTTCAGCATTGACTGAGAAACATCCCTGAATTTCCGGAACAAGAATCAAAAGCACGAAACATGATAACTTGATTTCATAAGTATTAGTCCAACTATATCCCATTGCTCCTCGAACCATATGTAGTGGTGGAGGCAGCTATTCTTTCTGCCAACAGCCAGATACTACACCAAATCGCCAGTTTAGATTGTACTAAATGACCCTCCGAGCAATTTAATTACTCGGATTAAATCGTTGTACTTAATCACACAACAAAATAACTTACTACGCCAAAGGAAAAAAAAGTAAAACTCTAGATGTGTATAAGAGGACACAAAAGATAAAAATCTAAACAAACTAAATTACAATTAAGAATACAGAACACAATACCCTTCTTGAACCTCTTGGCAAAATCATGTTCCCTCATTTTGATCTTTCCTAAATTTTAATTTTAACTATAATGCCTCCGTTTTCGCTAACAATTGCGTAAATCCCTTGAATGAATTTCTCCAAGATTAAATGTTTAGCTGAAATAAAAACAGGCCTTAAAAAAAAAAGAATTCGCATTCAAGAAATGTATCTACAGATACACAAGTGTAAAATTCTGTATCCATGTCAAAAAGAAATAAAGGGTCAAAATATCACAAGAGAATAACCATTTAATCAAGCAATGTATCTCATAAAACCAAAACGTACTGCATGATAATGATTAAGCATGCATAATAAAAATTAATAGTAATAATGACTTGTGTATAATTCATGACAAAAAGGGCAGTCAATCTGATTGGAGGATTTATTTTGTTGGCTGCTTTAAAAGATGGAAATGTACAATATCAAATTGTTCTTGTGAAATCAAAAGAGTTGATAAAATTCGATGCAAAGGAATATATATTTGAATAAAAACGATGAATATTTATCAAATGGAAATTGTTTTTTTTTTTGGATATTTTTCTTGACTGCCCTTTTCAGGATGATCTCAGAGGAGGAACATTGTCTCTTCTTCGATCACCTTCTCTGAAAGGAGGGGCAAAATGGAGGAAGAAAAGTAACAATCTTTCTCTCTCTAAGGAAATGTTTTGTTAGCTTTCACTTTCTTTCTCTCTCTAACACCACCCACGACCACTGCCTCCATCCCCTTCAAACGGTGTTATTTTTCTGAATTTTTTCCTATATTTATTTTTTCCACGTCTTTTTTTTTTTTTTGTGGGGAAATATCTATAATGGTCCTCAGAGTTTCAGAAAATACTTTTTACTCCCTCATATTTACTTTAAGAAAATATCTAAAATAATTTTCAAAAAGTCAATTACAAAGAACCTCTTGTGATTTGATTAATGTTGTATAGTGTTACCACTATAGTTTGCAATTCTATAATTCATCTCTTGTGGTTTGGATTATAGTAAATTTGTTAAATATTTTGTTATATGAACTACAGGATTAAAATTTTTTTATTTAAAGGGTTATTTTAGATATTAATATCTTTTAATCAAAGTTAGTTATGTAATTTAATATAAAACACATGTTTCCCCTTTTGACAGAAGGGGTTGATGGGTGTAGGAAGGGTACTAGAGTTAAAGGTTTTTTTTTTTTTTACTTTTTGTACAACTTCGTTACGTTTTTTTACTTTTCAATTTTTTATAAAAAATAAAAAAATACTGTAAGAGGTGGATTGTAAATTTATAAAGCATTAGGGTAATCTCAATATAGCCAAATAGGAGTTCCTTGTAATTTACCCTTTTCAAAATAAAGTCATTTAGAACATTCATATCGATACTATATATAGAGTAAGAGCTTCAATTTGGTGTTATGTCATTTTATGTGCTTCCTTTTTTACCCTTATATATGTGAGTAACCTTCCCATAACCTCCTTCATATTTTTCACACTTGCTCTTTATGTTATTTTTTAAATTTTTGTATATTTTTTTTGTACCATTTTTACATTCTAATTTTTTTTTTTTTTGAGATTTTTTGTAATTTTCTTTTAAAGTCACACCCATAAGATGGGTTTTACCCACTAATAACACAATAGAAGAGAAGGGATAGGTAAGATTTGAATTCCAAAAGTGAGGGTGGAGGAAATAAACAAAATGAAAATTGACCAAACATGCAAAAATGATAATCACTAAACTCGTTGAACATCGTATTAGTCTCGATTCGATTCTAGGTACTTCGAATAATGCTTATTAAATAAAATTTCATTGCCTAAGTCACACATAAAAAATTCAAAAATTTTATAAACATATCATACCATTATATTTTTAATACTTATATAATACAATATTATGTATTTTCAATACTTATATAATACAAATTTTATATCACAATAAAATAATACACTAACGAGATTATTATATTTTCTAAAAAGTTAAGTGGTAAAAGTAGAATATGATAAATACAAAATTCTTCTTGTTTCTACAACGAGTAAATAGAGTCAATCAAAATATCTTTTTCCGTTAGGGTTAAAATAACTTACGATGACAGTTTTAAGCTAGAAATTGAGTTGAAATGAAATCTAGGATTTAAATAGGTGAGGGGCTAAAATAAAAGCTCATAAAAAGTTGGTGGACCATTTTAACAATTTATACATGAAATATTTGTTTGCTTTCAAATTTTCCAACTCAAAAATGTTCTGCCCGCAATGTATTTGTTTGGTAAACCGGTTGGGAGTTGGCGTGACAGAATTGATTCGCGCAGTTTTTAAACGTGGTTGTGAGGGCCCCCCACATCCGAAGCGCTCGGACGCGGTTTTACAATCGTTAGTCGGGTACCCACCCAACAGGTCATTTGAATTGGAGAGGATGGCGTGCGTCCCTCTTAGCCCCAATTAGACCCATTTTCTAAGATTTATATGCTAGAAATTTGAATTGTGCGTGTGTATATATACAGGGAAATTTTACAATCACATTAAGTGAATTACTCCCTTGATTTTAAGAATTTGTACAGTATAAATTTTTAAAATATATAATTTTGTACTGTACAATACCTTAAAACATAAGGAAATGATTTCTGGAATTGTAGAATTTTTCATATATATATTTAGAGTACAAGTTTTTAAAATATATAATTTTGTATTGTACAAGACCTTAAAGCACAAGAAAATGGTTCCCGGGACTGTAGAATTTTTCATATATATATATATATGAAAAATTCTACATTTTCTTTTAGACAATCATTCCCTTGTTTTTTAAATGCTTGTACAGTACAACATCATTTGCTTTAAATGTTTGTACTGTACAAGTTTTCAATGCCAAGGGAATGATTTCCTAAAAGGGATTGTAGAATTCAACTATATATATATATATAGGGGTTGTAGAATTTTCATATATATATATCTCCGGTTGAGAAACCATTCCATTATATTTTAACGACTTTTGTACAGTACAACACAATATATTTTAAAAATTTATACTGTACAAACCTTTAAAATCGACGAGATGATCCCCTGAACTGGATTGTAGAATTTCTACATATGTGTGTGTATATACACACACATATATACTTACATACACACACATATATATGTATGTGTGTATGTGAGTGTGTATATATATATATGTGTGTGTGTGTATGTATATATGTATGTATGTATGTACGTATATATCTATGTATGTATGTATGTATCTATGATGTATGTATGTATATATCTATGTATGTATGTATCTATGATGTATGTATAGATATATATATATGTGTGTGTGTGTATACATATATATTTTAATCGGCTAGCCACCGAAACTCTTGTAGGAGGCCCTACTCTCAAATTTTATTAATGAAGAAACAAATGAAGAGGGGAACAAACCCTCCTATCATATAAATGATAATAAAAAATGAATTGAATGGAAACCTAAAGCATCTATACAAAGAAGACCATGTGCAGTTGTCTCGGGTAATCATTGGCTGTAGAGAAAGTAGTGGATAATGTTGAGCTTCCCAAGCACGCCAAATAGTCAGCATGGCTATCGAAAAATATATTGGATCCGAAAGTCCCCCATGGCCATGCACTGCTTGATTTGTCGAACAATGTGATCCAACTGCCAAACTGAAGAGGTACCGCCCATTATCATATTACAAAGAATTTGAGAGTCTGTCTCCACACTCACCGAATGCATGCCAAGTCTAATACAGAGTTGTAAACATTCTAGAAGAGCCTTAGATTATGCAAATAAGTTGGTTCCTATTTCGAGGAGAACTACTGGTGTACCAAACAAAAACTCCTCACTTTTGGAATAAATCTCCTACCGAATTACATGAGTTCCCTAATTTGGATCCGTCCACATGTTGTTTATAAAATCGAGCTTACAGACTTTATCCAATTCACCACGCTAATATATTTTGGAGGTTTGGGAACCACATGCACGCCAGAGAGGAAAGTGCATTGATAATATTGTTTGTCTCCTCGAACCATGAATGGACGCGCAAAACTAATTGAGCCAAAGAGGAACATATGTGGGAGATAATGAACTGTACAGACCAAATGCAATTGTCATAAACAAAGCAATTTCGAGCAATCCAAAGATGCCAGCAAATCAACGCTGGGATAACCAAGCACAGTTGGGCATCTCCTGTATTTGAGGTATGCAGCCCCCACACTTGAAGCTTTTGCTAAAGAGATAAACAAGGAAAATCTGGAATACCTAGCAATACTTCAAAAGTTCCCCAAACTCGCCGTGACACCTCACAATGAAGGAAAGCATGATCTAAGAGGTCAAGAGAATTACAAGCCCAACATTTGGAAGGTAATTGCAACCCCATGTCTCTTAACACATCCGCAAATGGTAAAAACGAGACAAAATCCACATAAAAATTATGGTGGACCTCAGGTGGATTCCTACTTTAATTTATGAATGTTCTCTTATACATTTCTAGATTGTATTATGTTCTCCTTCTCTGATGACCTCATATGCTGAAGAAGACGAGAACAAACCTAAAGAAGTTGGCTTCCAAATTGTGATATCCTTGGCCGAAGTGAGAAAAGGCTGAACTTCTGAAATTTTGTGTTTGATCACCGCGGGTAGTCTAGAAAAATTCCAGCCATGATCATTGCTAAATACATCCTTAATACACAGAGAGGAATCCACCTATTCCTCCACCAAATCTACTAATAATACATCTAGATGTGTAAAAGAATGATTCACCAGAATCATATTCTAAAAAAATCGTCTTATACACATTAGTGTTTAACCACGCTTGAGCATGATCCGCCAAATTGGAGAACCATGAAGGATAGGACCCTTTCCATATCTCGCTCACATATAGGCAGCCCACAAAGATGATGAAGAGAAATATTTCCATCACATCTTTAGCGAAAAGCGTGTATAATTGATTCAAATGATCTAATACCTAGACCATTCTCTAAATTAGGGTAGCACATATTCTTCCAAGAAGTCTGACGACGAACTCTAGGTCCAAGCTCTGTGTCTCCCCAAAAAAAAGATGAAATCAACGTCTCAAGTTTGCTAATCACTCCTTAGATGAATCCAAAACCATTAAGGTATGTATAGGAATGGAAGTGAGCACATGTTTAATAAGAATCAAATGGCCGCCAAGTAATAAAATTTTTTGCTTTCATCTCGCCAACTTGTTTTGCACCTTCTTGATCAAGTGGGAAAGAAGATTATTCTTCTTCCTACCAACAAAAATCGGACAACCCAAGTAAAAAATAGGAAGAACAGCCTGCTTCATTCTTGTTAGTTGTGTTACAGAGTGCTTAATAGCTAAAGGACACTTACGTGGTAAAACAAAAGAACTCCTAGCAAAATTAATACGCTAACCAGAGCCCCTTTGATAAGTATCTAGAAAAGCTAGAAGCCTTCTCAAAGACGTCTTATCACCTCTAGTGAATATCACCACATCATCTGCATAAGCTAAATGAGAAACTATCAAGCCACCTCGAGGAGTCGCCAAATGGAAGAATGCTGCCATCTTGAACCAAAACCTTCAAGCCACTCGAAAGAGCTTCAAAAACAAGAATAAATAAAAGAGAGAAGAGGGGATCCCCATGCCTGACGCCTCTAGTTGCTGAAAAAACCCTGTGACCTCTCCATTAATTAACAAAGAAAACCAAGTCGCTCTCAAGTTATTCATGACTAACTTGACAAAAAGGCATGGAAAACCAAATCTGAGCAAAACCAATTCAAGAAATCTCCACGAAACCCTGTCAAAGGCCTTCATCATGTCTAATTTGATCAACATATTATGACCCCTTACCTTTTTATCCATAGAGGCGACCAACTCTTGGGTGAGTAGAATATTGTCTGCAATGTTCCTTCCTTTTACAAAACCTAATTGTTCCGAAGAAATCAAGCAAGGAAAAAGTTTAGCCAATTGACTAGCCAAAATTTTTGAGAAAATCTTGTTAATAAAGTTGCAGAGTGAGATAGGCCGAAAATCAGTAAAAGAAATTGCATTTTAATCAGATTTAGGAATGAGCACCAATCAAGCACTGGAAATAATCCTCAGCAAAGGAACCCTATCCATCATTGCATGAAAGAGGTCCAAAGCAATGATATTGGAATATTTAACAAAAAAATAGCTTGTAAATCCTTCTGGCCCTGCAACACTATCCCCATCCTTACTAAGGACTACATCTTTAACCTCTACAATGGTTGGGAGATGGATCAAATCATTATGTTGATCTATTATGACTCAAGAAGGTAACAAATCAAGAAGTTGGTGCATACATCCATCCTTAATCTCCTCATCCGCGAACAGCTGCTTGAAGAAAGACACCCCCTCATCTCGAATGTTATCCATAGTATTTAGCCGGACTCTAGAACTATTTTTAAGAAGGCGGATCACCGTTCTGGATTGTTTAGTAGCCAGGATGGCATGAAAATATTTTTTGTTGAGATCACCTTCACTCAGCTATTTGCATTTTGATTTCTGACACCAGTAGTTCTCCTTAGTATTAAGGGTGCAAAATACTAGCTCAGCTTGCACTGCATACACCTTTTCCCTGTTTGAAAGAGAACCGGTTGTCTCATGTGGATTTCCAACCGTTTGACATTACCTTCTGCATCCCTGACGGCCTGAAAAATATCACCAAAGAACTCCTTGTTCCATATTTTGAGGGTTTCTTTTAATCGTTTCAGTTTCAAAGAAAACCCTAGCATACCATAAGACTCCATTGGACGGCTCCAATCTGCTCGCACTATCGAATAAAAATCTGAATGCTCCACCTAAACATTCTAAAATCTAAACTATTTTGGTATACTTGAACTTATGAGTAGGATTTCAAGCAACAATAGAGAATGATCAGAGGAAGCTTTATCCAAATGATGAAACAAAGTACCCGGGAATCGCTGGAACCATTCTGAGTTAACCAACAATCTGTCTAGTCGCTTCCAAACCACCTGGCCTTGTCTAACCCTAGACCAAGTAAATTTGCTCCCAGAAGCCGAAACTTGAGAAACACCACAATGATGCATAGCCCTATTGAAGTCTTCCATCACATTCAAATCTTGAGAAGCCGAACCCAAATATTCTGAAAGGAATGCTGTCACATTAACATCCCCACCCAAATCCATAAACTTTGGAGAGAAGGAGACAACCTAATTAGAACGTCCCAAAGTTTAGCACACTCATTCCGAGTGCATTTTGTGTAAACAAACGAAGCAAAAACGTAGCTATCCCAAGCATTATTATTAAGCTGGATATGAATAATTTGGTCAGCATTGACCAAAACATTAACACTAACTCAGAATTCCAAAAAAGCCATAATTTATTAGAAACATTACAAATGCACCAATGAAAACCCAAATGAATACGAAAATCCACTATCCAAAGAGCTTTCACCATAGGTTCCATGATGACCCAAAAAGAAACATTATAAATACGAATAAGTTTTTTTAATCGTTTGAGAGAAGATTTTCCAGAGATACCTCTGATATTCCATATCAGGCTTCGAATCATTGAGAAACATCATAGGAGAACATAGAGTATCTAGACCTGGTGGCCTGCCTAGTAAGGATAGTGCATCTAACTGCGAACTACTTGGAACATCGAATACGTCGTTGTGGGACTGTCGAAGCATCTGAACCAATCCGCTTCGACTTGAACCTAACCAAGAAATCATGTAAAGCTTATGATAAGACTTCTCGAGGCATCTCCAGTAGAGAAACTAAATCCAAGTTAGATAAAGAATCCGCAATATTTGTTGACAAAATTGGTTTCTTCTTCCGCGAGCGTTTGAATTTGATGTGTTGATCATAAAAAACGTGCTTTGACAGTCGAAGCTTCCTAGGAAAATCAGTCACCTCAAGCGTTTTCATTCCATCACCTTGTGATCCTGGATGAAAGTCCTTAGCATAAGCAAAAACTAAAGTCTCGTTGGATAAACCATTATCAACCAAAGGAGGCTCCATACTGCCTAAGCTAGGGTTTTTCTGAGCAGATGGGGCTACTTTTGGATTTTGTGGAAGCAGGAGAGCCTAGTCCTTGACTACGAGAACCTCCATCATCAATGGCGTCTCCGTAGGGTTAGGGTTTTCCATGAATATACTATTTTTCATATGCTTCGGCATTGCGGTAGTAGTAAGTGTTGGAATGACTTCCTTATCCATGGGTGAGAGAACCGATGTTCTAACTGTGAGAGCGTTTGCTATCATTAGGAAAGGCTAGTCCTTGACTACGAGAACCTCCATCATCAATGGCGTCTCCGTAGGGTTAGGGTTTTCAATGAATATTGACTATTTTTTCAAGCTTCGGCATTGCGGTAGTAGGAAGTGTTGGAATGACTTCCTTATCCATGGATGAGAGAACCGATGTTCCAGTTGTGAGAGCGTTTGCTATCATCAATTTCTTAGGTCGCCAGATAAGATTATCTTGAGAATTCTATGGCTTGGAAGAGTTCTTCTCCTTTGGCTATTTTTTCTCGAACAAATATGTAAGAACTTTCTTAGGAGAATTTACGCGACAAACGTCAGCTCCATGGCCTAATTTGAAGCAAGTCGAGCAATATACTTAAGGAAGATCTTCATAAATAATATTCTACCAATGCCTTGAAGATTCTTTCCCAATCCAGAACCGCTTCAACAAGGGCTTTAATACATCAACCTCGACACAGAAGCGAGCAACACTTGGTCGAGTATTGGTGGTGGAGGCTGTCATCTTGAGAGGAGTTCCAGATGTGTATAACCAATTGAATACAGAGATTGTTTGTCATATAAGTGAAAAGGAAGATGTTCCAAGGAAACCCAAACTAGCGCCACGGGATTCTTGGTCAACACAAAAATCTGGAGTCCATTTAAGAACTCTCATTCCAAAACCTTCAAAGGACCAGAAACCACGCAACCAATAAGAGAATCAAAGCGGATCAGAATATGTCTATGGTCAATAAGCCCTAATGTGAATGATCCTGCAAATCCCACTGCATTGAAGCATTACGTAAAGTTACCATGTTAGGTTTACCTTTAAAGAATTTACCCACCAAGGCATGCTTCAAGGGCTTGGAGAGGGTGGCAATTAGAGTCTTCTTCAGAGAAAATAAAGGCTGGCTTACCACGATATAGATAGGGTTTCTTAACCGGCAATGCAGAAGGTCTGGTCAAAACGTCTGCGAAAGATTTGGGATCATGAGAAGAGGGATGCCCTCCAGTCAATGATTGAAGGGCAGCCATGGCCGATTGAAACCCAAGGAAAATGTAGATCGATCGTGAAGGGAAGAGAGGGAGTATATATATATATATATGTATATATATATATGTGCATATATATGTGTATATATACACACACACAGACACACACACATATATCTATGCATACATACATATATATAGACGTACAGACATACATACATATATGTGTATGTATGTATGTATGTATGTATGTATGTATGTGTATACATATACATATATATATATATGTGTGTGCGTGTGTGTGTCTATATATATGTTTATGTATATACACATGCATATGTATTTGCATGTGTGTATATATATATATATATATATATGCATATACATATTTATTATATATAGAATAACATAAATATATACACACACAGAGACTCAAATATATATATGTATGCAAATATATACATACATACATATATGTACGTATATATATGTAAGGCCCCTTTCACCCCTGCACTATTTAAGTCCCTCTCTCTCTTCTTATATAGAGTATAGAGTTCGGGAGGCTTCCTCCACAAAGGGAGCGCGATATTTACAAAAATGCAATGCAATCCTTCTTTCCATCTACAAAATAAGAACATCTTCCTCATTTATCCCCATTGATCCATACCTAAAGAAGAAGCCTTCCTAAAACTTGAAACGTTGTTCACTGCTCGACCACCTAATTATATCAGGGTTGCACAGAATTCCATGAAGACGGTTCTCCCCACTTTCACTGTTTCCTTCAATTCCCCTTCAAGTTCGAAACCCATAATCAAAGGTTATTCGACCTGACCCATTTTAGCAGGCCTGCATGTCTACCAAAATATCTAAGGGGCTAAAAATGACACAATTGTGAAAGAATATATAGTAAAGTACGGCGATTACTGTGAAGATGGAAACTTCACAGGTAACAGAACAAAGGGGGATAAAGAAGTATACGCAGCTGCTCTTAATGCCAGTAATAAACAAGAAGCCCTAGATATTGTAAAAACTCTAATCCTAAATCTTTCGTTTTAAATTTTGAGAAGATTAATTATCACTTTGATCATCTTTTTAAACCCATCCAGTCCAATATGAAAACCCATTCCTTGTATACTATCAACTCCCAGATGAATTACAAGAATTGGTGCAGAACAACATTAAAGAGGCCCAAATGAGACCGCACAGGCCCAATAGCCTCATCATCGAAGGCCTATCCAGAATAGGCAAAACTTCTTGGGCACGCAACGTAGGACGGCACAACTACTATGTTGGCCACGTTGACCTGCGGCATCATGATGACGTGACCCCACAGTACCTCAAGCACTCGAAAGAATTTATAGGAAGCCAACACAACTGGTACTCCAATTTAAAATACGGCAACCCCCACATTATAAAAGGCGGGATCCCGTTCTATTATCCTCTGCAAACCTAGTACCAACAGCTCCTACATGCTATACCTTGAAAAAATATATAATAAGGGCCTGAAGGACTGGATTCTGAAGAATGCCACCTTCAAGAAAGCCTATTCAACCCAGAAACACCGCAAGCGAAGCGACGCAAGCGAAGCGACGCAAGAACAACTGGGCTAGTCTAAATATTTTTCGTTGCACAAACCTTAAAATATAGATGGTTCCAGATTTCCAAGATTACTACAGCCTTCAGTGCCGGCAAGGCACTTGGATTTGGATGTTGACAAATCCTATACACGTGAAGAGCCTCAGTGCCTTCAAAACCAAGAGGAACTGGATTATGGACATCCAGATCTTGATGAATTACAACACTCGCAAAAAGTTGAAGGTGGCTAGTTTCTTTTGTTCATGGCACATATGGATCAGTCTGAGAATCTAGAACCCCTCTAAGATTCCAATGAGATTTCACCATTTTGTACTCAAATTCCCAAATAACTTAGGAATAATCAGTGTTATGATTTATATATTAAAGCTGTTAAGCATGTTGTTAGCAGCGATCACGTCATAACTTCTTCTCAATGTACAAGGCAATATATTAATTTTTAATAAACTTTTATTATTCTTAGCTGTCTTTTAGTCAACTGATGAATTACAAATTTCCTGGCCTACCAAGGGCCACCAATTACAAAATTCCCAACTAACTATCCTACTCTAAGGACTAGCTTATGGACATTAGTAGAACTCAGGTTTGACCATTATTGAGGCATGTCTGACGCCTGAGAAAGTGATGCAAGACGAATGCGATTAACCCGTGAAGCTACAGATAAGGCAAAAAATAGCTGCTTGGTTTCTGACTGAAGTAAATCAATACAGGCCACCAACCAGAGTGGTCCTGTTTCCATTATAGACATAGTAATCTCCCTTAAAAGATCGCGGACATTGTAAACTCCCCCACTAAGAGTAACAGTCAACTAAAGCCTCGCACCATCTGGCATGTTCGAAGAAATTCAAATCCAGATTTTACATCTGTGTTACCCGAGAAATTCAAATCCAAATTTTAATACCCCCAGCAAACACTGTCTAATTCCCTCATCTCCAAGTAAATATCTTGATCCAACGGCGAACAGAGACCTAGATGGAGGGTCCAGATGTATGCCAACTCACATATTCCCTGTACCACAGACATGGTGAAACTCCAGGAAGCCATCATTACTCCAAACAAAAATATAGACGGCAGCTTTACATCACATCATGGTCCCACAGACTTTATTTATAAATTTCATCTAATTTCCCTCCAAAAGCTACAGTCCCACTGACTGTCCTTACCGCTATAGGGAAGTGTATACCATCCCTTCCACGTACAGTACCCACTATTGCATATCCCCGAATCAACCAGGATACCACGTGGAATCCACTAACCTTCTCCACCAATTAGTTGTTGACACGTGGCGAGAAAAGGGGCTTAGTAATATTATAAGGCCTCTTTTACCCCTGTACTGTATAGTCCCTCCCTTTTTCCTTACGTGGAGCATAGAGTTAGAGAGGCTTCCTTCACAAAGGGAATGCCATATTTACTAAAATACAATGCAATCATTCTTTTCGTATGCAAAATAAGAATATCTTCTTCACTTATCCCCGTTGCTCCATACCCAAAGAAGAAGCCCTCCTTAAACTTAAAACTCTGTTCACTGCTCGACCACCTAATTATATCAGAGTTGCACAGGAATTCCACAAAGATGGTTCTCCCTACCTTCATTGTTGTCTTCAACTCCCCTTCAAGGTCGAAACCCAAAATTAAAGACTATTCGACTTGACCTATTCTAGCAGCTCTACAATTTTTTACCCAAATATCCAAGGGGCTAAAAATGCCACAACTATGAAAGAATACATAGCAAAGTATGGCGATTACTGTGAAGATGAAAACTTCATAGGCAGCAGAACAAAGGCGGGATAAGGAAGTATACGCAGCAGCTTTTAATGTTGGTAATAAACAGGAAGCCTTAGATATTATAAAAACTTCTGATCCTAAATCTTTCGTTTTAAATTACGAGAAGATTAATTATCATCTTTTATCTTCTTTTTAAACCCCCTCTAGTCCAATATAGAAACCCATTCCCTATAGAATATCAACTCCCAGATTAATTACAAGAATGGGTATGGAACAACAATAAAGAGGCCCAGATGAGACCACACAGGCCCAATAGCCTCATCATCGAAGGTTAATCCAGAATAGGCAAAACTTCCTAGGCATGCAGCTTAGAATGGCACAATTACTATGCTGGCCACGTTGACCTGCATTATCATAATGACGAAGGCCTGTATAACATCATAAATGAAGACGCCCCATAGTACCTCGAGCACTGGAAAGAGTTCATAGAAAGCCAGCACAACTGGTACTCTAATTTAAAATACAACAAGCCCCGTATTATAAAAGGCGGGATTCCTTCTTTTATCCTCTACAATCCTAGTGCCAACAACTCCTACTTTGCCATGAATTCTTTCACAATTGTAGTATTTTTAGCCCCTTGCAAATTGGGTGAAAAATTACAAAGCTGCGAGAATGGGCTAGGTTGCTGTGGTTTAATAGCCTTTGATTCTGGGTTTCGAACTTGAAGGGGAATAGAATGAGACAATGAAAGTGGAGAGAACCGTCTTCGTGGAACTCTTGTGCAACCCTGATATAATTAGGTGGTCGAGTAGTGAACAGGGTTTTAAGTTTTAGGAGGGCTTCTTCTTTGGGTATGGAGTAATGAGGATAAGTAAGGAAGTTGTTCTTATTTTACAGACGAAAAGAAGGATTGCATGGCTTTTTTGTAAATATGGCACTTTCTTTGTGGAGGGAGCCTCTCTAGATGTGTATAAGAGACAGAGGGACGGAATGAGGGACTTGAATATTTGCACCACAGTTGAAACACGGCTTAAAAAATGGTCCTAGCATACCCAAGACTTCCTACCACGTGTCGCAACTAATTGGTAGCGAGGGTTAATGAATTCCACGTGGCAACTCCTGATTGATTTGGGGTATGCAATGACCATTTTGCCTTCCGTAAATTTCACTGTGGTGCAAATAGTGGGTACTGTACGTGGGAAGGATGGAAGGGACTTTCCTGTAGCAGAAAGGGAGTTAGTGGGGACTGTAGCTTTTGGAGGAAAATTGTCTGAAATTTCAAATAAATGTTGTGGGCCCATTATGTGAGCTAAAGCTACTGTCCTCTTGTCCTTTTTGTCGAGAGTAATGATGGTTTCTTGGAAGTTTCACCATGTTTGTGGTACGGGAAATATGTAAGCTGGCATACATCTGGACCCTCTAACTGAGTCTCTGTTCACCGTTGGATCAAGCTATTTTCTTGGAAATGAGGGAATTAACAGTGTTTGTTGGGAGTATTAAACACTGAATTTGAATTTCGCAGGTATTCTTTGAACATGCCAGGAGGTGGAGGGTTAGGTTGACTGTTACTCTCAGTGGGGAAGTTTACTATGTCTATTATGGAAACAAGACCACTCTGGCTGGTGGCCTGGATTAATTTGCTTCAGTAAAAAACCAGGCATTTATTTTCAGCTTTATCTGTGGCTTCGCGAGTTAATCGCGTTCGTCTGCACATGTTTCTCAAGGGTCAACAGACAGGTCCTCAATAATGGTCAAACCTGAGTTCTGCTAATGTCCATAAGTTAGTCCCTAGAGTAGGATAGTTAGTTGGAAATTATGTAATTGGTGGCCCTTGGTGTGTAGGGAAATTTGTAATTCATCAGTTGACAAAAAGACAATTAAGAATAATAATAAGTTTATTGAAAATTAATATATTGTCTTGTACATTGAGAAGAAGTTAGGTAGCCACTAATAACATACTCAATAGGTTTAATATATAAAGCAACACTGATTATTCCTAGGTTATTTAGAAATTTGATACAAAATGGTGGAATCTCATGAGTATCTTGGAAGGGTTCTGGATCCTTGGGCTGTTTCATATGCGCTATGTATAGAAGAAACTGGCCACATTTAGCTCTTTGTGAGTGTTGTAATTCATCAGGTTCTAGACATCCATAATCTAGTTCCTTTTGGTCTTCTTTCAGGCACTGAGGGTCTTCAGTGTATGGGATTGTCAACATCCAAATCCAGGTGCCTCGTCGGCACTGCAGGATAAGGCTGTAGTAATATTGGGAATCTGGAACCATTTATGTTTAAAAGGTCCACGCAGCGGCAAATATTGAGATTAGCCCAGTTGTTCTTGCGTTGCTTCCCTTGCTGGTGTTTCAAGGGTGAATAGGCTTTCTTGAAGGAAAATGAAGGTGGCATTCTTCAGAGTCCAGTCCTTCAGTCACTTATCTTCCTTTTCAAGGTATAGCATGTAGGAACTATTGGCACCAAGATTGCAGAAGATAATAGAAGGGATCCCGCCCTTTTTAATACTGGGCTTGCCGTATTTTAAATTGGAGTACCAGTTGTGTTGGCTTCCTATGAAATCTTTCCAGTGCTTGACGTATTGTGGGCGACGTCATCTATGACGTTCTATAGGACATCATCATCATCATGATGCAGGTCAACGTGGCCGACATAGTAGTTGTGTCTTAAAACCAACAACTTCAAAATCCAAATGCTAATTAATATTTACAACTTTTTTCATAATAACTTTTTGTTTCCATTTCTGCAAAAAGGTTTCTTAACAATTATGCAGTGCTATCATTTTTCACTATAGGATTAACTGCAACCATTCTTTAATGACAAAATCCTTATGTCAACTTGGCATATCACGTCAAATTCAATGATAATATTTCATCCTGGTATTTATAATAAAATGTAAATTACACTCGCTATCACACTCCCAAACTATGTAAACTACTATGGTATTGCGCTTTACATTTGTATAAGCTCCATTAGAAACTATAATCAGGTCTCTGTCACGTAACTTTCTTGTATACGTAACAACCATCCTCCATAGCTACCCAACCTTCCTCACATCCTTTTTTCCTACTCCAACCCACTTCCTCCTGCAAGTGTCACACCTCTAAATTATCCCTCCATTACCTACTAACCAATCCTTCCCCACATCCTCCCTACCTCACACCCCTTTCTCACATGATGTATGAGTTAAGAAAGATTGATCACAATTGGTTCTTGATGAGGATTAAATCTAGAGAAAGAAAGTAGAAACAGAAGATTCATAAGATTGTATAATGAGGGTTGAATAAATTATATCTAAGGGATGAACCCTTATTTGTACATGTCGGTTTAGCGGGGCCAAGGGTCTGAACCCCTGATCAATTTGCCAAGAACCGAACTGGTCCTTTTCATATTACTGCAATACCAAGCATATTTACATAACTTCCCTCAGCGAGCCTCATGGTAAGTGCCATACATATATACAAGTGTGATTGGTTAGCAATTCTATATATCATCAACAATCCCATCAACTGGATTCATTGTAAGTGGATCTAACCTAGCCAACCTGATGTTGCTAGTTTAGCAGTCCCTAAGAGTCCCTGGGCTACCCTTTACCAGCTCAGAGTACCAAACGTCTCTAATCTTTTCACAGTCTTCAAGTTCCAAATCAAGATCTTTGTTAGAGGTTTATGATCTATGTTGGACTTTCACCAGAGTTATTAATTCAAACAATTGCCCCCTTTGGTATCCACTCCTAGGTGGGCCATGTCCCATCCATTGATGATTGCATATTTTTTCAATTTCCACCCTTTCAGTTTCCCTCCAAAAAATGGTTTTTGAATGTTCCAACTCAATCCATAACTTGAGTTAAGACCCAGAATTCAAAACCCAACAACTCTTCATCTTCTTGGTATAAATATCTGGACTAATTCTATTTTGTACCTCTCATCTTATTCCTAATTCTCACTTTGCACCTTGAATTTCAGTTTTGGACACTTTGCACCCCCAACTCTCAAATTTGTCCCACTTTAGTCCCTTTTTTAACAACAATTTACGGAATCTTTATTTTTGCATAAAAAAACATTATTGTATATCTAACTGAATTTGTCGTACACATAGAAAAATTCTATTAATTTTTTAGACAACATTAAAAAAATGCTGAAGTGAGATGAATTTGAGAGTTTGGGATACAAAGTGACCAAAACTAAAGTTTGGGATGTAAAGTGAGAATCAAGTATAAGTTGAGGGTACAAAATGGAATTAGTCCTAAATACCCTTCTTCTTCCTTTCATAACACCTTTACTAAACCTAAAACTCTAAAACTTCTTTTATTGCAATTCTGCAATTCCTTCCCTTTTCTATATTCCAAATTGCAATTTTTTACATATTTTGCATTTCTAGTTGACTTTTCCTGTATTCAACTTCTCCAACTTCTCCAACTTCTACGTCTTATGCCTCTTGTTTGTTAGTTACAATTTTTTTAATACTGGTATGGCATCCAACTCTAGAAACTCTGCTTCTGCTTCCTACAACTATGGCCAAGGGAAAGGTAAATCCATTGCTTCTTCCTCTATTTCTATTGCAAGCTTAGATTGCACATTAAGTGGTTCGAACAGCCCGCTCACGTCTTGTCTCATGCCAAAGAGTTTCCTTGAACTCCCTTTGGTGTGACCTTGAAGGGAGTGTTTTGTCCATCCCAACACATGACCTCGACCTCCTCCCTAACATTCCTAGTGTCATAACTCAGTCTAACATGCAACAAATTCGAGACACATATCATTTCCTGAGCTCTGTTATCACCCAATGCCTCAATCTTGCCCAACTGATTGAGCTCACAATCTTCCAGATGACTTTGTAAGTAACTATTTTAAAAAATCAGCTTAGAGATGGGCTTCAGTTTCTATTTGCCTGTTGTTTACCAACCTTGCCAAGTGGTTTAACATCAACATTTCCCAATTGTCCCAAATGCAATTAGATTTGTGGTCAATTTCTAACTAATGTACAAACACCTAGGTGAATCTGCTACCTAAAGTGGGTTTAGGTATTTTTACAAACTTACGAACAGCCAAGAGTTTGGCTTTTGCTACTTTTCTAGCCATCCAAGCCAAGCAAGCTTGATTACCTAGTATTCTCTATCAAAGGGTGGAAATATTCTCTCATTTTTGTTAAGCAAGAAGAAATAAAACTTGTCCATTGTTACTAGACACTTGGTGGCCAATACTCCACGTATAACAACGATATTTTCCTGAACCGGTAAGATCCTTTTTGTGCAGCAGTTCAGCAAATTGAAAATATGCCATCATTCTAATCTTTGAGGGAAAATAAAATGCTCTCATCGGCCAAGACCTTTTGGCTTGGGCCAATCTTGGTACATGCCTCTAACCAATCCTGGGTAATGACCCCAGTAAACACCTATCATGTGCCTCTACTTTATAATTTCCTCGACTTTTTTTTTTGCCCAATTAACTTTCATTGATTTTCCAAGCCACAAGCTCGGTGTCATGATGATGGCTCTGAAGAAGAAAGCCCTTACTAAGAAGGGAACATCAACTCAAACGATCGCGATTGGGGGATCGACAACCTCAAGTAGGATGTTGCATCTCAAAACACTTTATAAAAGTTCACCTAAATTGACTAGAAATTAGACGACAACCCACAAGTAACAGTGGCAAAAATAGCTAGTGAAAGTAGGGAGACTTCCTATAAGGAATGGTGTGCAAACTATTGGTTATTTGGTTAGAATGATATTTGAAGGATTGATTAAAAAAAGGAATTTAACTAAAATTATACTAACAACTAAGTGAAATAAGCAATAAGCAATAAAGAGAGAGAGATCGTAACTTATGCTAGTCAATTTCCTGGGTGTTGATCAATTGAGCTAATCAAGTGATTCAACAAGACAAATTAGACGTGTATTCTCAAATATAATCTAATCCCAATCCCTGAAGTCTATCAATCTAATTAATCTAAGTATGGATCCTTCTGACAACTTAAGCTAACCAAATTTGATTATCTAACCATGGAATTATAACAACCAACTAGGTGAATTAGTTCGCTAAGATAAAATTCTAATCCTAGTTAAACATTAATCTAGGTCTATAATGGAAGTTCAACTCCCATATCCCTTCAATTAACCCAAACTAAGTAAAGAACCAGCTAATTTTTCTAAATAACCCTTAAATCTATTAATATTGCCTAATTAGTCTATTTTACCATATAATCAATTTATTAACCTCTACCCATATGAAATTGGCATCACAAAACCCTAACCCATGCTAAATTAAAACATATTTGAATACAAGAAATAAATTAAACGCATAGGAAAGAAATTAAAGTAAGCATCTAAAGTAAGGAAATAATTAAAGTAAGCAAAGCAAGGAAATAATAAAACTAGTAAAGAGATAGGTGCATTGAAAGCTAGTAGATTAAATCATTAAATCTAAAGCAACTTAAATAAACATGAAAGAAATGCATAAAAGAGGTAGATTAAACACAAAGAAAGTATTACAAAGTTGCAGAACAAAGTTACGTGCTTGGAAAACTAGTCTAAGAAAAATAGAAGAAGAACTAAAATTTTCTCTCCAAATGGGAAGGAAGAGAAGAAAATGAAAACTAAGTGGTGGCTCGCATTTCAACCCCTAAAATGTGGTATTATAGCAGGGTTAGGGTTTGGGAGATTTATGACAAAAATGCCCATGCGTCCTCAGAAGGCTTTCACCACCGGCGAGGTCCCTAGTGTGAAAGCTCATTGCTGGTGATCTCTTAAGCCTTGGAAGCTCACCGGTCGCAAGCTGCCCAGATAGATTTGGTAGCTTCGGCCATTTCGTGCCTAAAATCCATGTCCGATATCTGATTGATGCACTATTTTTTTCTCCCAACCCTAGAACATAAACACACATGAATATATATATATATATTGGAGGGAAATCTTTGATTTTTATATTTATATATAATAACACATGTCACTTATACACATCTAGATTGTATAAGATAAAACAGGTTATGAACAATGATAGTGTAAATCCTAACTCTTGGCGAAATTAGGTTAAGAGCAAGACACAAATTCTAAATGCAAGAATATAGTAAAATAAGATAATTGACACTTAAATAAACATTAAAATGTGTTCTTAAATACATACTAACACATAATAGTAAAAGTAGACAACAAACACACTCTTAATACTAAAATGTTTGAAACTAGTATCAAAACTAATAAATATAAGATGCATATAACTCCAGTTTGCTAGAGTTATCACACCCCAAATTCAAGGTTTTGCTCATCTCGAGTAAATAAAAATAAGAAAAGATTGCAAACACATAAGAAATGATAAATACATAGGAACCCCAAAACAAAACACAAGCATTTACTATACACTACATACTTAGCGTACAACACTTAACACCACCAAGTTCACAAATTATAACTAATAGAATCCGGATATATTTTGGATCATTTGGCAACATCTCAAAAACTACATACAACACATAAATTTGAGGTAATCAAAATGGTCATTCTCATTATTTTTTTCTCAAACACTAGTTCAATTACCAATAAAAGGTTCAAACTACCAACCATTTTCCTCAATAAAAAATGTTGTCACAAAAGTAACCCGATTTATGCAAAACATATTTTACTCTACTCAAAAAGACCAAAAGTCAATCAAACATTCCCGAATAGACCACTTGAAATAGAAAGATTATTAGGACTCTATCCAATATGCATCTATCATGTAATGGAAGTATTAATCTGGTTAGGAGGAATTAATTTGACATTAATGGTGCATACTACATAACATCTGACCCTCAACTTGTTGGTAATACTATCACCTAGTAGCTTATTTCGAAGAAGCATTGCTTCTACTTGCCTTGTTAAACTATTCTATTGGCATACTTCGAAGGCATGACATTTGTGATGTCGATTCCTCTACTCACCTTATTCATAAGACCAAAACATTTTTCTAAATTCAAGGAATAAACAACCTAAGCCTCAGAGGAAGAGGAATGATACACACCCAAAATTATATCTAGAATGAATCACCCATAAAAAGATCTAATACAAAATACACAAATGGCCTAACTCATCTAGAATCATTTAGAACATTGTTTCAAAAGAATAACATGACAATAATTCAAACTTTTGAGAATTGAGCAAACATATTTCAAATGAACCATTTAAAAAAAAAAAAAAATGAGCCCACTTGACTCATTTAAACACTTCACTTATCATACAGTATTGAAAGTTTCTTGAGAGGTTTCTTAATTGTTATAAGTACATCCATATTTCATCAAGTGTTATGTCAATTTTAGTGGTGTTCATGTGTTTAAGTGTTAGAAGTTTCTTTTAATTTTTTGTTTTGCACGGAACTAGAAAAATGCTGAGTTTGGGGGTATGATAACTCTAGTAAACTAGAGTCATTTTACTCTAAATTAAGGTATTTTGATTGTTTAAATCGCGTACTTTGGGTAATTAATTGAAGGTTTTAGTTAAATTCATTCATATGTGTTTATATTTTTGTTCTTGCTAAATATGATAACTTTTTATTAAAATTTTAGCTTAATTAATTGCTTAATTGTGTTAATGTTATGCAGGTCTAAATTAGAGGTTGGAAGTTAGAATAAACAAAATTCAAGAACCAAATTGCAATTTTAAAATAATTGAAGGACTGTTGGGAAGAGATCCAGATCGCAATCTACTTAGGAAAATGACTAAATGAATTATAGTCCATATAGCGATCTTAATTCCCAGATCGCGATTGACCAACATATTAGTTTGTGAAGTCTTTGATGTATGGGGTTTGGATTTTATGGGCCCGTTTCCTAGTTCTTTTTCTAATAAATTCATCCTTGTAGCGGTAGGATTAGCCGTGGCCTTGCCCCATAATGATGCTCGTGTGGTGGTAAATTTTGTCAAGAAAAATATATTTTCGTGCTTCGGAGTCCACAAGCTATCATTAGTGATGGTGGGAGTCACTTTACAAATGCCAAGTTTGAAACTCTCTTGTCCAAATAGGGGGTAAAACACAAGGTTTCACATGCGTATCATCCTCAAACCTTAGGACAAGTTAAAGTGTCCAAGCACAACTTAAGAAAATTTTGGAAAAGACGGTTAATGCATCTAGGAAAATTGGTCTATAAAAACTTGATGATGCTTTGTGGGCTTATCGCACTACAAATGAAACTCCTATTGGGATATCTCCATTTCAAATGATCTTTGGTAAATCATGTCACCTTCCGGTTGAATTGAACACAAGGCATATTGGGTAGTGAAAAAATTGAACTTTGATTGGAAAGAAGGGGCTAAAAAGAGGCCTTTGGACTTAAATAAATTACATGAATTCTGAAGAAAAGCTTATGAAAATGCACCGAATTTATAAAGAAAAAACAAAATCTTGGCACGATAAGCATATCTTATGGATGGAATTCAAAGTTGGTGATTTGGTACTTCTGTACAATTCAAGAATCAAGTTATTTCCTAGAAAGCTTAAATCCCAATGGAGTGGTCCATTTGAAGTCTCTTATACACATCTAGATGTGTATAAGAGTTATGGAAAGAAAATGAGTGGAAGGAAATTTTAGTGTTAATGGTCATAGACTTAAACTCTATTATGGTGAATCAATTGATGAAGGACGGGAAACTGTCTGCTTCCTCAACACATAATCGTCCCATTCATAAGTCTAGCTGAGACTATAAATAGCTCTTCTTGGAAGGCAACCCAAGTTTGTTTATTTTTTTGCTTTAGGATTTAGTAGTTTAGTTTGATATTAATGTTTTAATTTTATTAAGTTATATGATATTAATGAAGTATATATTATTTTGCAAGTTAGAAGTGGAAATGGAAGTGTAATCATAAAAAAGAAAAACAAAACAGTGACTAAGAGCTTGCTACATTAAGTTTAAGCCTGCTGCAACAAACAAAGTTATTACCTTTTTTTAAAAAAAAAAAAATTACACAGTGAATAAGCTTGCTACAGCCAGCCAGTTTGCTGCCTTAAAAATATCATTTCCCTTCCCCCTTCTTTCTTCTCTTCTATTCTTCTTTTTCCTTCTTCTTCTTCTCTTCCCTTCTTCCTCTAATAGGGGAAGGTGCTTCTTCTTCTTCTCAACTTTTTTTCACACGACCAGTGCACTTATCCTCACCCCACTATTCTCTCTCTTAGATTTCTCCCACTACTCCACCTTCAACCCCACCACCACCCCCATCACAAGGCTTTCTTTTCCTTTACTACCAATACTCCATTCTTAGAAGTTTTTTAATTTTCTTTTCTCCAACAAAGTCAAGCCTTTCAATTCAAGATTAAGGGAATATTTGTCTACCTCAAGATTGGAATTTTTCACAACCCATTTTTATTCATTGGTTCAAGTAAGAACTTTCCACTTTTCTTTTACCTTGGAATTAGATGGGTTGGGTAAGAATCACAAATTTTTATTGTTATTTATTTACAAAATTTGATTTTTGCCTACTACTTTCTTTTTGGTGGATTTAAAAATTCCAAATTTTAATTCCATTGGTGGACTTCATTGTTTATTTTTCTTTTATATTTGTGGGATTATAGTTGTGATTCTTTCTTTATTGTTTATTGTGCTTCCTTGGTCTGTGACTTATGGGGAATAAAAGAAAAGCCTTGAATTCTACGACTCTTATTGAATCAGGTGTTGTTCATCATCCATCTAATAAGCCTAAAATTGTTCTTGACAAATATAGATTTGTGAGTGTTGAGGCGCAAATGTTTCATGATGAACTTGCTTTAATTGCTTTTCCTTGTTTAGAGAGAGGCATTGATTTTATAGATCGGGGGACGACAAAATTAATACTTTGACTGCACTAGGTGAAGCACGTTGTGCTTTTCTTTCTGATATTTCTGATCGTACCTGGTATAAATTTGTTAGCGAAGATGCACATTACTATGGGTAATGATACACTTGTTTAGGAATTTATTGCTTATAACACCTACAAACTCACTGGCATTGTAGTTTAGGTTATAAGGCGACCAGTAAATTTTAGTTGTGAGATTATCTAATGATTATTATCAGATTCTGAATATTGTTGAGAGTGAGTATGCTAAATGTTCCAATATTAATTATGATTTGCTACTACAAGAGCTATGTGATCCACGTGTCTCTAGGGTAGGGGTGCTCACAGTTTGGATAAACCAAACAAACCGACCAAACTGTTTTAGTTTGGATATCGGTATTCGGTAAATTGGATATCGGGTTATCCAATTAACATCCAAATTCAAATATTGGGTCATAATAGTTGGAATTGGATTCTGAATTGCAACGACTGAAGTACTGATAACCGGCCAAAGTTTTATTCGGTCATTGGATATTCGATAATTGGTTATATCCGACCGAATAAATGTAATAAGTAATAAACTAATAATAACTAATAAGTTTATTAACCCTACAGCTAGATTAATTGATAATACGTTCACTCTTTAGTATTCACTTCTTCAGTCTTCAACTCTTCAAGATTTCAATCTTCATTTCTTCAGCTCTCTGTCAGATCTATCTCTCAGTCTCAGTCTCTCCATCTCCATCTCACTCACCGGCGTCCGTTCTTCTTCAACACATCAGTCCGTTCTTCTCCGTCTCACTCTGACTCAGTCAAACACCGGTGGAGCCAAATTGGCAACGCATCTTCAACCATTTTTAGGTGAGTCAAAAATTAAGGTTAAATTAATTTATAGATTATTTGGATTAGATTAGTTTAAAAATCTCTCTTAATGATTGCAAAATTCATTTAATTTGATCTTATTTGACTTTTTATTTTTGAAAATTAGGGCTTTTTCAGAGTATTTGATTATTTTTTTAATTTTTGAAGTACAACTTATGTGAAGTTTTTGAGTTAAATTAACTTAAAATATTTCTCTTAATTGATGAAAATAATTAAACAAGTGATTGTAAAATTCATTTAACAGAGATTATTCTGGGTTTTTATTTTTGAAAAATTAGGGCTTTTTGGATAGCCAAAAGCCCCATTAATTAATGCTCAGTTTTGGATTTTTTACTTCAATAGATTCTCTTAATTGATTACATGTTGCTGAAAATTTTGGATTTTATTTGGGTGAATTTTGGATTTTATTTATGTTTGGGTTTTATGTTTTTTGTTGGACAATTGATAAAACTTATTTGGGTTTTATATTTTGTGCTAAAAATTTGGAAAGGCAAAAGTTTATCTTGTTATACATAATTACATTACATGTTGCACATATTTTTTGGCATGTTCGAAGAAGTTGACAGTATATCCATTACAATAGAGCAGGGAGGAAATGAATGTACTGAAAATGCAGCTACTCAGTCTTCAAGTCCAAAGAAAGCTAGTTTGGAAGTGAACACACACAAAGAAAAGGAAAGAAATAGCACCAAGGTCTAAAGCATGGATCCATTTTAGAAGATTCTTAGTTGATGGTCGTTGGAGGGCTGAATGTCTCTATTGATCATAGAGATTATGCGGCTGATACAGGTAGGAATGGTACTTCTGCCTTGAATAATCACTTGAAAAGCTGTAAACAAAATCCATCGAATAAAGATACTCAACAAACTATATTAAGCTATCTATTATCTGTTAAAGGGACAACTAAGGGAGGGTCACTTATAGTTGGACTTTCAATCAAATGGATGTTATAAAGGCAATTCTCGTAATGATAATTGTGGATCCATAAAGATTTAGCATTGTTGACAAGGAAGGATTTAAACATTTAACACATGTTTCTTGTCCCCAATTTGTTATGCCATCACGCTCTACAGTAACAAGGGACTGTTATGGACTTTATTTTGATGAGAAGGCCAAACTGAAGGAATTTTTGAAAAATTCAACCCAAACAGTTTGTCTCACAATAGATTCATGGACCTCAGAGCAAAATATTAACTACATGTGTCTCACTGTGCATTTTATAGACAATGATTGGACCTTACAAAAAAAAGTATTAAACCTTTGCCCAATCCCCATAATACTAGTCATAAAGGTGATGACATTGGGAAAGGTGTTGAGAAATGCTTGCTTGAATGGGGGATTGATAAGATTTTTATGATTACAGTTGATAATGCAAGTTTAAACGATGGTGCAATTTCTTAATTGAAGAAAAAAATTTTAAATTGGGGAACTTGTTTGCTTGGTGGGAAGTATCTTCATATGAGATGCATTGCCCATATAATTAATTTAGTTGTAGTGGAGGGTTTGAAAGAAATTAGTGTCTCGGTACAACGTGTTAGATCTGTTGTTCGGTACATTAGGCAATCTCCAAATAGGTTGCAAAAATTTAAGGAATGTGTGGAAATGGACAAAATAGATAGCAAGAAGTTATTGTATCAAGAATGTACCTACTAGATCTAACTCCATAAGTACAAACTGTCTCATACATAGCTCAAAAACTGTGCAAATACACATTTGATAGGTTTGAAGATGATGGATCATCATTAAAAAGATCCAACTATAAGAGGAGGTTCCAAATAGTGGGTACCTAACATGAGAAGGATTGGGAAAATGTCACACATCATTAGCCAGAAATTTAGAGCACTTTTATGATTTTACTTTACAAATTTCTGGCTCATTATGTGTGACGTCAAATGTAGTTGTTCATGAACTTAGCAATGTGTTAACTCTTTTGAATGATTAGGAACTAGATGAGGATATATCTCTAAGTATGATGGCAACAAGAATGAGGAGTAAATATGATAAGTATTGGGGAAAAATTGAGAAAATGAATCTGGTTCTCTTCTTTGCTGTTGTTTTTGATCCTCGATACAAGTTTAAATTTGTTGATTGGGTTATTAGAAAAATGTATGGGATGGATCATATAGTGATACTTGTGAAAGATGAACTTGTAAAATTGTTTGAAGAGTATAAAATGATGTATAGTTCTAAACCTTCAACTTCTGTTTAAACCTTAAGTGACTAGATGGATAGCACATCAGAACAAACAGAAGGAAAAAGGAAAAATGGTAGAAATAGAATGGAGTTCAAGAAACAATATGGCAAGGTGAATCTGGTAGGTTAGATGCAAAAAATGAATTAGAACAGTATCATGAGGATAGACTTGTGCCTGATAATGATGATGATTTTGAGATTTTAGGATGGTAGAAAACAGATGGATATAGATATCCTATCTTAGCACACATGGCTCGAGATATATTGGTTGTTCCAGTTTCTACTCTAGCTTCTGAGTCAGCATTTAGTACCAGTGGTTAGATTCTTGACTCATTTAGGACTTCTTTAACTCCTTATACAATTGTAGAAGTGTCATAAGAGATCAGACTTGTTCATTCCCCAGATTCTCCAGTTGCTGTAGAGGAAGACCTACATTTACTTGAGAACATTGAAAATGGTAAACTTTTTATAAATAATTTTCTTTCAGTTTTTGTTATTTATTAAGACTTAAGAAATAAAAGATTTTCTTTTCTCTCACTTGCAGATTTGACTACTAGTAGTACTCCGGATTCTACTATTATATACATTTGATTGGTTTGACTTCTAGGTCTATTTATTTCATTTGTTTAATTAAGCATTTTTGTTGAATGACTGAAATCTATAACGTTGTTTTATTAAAAGGGATGCAACTTTGTGCTTCAGGAGTTGGGATTTGCAATTTGCAACTTGAAGGTTGTCAGCTAAAGCTTCAACTTGAAAATTAGATTGTTCTTTATTTGACATGTTTTTGTTATGATTGGAAGAAAATTTCGACAGAATGTTTTGTGTGTGAGATTTTCTTTTTTTTTTTTTTTTGTTGGGTTGAGATGTTTTTGTTATTACTTGTTGGAACTTGGAAGTTGGAACTAGTTTGTAAGTTATTTTTAACTTTGAAGTTGGATTTGAGTCGGTGGCTATGATGTATGGGCAGTCTATGGCTACATCCTACATGTTTGACATTTCTGTGTTTTATATTGAAGTTTGAATGTTGGATTTTAATTTATTTTATGTGTGGAATCTGGTAATTTGTAATTTGTCAAGATTGGTGTAGGACTGAAAGTTGTGAAAAGTTAAAGTGGATTTTTTTTTTTTTTTTAATTTATAGGGATAAAACTTCGGATAAAACGGTTAATATCGATATCCAAACCTATTTTAAACTTCGGTTATATAACCGGCCAAAGTTTAAAATGGATTGGAATTGGATATTGATTTTTTGGTAAATAACCCAATATTAACTGAATTTTAGACACCGAATGCCGATCGGTGAACAGTCCTACTCCAGGGTATGCCTACATGGGAATTTTATCCGAATGGGGAACATAAATAATTCTTGAAAACTTGGTTATCTCCATATGCTTTAATTTGGTATCATTTTTTGACCTCCCGTATTCTTCTCATTACTCATTTGACTAAAGTGACTCAGGATAGGGTTATCCTCCTTTATGCTTTGGTTAAAGGTTGGTCTATTGATATTGGTTTGGAGATCCAGATGGAGATTCTCCGTAATGGTTCTAAAGATCAGCCTAGTTTTATCTTTCCTAATTTGATTACTTTATATGTACCAATGCAGGTGTCACTTTACATACTAGTCCAAGAAAATTTCTCCTAATAAATCTATCACTGGTCGTTGGATACGCCTCACTTTGAAGAAACGTGATAAGTCATTTCAAGATTAGATAGCAAAACACCAACATAGGGTGTAGGCAGAATGCATTGTTGCTTTGGACTCACAAAGTCACAGTTAGCAGGGTACTTGGGAACCTCCACCTCCAATGCATCCTGATTATGTCTTTCGTCAATCGCGTAACGAGGCAGAGTTGCATTCTTTGGCCGTTTATCATAGCAGGAGTCTTCATGCCCTTCATCGCAAATTACACATTTTGGCTCACCAGTTGAATCATGTCTAACCTCTTAATATGGAAAGTTGGCCATCAGAGCCGAATGCCCCTAGTTGGCATTTTGGCTCACCAGAGTCACTTTAGTCAAATGAATTTGGACCTGGATCTGAGGAGTCAGGGGACGAGTACGCCGACAATGTAGATGATGATGGAGTTGGTCCTTCAGGACATTCTTGGGGGAGTTTTCTATTTCTTTTTCTTCATGTTACAGCAGCTCATTCTTCTCCTTTTGTTCATTTTATGTGTAGTGATATGTATGTTAGTTTTTATTTCTTCTCCCACTTTTGTGACAACATTGGGGATAATGTTTCACTCAAGTTGGGGGGGAGAGGCTTATGCTATAGTGTGTGTGTTTTCATCATCTAGGTTATTTTAGGTATTTTGTGTTATGTGTTTGTTTGTTTGTTAAAGTGTTTCTTAGGAGAATTTCTATACTTAATTGACTCTTTTTTGTATTAATAGTTTTTGAAAAAAATATTGAATTATTGAATCCACATGTGTATAGGAATTTTTGTTCTTTAACCCCCATTGATTCATGGAATGTGACATCACCTTTATATGATGATGTGTGACAATGAGTGAGTATGTGTAGCAGTTTCGTTGATTTTAAATGAGTAATATCCTTGACCACTTATTACGACTTGGATTTAGCTTGTGACATATTAGTCGGGGTCATTCCATATTTGCAAAATATGAATGAAGTTTGGGCTAAAGAGATGAGGTTTAGGCAATTTCTTTGGACCGTTTGAGCCTAAAAAACCCACCTTTTATGATTTTCCCTAGTATTCCTTTTACAGCCTATAAGCCTATTCTTCACTGGTAACCACATTATTTAGCCATCCTATCCTTTTGTTATATTTTCCCATCTTTCCACCCGTCACCGTTGTTAGTGTTAACGGCATCAATACTATTAAATTGTTTTTGGTGGAAGGTTGAGATATATTGTTTATTGGGATTGGCAATTCAAGAGAATATTTTGATTAGTTGAAGTTCTTGTTTGTTATAAAGTATTGTGAATGTTAGTTGGTATTGTTATTATTGTGGTTATAGAAAAAAAAAAAAAAAGTGAGAAAGAAAAAAAAAAGAGTTTGATGAAAAAAAAAAAAGCAAAAAAAAGAATTTGTGTTATTCAAGTTCAAGTATTGTTTTGTTCTGTGAATAAGAGGGCATGTGGTAGCCTTCTATGTTGTTGGTTAAATAATGATTCGGTTCGAACATGTATTTGAGGATTTCGGTTCAAGTTGTCAAGGTAATGTAACTAAGGTGATTTGAGCTACTTTACCTAAATTTATCCTATTCTTGTCCCTTAACCTACATTACATGCCAAAAAGTCCTATTTGATCTTTGGTCTGGATTAATTCGTATCAGTGATTATGGGATGAAAACATTCTTTTGAATGTTTGACTTGTCACTTGTTAAACTGTGGTTAATATAAGTCTTGTCATGCTGGGTTAGAAAGTGATTCTATTTTCCATACTTTTTCTTTGTGAGTGGAGTGGTTGCATTATCATGATGAATGTGACATTATAGATCAAATTTTCTTATGCATGTGTGGAATTCAATTGAATTTTTGGTTAAAATTTTTTTATTATTGATACATGGGAATAGTTAGTATTGTGTGGATTTTCATTTTGTTAGTGGTCATGTTATTGTGTTAGTTTTTTCTTTTGTTTTGCGCAGGACGTGCAAAACGTTAAGTTGGGGAGAGTTGATAACTCCAAAAATTTTGGGATAATTCTATCTTATTTACTATGAACCCTCATTTGATGTTTTGTAACCCTAATTTTATGTGTATAAAAAAGATTTAGGGTTGTTAGGTTAAAATTTAGTTTTGTGTGTTTTAATGTGTTTTAGTAATTTTTAGTCTTAAATTTGTGTTAAAATTGTGTCAATAATGTTCGTATGTTCGTGTTGTGTAGGAAAGGGTAATTTGAAAGTTCAACCGTGGAAATTTATAATCCTAAATAAAGAAGGAAAAACAGAAAAAAAAAAAAAAAAAAAAAAGGGGGAGGATGCCAGGCTCGGTTTTGAGCCTGGCCAATTTGATCATGGCAGTGAAGATCCATGCTGCAGCAAGGATTTTACTTGCTGCAGCAAGGCTTAAGCAAAGGAATCCTCAAGGCAACAAATTCATCCAACGTAATAAGAATCAAGTGTGGGCCAGGGAGAGTCTAAGGACAAGAAGGATTCCAATGTGGCCAGGAGTCAAACGTGAAGAAGAGTTCAACGGGGGTCACAAATTAATTATTAAAAGGAAGCCCACATACACTATAAATAGGCCTTTTTCCCCTCATTAGGTCATTAGTTAGAATTAGAATTAGGTTTTAGATTTTTTTTTTTTTTTTAGAGTAGCCGCTACGGTTCTCTCTTGACAATTTTATACTTTTTCGCATTAAATTTCTTTAGAAATTTCAATTTTCGAATTCAAGAATTTGTCTCTTATACAATCTAGATGTGTATAAGAGACAGGTCCGAAAAACATATGACAATCTTCGGAGGGTGTGAGTACACTTTATTATTTATTAGTTAATTATTTTTGCTTTAATTTTGCCATTTAATTATTTAATTACTTTTTGCCTAGTTTAGTTAATTTTAATTTAGGATTAATTCTTAGTTTAATTTTGCTATTTATTTTAATTTGTTTTCATTAGATCTTTAATTAATTTTAGTTAGGATTTCTGTCATTTAATTAGTTCGTTGGTAAATTAGTTATTTCGTCATTTAATTCGCGTAAATTTATTTTCTATAATTTTCTGTCAGGGTTAGTTCATTATTTAATTTATTTTTATAAAAAAAAGATGTCAAAAACAATTCTTTTCAATTTGTGATTGTCTAAATAGTAATCGATACTAAATATTCGGTAATTGACCCAATTTGATCATTGTGGGAACGATCCTTATTATCTATATGCTACTACAAGACCCGTGCACTTGTGGAGACGTGTGTTAGTACGCAATTAATTTATGAATTTAGATTTGACACGTGTCAATTATTTGAACATCAAAAAGCAAACTAGTTTGGTTTAATTGGTTTGCTCGGCTAAACCATAATAAGAACAGCCCTAGAGTCTTGTCCCTGATTTATTATCATGGTAATCCAACAATACAAATATAGCTTCAAGAGAAAATGTTCTTCCTCTCCACCTTCAAACTCATAGAATTCAATTCATCTCCGCCACCTCCACTAGATCCGAGAACATGACCATATATACGAGTTCACATAGCGGATATGGGTGGTTAAGGGGCATCTGGGTTGGTTTTTTCAATACAAAACACCCAACAATTGGTTCAAGGAAATCTGAGATCTTAAAAATAGAAAAAAATAAAATAAAATGGACACTTCCAATGAAACCCATAAGGAAATTGGATATATGAAATTTTTTGGTAAGAAGTATAATCCACCACCACCAGACGATTGAAACTTTAACTAAAAAGGAAAGAAACATAAATACCCGATTGCTATTCAACCATTATCATTTTAGTGTTTTTAATTGAAGTTTTCTATTGGTCAATTTACCCCTAAAAATTGTCACGTGAAAGTCTTGTTTTTGGCCAAATGGAACCATTGATAGAGAATAGAAGGAATGACCCCAATGATTCATTTTTAAAAATTTACTGACCAAATTAGCCATCAAAATAATTAGGTGACCAAACCAACAACCCTTGTATTGAGTCACCCTTTAGACTGTTTAATAGCCTTTTAAGCTGTTTGGTCTTAGATAATTGAAAAACTGATAAATGTAGATCTAACCAATGTTGCTTTTCATTTTGCTTCTGCAATGCTAAGGGATGTGATTTTTGCATTGATTGGAACCTTAGATTTGTGAAATGGAGATGGAAATTGCATGTTACATTTGGTTGCAGATCGGATTAGATCGTATCATTATGTTTTCTACCAAAATACCCCTATGTTTGCAATATTTTATTGGTAAACAAAAAATTAATATTCAAATAATACTATAGTAATTATAATATGCTAAAAAAACATTAGAATTAAATAAATTTCTATCACATGGAATAATTAAGAATGATTATCCTGATATATCGACCTGAGAAATTAGCTATCCTGATGCATTTCAGATCACAAAATTAATGTATGCAAACGGGTTAATGTTAGTTGATATGGTATTAAGATTAGCATAACAATACTTTGCGACCCATAAGGTACACAATCCAGTCCATGTACATAATCAATTGTGTAAATTTCCACATTATGGTGTAATATTAGCGGACTTTTTATCCTTTCCGACCCATTTATAGAGGTATGTGTGTAAAATTAATAGTCATTTTTTAATTTTTTAAATCAATTTTGATTTTATATACTAAGGCATAATGTTAAGAGAGATTTCTCCTCTCATACCCATTTTCAATAGTTGTATAATTAATAATCAAATTTTTAATTCTTTTAAGTTGGGAAACATAGAATTATAATAAACAAACAAGGTCAGGTATTAGTCATTTGACTCGTTTTAACACGTACCTTGTAATATGTGTACGGAGTAGACATCAAATCAATTTTTTCCTAACCTAATGAGATTAGATTAGGTTTCCACGTAGGCATATGGACCGATAGAATACCTAATCTATAAGTACCCTTAGAACCATAGATGATATTATATGAGGTACGATTTATTATGTATTTTATTTTGGATAAATTTCTACAAACTTTTGTTATTCTATTACGAGTCATCCTAACATAATTATTGCCACTACCATTGGATTTTCGTATCCCTTGTGCAAGTGATTAATTCAGATTAGTGGGACAATTAATCCCAATATATAGAAACCGACCAATCATGAGATTAGTACTGACATAATTAAACTAAACTCTTTATAAATTAGAAATTATGTCATTGTTAGGTTTTTTTGGTAGATTAGCTATTTAAGATATTAAGTGTTTTTTTTTAGTTTTTCATATGCCAATTAGGTTTCTTGATATACAAGTATTGTTGTACTCTATAAATAGAGGATTTGTTAGTTTATTCAATTAAAAAGAGTTAACTTGAGATTCTAGAATACGAAAATTCTAGAGTATAGATAAAGGCTATTCTGTCATGAATTTATGCAGGTCTCAATATGTGAGTTCGATATTTTTTATTTTGTAACTCTTCATCTTCTTCCACATATTTTTTTACACGTCTTAAATAAATTTATATATCTTTTGTTGTTTGTGATTTTTTGTGCTAAAAAGTGGCATCAGAACATTAGGCAGTGATCCTGGGGTGTTTGAAGATTTATAAAAGAAGTTGTGTCGGAGTGCTCGAATATTGAAAATTGGATAACGAGATTATGATCTTGGAGGACTAGTACGTATTTTTTGACAATTAAGGTGTAACGAAATTGACCCTAGTTGGGATAGATATCTAAAAAGAGGGATCATGTCGATATTATTGTGTGGTGTTAGGTAGTGATAAAAAAAAAAATCCAGCCAAATTGATTAAAAACATTGATTCACAAAATTAAGAAAATTGATACCAATTGTTATCATTGGAGGAGGTCGATAATTGAAGACGAAGTTAATGACGAAGATTTATTTATCCAAATACATAGATCGTTTTAAAAAATTTAGAAGATGAAAATCAAGTCAAATTGACGGTGTTAGATTCAGTTAAAATAGAAAAAAAGACAATGGAAGAAATTCTTTATCAAGTTATTCATGGATGTTGTAGACTGCTGATATGAAGAGTTTGGTTTAATGGAGACATTGTTAACATAATTAAACCAAACTCTTTACAAATTAGGAATTATCTTATTGTTAGATTTTTGGTAGTTTAATTGTGTGAGGTGTTAAGTGTTCTATTTGTTAGTTTTTATTAGAATTATATTTCCTATTCCAATTAAATTTCTTGGCATATAAGTATTGTGTTCTATAAATAGAGGGCTTGTTAGTTTATTCAACGAGAAGAGTTAACTTGAGACTCTAAAATAGATGTGTATAGAGTGTGTGTATATATATATATATATATATATATATATAGGTTATTATACCGTAAGTTTATACAGGTCTGGATATGGGAGTATGATGTGCTTTGTTTAATAGCTCTTCTTCTTATTTTATATATTTTTATATGTGTTAAATAAATTTATCTTCTACTATTTGTGATTGTATTAATAATTAATTATCCAATTCTGGATCATTTGACGAACCAAACGGACGCTTGGTATGACTTTGTTTTGGGCTTAGTCCAGTTAAAGAATGTCATTGTCATACGAGGTCTAGCCTAGCCCACGAATTACACTAATTATTTGTACATGCCAATCTTTGTCCTAGGTAACTGGCAAGTAAAAGTGGACTATGTTTTTTTTTCTGTTGGGGACAAAATGTATACTTTCATTTAATAACAAGGTGAACATCATATTAAACTGCTTGAAATTTTTTGATTTCATAAAGTGTTCATTAATGTAATAATATTTACGAGTAAACATTTGGATTTTGTGAACCAGGAGCAGATAAAAGAATGGAAGTCCATTTAGTGATAGTCACTTTTTTTTATTTGTTAAGGATGTTTTATTCTACATCATGTGTCATTTCCTGTGACATCACCTAATAAATTGTCAAGATTACTTTACTAAAATTACAACACATAATTTTGACAGTTTATTAGGCGATGTGACAAAAAGTGACATAAAGTGTGGGATAAAACATCATGTGCCCTCTGTTACCATTACTTTGCCTAATATCATATGGAAGTTAAATCTGATATGCAATTGGTGCTGAACTTGTACAGTCAGAAAGGAGGAATGGACCTAGTGCATTTTAATCATTTTTGGAAATTTCGTGATTTAATTAGTCGTGACTGGGTATCGTAACAAGACACATTCTTGTGTTGTTGTTCTGCTAACATCTAGCTGCTAATTGTTTGACAGTATCCCAGCAAGTAATTAATAATTTGCTTATTTTATTAAAAAAAAATAGATTTGTACTAAAAAGTGAATGAAAAAAAAACAAACAAATTGCAAAACGAGGTTATACTCAGGGGCTATTATAATTAGAAATAATGTTTTTAAAATTGTTTGGTCTATCTTTTAAATGATAAATGCAATAGAAAATATATTTTTATATTTCATGTGGAATAAAGAAAAAAGATATTTCGGATGAGTTTTAAAATTGAACTGGTTCCACAAATATATGTATGCCAATATAATATGAATTTGTCTAACAGGTGTTGAAGGCGTTATTAGAACTTTAGAAGGGGTTCAATATGTTTGTTTTTTGAAAATGTTAAACTAAATCGGGGTATGGGAACACGTTAGAAAAATCCGTTGAATATTTTTAGCACCAAATCTTCTTATCTCCAACTTTAGGTTTTGATTAAGTTTTATCAAATGGGCTTAAACTAGGGTTTCGGAATATAACATACTAGTTAGCCAGTTTGTATACTTAATATCGTATGCCAAATGAGGGATCAATTTGCTAATTTATTTATTTTTTTTAGCTAAGATACTTTGGAATAACGTAAAGGATTAAATGGTGCAGTATACTGTATATATTCCTACCCAAAAAAAAAACAAAGGAAAAGAAGTAAATTTTTATAGAATAAATTGCAAAATAAAATAAAATAAAATAAAAAAATAGCAAAGTAATTATTTTTTCAAAGTTTATTGAGTAAAAGTAATTTTTTGGTTATATACAAAATTCTATTGTCTAGAAAGTAAAAACCAAAATAAAAAACGTAAGAATCTTGAATTTGAGTAAAGAAAAACAATTAATTTTTCTCGACCAACATATTGAAGGTACATAGGTGCATGTGTATAATGAAGAAGACACAGACACATTACCTAATTGGGCCACTACACTACTCAATACATAAAACTATTCCATAGTGCTATTCATCATCCCACGTCTACTCCAACAACTATGCCGGTGATATTAGACACAATTCATAATTCATAATCACCTAAATATCCCTTACCAAGTTAGTAATCCTTAAGAATCTCATACAAAATCTTAAAAAACTAACATTTTCTTTTTTTTCACAACAATTCTAATTATAAGGCATTCCCATAAGGCAAGTAATATCTCTTATATATTTTTGTACGCATTTTAACACTTCCAACCAATGTTTTGTTTCTTTTTTTTTTTTATATCACTAATATTGGATTTTGGGAAAAATTAGTCCTTAGCAGCAAATTTAGGATGTAATGTGCAAACAGGGATTCTTATCATTCAAAGTTTCGTTATCCAATGAAAATAACAATAATGAGTTTGGGATTCTAATCCAATTTTCGTTATCCAATGAAGACAATAAAATTATGTTAAGTGTTACATTAAATGAAACGTATTTATCAAATATTTTTAATTTTCAATAAACATTTTTATTATTTATTACTTATTTTAGTTGAATAATACATTTTATTTATTCTTTACATTTTACTTTACATGATAATTTCTACAATTTTGCTAATATGCATCTCCTTTATCAAAATGTCATTACTTTTAAAATAAGTTATTTGATCATTTATTTCTTCAAAAGTTTTACATTTTACGAAACTCATTGATTGTTATCTTAAATATTAGTATTTCTCAATTTTTGTGGCTTTTTAGGAAGTAAATCAGTATTAGGTGATTGACAATGAATTAGCAATGGATTTTTAGTGTATACCAATGTGATTCTGTTTGTGGTTTTGGAAGAAATTAAAATTTTGGCTTGTTCTTCATGTGTCTTAAAACCATTAGTCTTATTGACGGAATTAAATTTTGGATTTAAGTGAGAAGAATTAGATAATTCAATACAGCAAAGTGTACAAAAAAAATATAGAATGTAAAGTAAAAATCGTGTACAAATTTAGGAGTGCAAAGTAAAATTAAGCCTAAAATTTTTCGTGTTCTTTCAAGGTTTTATTAAATTGCCATTTTTATTTTTAACTCGTATGATTTTATTACGAAATTGCATCGCCAACCAAATTGTGACCTCAAAATGATTCTATAAAAAATGCAAAAAATTTAATACTATCAAAAGATGCACAGCTAATTATAATTTTAGACGGATCTTCTATCTCATATTTTGTATCACTTATCACATCACTTAATGAACATTCAAGATTACTTTACAAAAATTATTCTATAGAATCTTGACAGCTCATTAGATAATGTGATAAGAAATGATACAAAATGTGAGATAACAAATCTTGTATCCCGAGATGCATATACATCGAGTGTGCCTCAATTACTGGTTACAAATAAATTATCATGCAATGGCACAAAAGACCAATTATTTATGATTTGTTATGGACTAAATTTTATTTACTTTTGTACATATATTATGGCGCCGTTCTACTGGCCAAATTCTCAAGAAAGAAATTTTAAAAATTATAATTTTGCCCGATAATTCACCCCTAAAATTGTCAGTTATCACTTCTTCTTTTTTTATATATTGTAGAAGAGAAAATTTGACAATCCTTAGATCATACTATAATAAGAAATGATGGTACATTTAAAATTAAAAATAATTTGAAAATATGTGCAATTCAAACAATTTTAAAATTTAGCACATATAATTTTCATTTAAAACTTTTTTCAGGTACATATGTATAAATTTTGAACATTATGCTATTTCTTAAATTGTAAAAGTTTTCTATTCTATTTTATATTTTAATCTCTTAAAAAGTTAAGATAATCATAATAGACATTACAATTACATATAAAATTGTACCAAAAAAGTTAGTATTATTCTGACTCTTACTAAGTAGTGTTCATAGTTATTGCACTCCCTAACTACAGGTCCTAGCTCCGCCCTTGATGTCAATAATAGGGTTTAAAAGTTAATAACCCACTGGCTTCTTTCGGGTGTATAGTTATGGACTGTATGTCGCCATAAATATTTCTTTTAGCAAATGCTTTAGAAATTATGGTAGGCCTAATTCTATTTTACATTCCCAAACTTATATACTATTTTTACTTTGTACTCTATATTTTTTTTAGACATTTTGTATTTTGAATTGTCTAATTTTTTTTTATTTCAATCCAAAATCTAATTCTTTCAATAAAATTAACGGTTTTAGGGTACATGAACAACATGCACCGTTAGTGGATAATTTCAATTTAATGGCGCATCTTTTTCACGCATTTTAAAACCGTTAGTTTTGTTAATGAAATTAGGATTTGGATTGGAACAGAAAGAATTAAATAGTTCGGAATGCAATGTGTCTAAAAAAAAGTATAAAATATAAAATAAAAATTATATACAAATTTAAAGGTACAAAGTAGAGTTAAGCGTAAAAATTAATAATCCAATATACTTCTTTCAGGTATCTTACAAAAAGCGACACAAAAAAAGAAACGAAAATTTTATATCCCACAATGATGTCATATGACTCATGTCTAGTACCGCAGATCATCAATGTAAGGCTGTCTTTTGGGGATTGTCACATAGACATTTTATTTTATCTTTTCTTTTTCTAATAAGTTGTGGTTAAGGAGACCTTAATATCATAATTTTTAAATTCAATCAGATAAAGAATTCAGTGAAAGAGGTGAATTAACGAATTATTAATTTAATTAGTAAGTTATTAATTCAACTATCAGGTCACTGATATATATGATTTTATTAGTATATAATACTTTAATTCTTTAAAATATATGACAAAAGATAAAAATATTAACAAAATATGTTGTATCAATTTTTATTTTAATTCTAAATAGATTTTATAATAATTTAGTTGAAAGTTATAATTAAATATATTAAAATATTAGTTAGTTTTAAGTTCTTGTACGTGTAATTTTAATATAAATAAATACATAAAAAATGATATTGTCATTATTTCTTAAATAGTTACTTTTTCATGATAGCAGTGTTTCGCTAATTTATACTTTTACTATTTTTTTTTTTGAAGATAAATATATTTAATATATATCAGGATTCTTATATTCTTTAATTTTCAAATAAAAGTTATTTTATTTAAATAGGAACACAATGGAGTTAAATAGGAGCTTCAGTTTATATATATATATATATATATATATATAAAGGATTCCGCAGCATGAGGTGATGTGTTCTAGTGGTATAAGGACCATTAAGAAGCTTTGGAGGTCCTTGATGCGAACTTGCTGCAGCACAAAAAGTTATTGAAACCTTATACCAAAGAACCCATGACTACGATTAAACTGTTTGGAATTCTCAGTTCTTCCAATTCAAAGCAATGTTATTGTTTTGACAAATACTACTTGAGATTTTTCCTCTTGGATTCGGTTTAATCAGCAACCCAACCTGATTAAGCAGTCGATTCACTAAGTTGACTGATTGAATCATCGGACCGACCGAATTTAATAACTATGCTTAATAGGTATAAATTATTTTGACAGCAATTTTATTGTTTTGAAAAATACTACTTGAGATTTTTCCTCTTGGATTCGATTTTGAAAAATACTACTTTGAGATTTTTCCTCTTGGATTCGGATGACTAATATATCATATAGGATCCTTGACTTTACAGCGACTAGGACTCGAGGTTAAAATTACTTTCTAGGCAATAAAGCTAAAATTATAATATTTCATTCCAATAAGAAATAAATTCAATGATCAAACTGACGAAAAAAAAAATCAATGGTCAAGGGGAGCATAATCTCATTAAATAAAATATATGAATCAAAATTTAAATCTTCTTATCATCAAAATCTTCTTATCCTACTTCTCTCTCGATCTCGCCCCCTTTCCCTTTCTCCAGTCTGGACCTCCCATGTCCCATGATCGATTTGGACCTTCCCTTCCATCTCTACTCTTTTTTTTTTTTTTTTTGGTTGAGAGTTTAAAATTACGTGGTTTTGACTTATTTTAAATATAAATTACGTTGTTTTGACAATTGTTAAAATGTAGTAAAGAGTGCTTGGGTAATTTTATCCTTGCTAAAAGTCATTGATGGAGCGCTTAATGACTAAAATAGATACACGGAGTGACCATTTAAATACATGTTTAGAAATTTAGTGACTATTTCGGCCACCCAACAAGTTTAGTGACGAAAATAACAACCAAGACATAGTTTAGTACTCAAATTGAAACTTTGCTCAGTTAAATATTTTGTGGATTCGAGTCACTGAAGTAGAGGAGAGGTGAGTTTTTTTTTTTTAAATATCTTTAGAAGTGTTTATATTGACCCCGTCGACTCAAAATATTGGATGTCCAATCTATTTCAAACCATAAAATTAGGATACGCAAACCAGTAAATATAATTCAATTGGGTTACAGGTTAGATATTAAGATTAGCGTGTTGAGAATATTCGACTTTGGGATAATTGTATAATTTTTAATATTCAGAGTTAATATTAATGTGTTTTTTTCACTCCTTATTTATATGGGTATTTGTGTAATTAATAATCAATTTTTCTTCTCATCTTTTTCATTTTTGAAATATTTTGAAGTTAAATAATATCATAAATAGATTGAATTGGGTACTGATCTGTAGAAGCTAGATTTAGATTCTAGGAAAAGAGAGAAAGTGGAAGAATTGAGTATCAAGATTGTATTTGATTGTCTGAGTTTCGATCCTTTTTAATAGCACCCAAACCCCCTATTTATAGATGTACATACACAGGCATGAGGTACACTATGCTAGCTCAACTGAGGCTAAATTACATAATTGTCCTTAATGAGGTTGCCACGTAGGCACTTCTAGAACAATTTAGGTAAGATGCAATGTGTCACTAATCCACATCATCAATAGTTCCCTCGGCTTGGTGCCTAGCCTCGCGGATAGGGGCCGAGCCGAAAATGACTGTTCGCAGTCCCCAATCGATGACCACCAAAACTTTTATACCGACTCGAGGTGCAGAACTTCGTAGTATTCCCATACCTGCCCTTGCTGATCCGAGGTCGTAAACGACCCCTTGGGATCCTCGGCAAGGCGTAACTGCAACGTTAACTCGTGGGTGACATTTTCGCTGAGTCCCTATGCACTGAATTTTCATTTACTTGCACTGCATTATTCGCTCCGATTTTGTTGCAAAATGCCTCATTTTTTGCGCCGTAACGCCTGCAAAAAGTCTCATTTTTCATGCCAAAACACCTCGCTTTTCCCGCCTAAATGCCTTTTTTCAATTCAAAACCGTCAATTTTTCTCCCCAGAACCATTGAACATTCTGGAAGACTACTCTCCTATTTATACACCCTTCTCCCCGAAATCTTTTTTCTTTCCCTTACTCATTTTACTTCATTCCTCCAACTCACAACTATTTCCTTCCTTCAACTCCTCATTCACTCCACACTATCATTCGCTGTTTTACTCCATAAAATCTCACATACTCTCCTTCCCTTACCTTCATCCATCTGCTCCCCTTTCCTCCGGCTTCAACCGTCGCTGTCCTCCGACCGCTGCTCAACACTACCACCGAACAGCACTAGAAGTCCCCCAAAAACTTCACACGCCTTTCAAATAGAAAACCGTGGCCGGTACGTTCACTCCCACTTCTCTCATTAGCACGGACCGGTTCCCCCTTCCCCCGTAGACGCCATTAACAGAATGCTAAATCCCTTTGACGAAACCCTTCTGGTAGCAGTGCCACTAAATTTTCACCCCGATCCTCTCTCTCCCGAACCTCCTCAGAACGACCACCCTAACCTCCAAACACAAGATGTATCCAACTCTCTAGACCCCGAGGATATCAAAATACTTAGGGATAGATGCCGTTTTCGTAAAAATGTGCACATCAAACTCCCTGCCCAGAGGACCGAGGCCACCTGCCTCCTCCTGGATACTTAACAGTTTACCAGGAACAGCTTGAGGTGGGGTTGAGGCTCCTAATAGCTGTCGCTCCTCGTCTAAATGTATCTCAACCACAGGATAAGCATGTCTCTTATACACCAAACGCATTCGGGTCATTGCCGGTTTAACCTTTTTATGTAAATTACACAACATCCCTCTTTCTTTAGACACTTTTAGGATGATGCTAAAATTATCCCCTACAAAGGGATTTGTTTACATTTCCCCACGATCCGCGGGCAAACAGTTCACTTCGGGTAACCCTTCATCCATTCACGACTGAAAAAAGTCATTCTTCTTTATTCGATACCTCAACCTGCCAATGCCTTGAGGCCCATGGAACCTCATCAAAGAAAACCTTAAAAACAAAAGTGTCTCTCCCCTGGACTCCATACACGCCGGGAGGCTCGTTGAATCGAAACTCAGAATAAACTTCAACAACCATGTGTGCCATCCTATCCAACAATATTCTTGCCTGGGAGGGACTGTTCCCTGCCTATGACATCCTCCCGAGCTACGACCCTCAACAAGGTCATTTCATCGTCATTTTTTTTTTACCTGACCTTTTGTCTTCTGCAGAGCTCGGATCATTTCTCAGGGGGTTGGTGTCTACCACTCCTGCCACTGGTGTAGGACCTTCAAACCAGCCCTCTTTATCAACAAGCGGATCTTCATCTGCCACCACAAACACGCCTTCGGGGAGTGCCGAGGCTACACCTTCAACCTCCGGGCCCCCGAATCAATCCGAGGCCATCAGCTTTGCTGTCTCTTATACAAGTAACTCTAGCTCTTTGGCCTATCGAACTCGAGCCGGTTCAGGTTACAAGAAAAAGAACAAGGAAGGCTCCTGGCCTAAGGGAGGGCCCCTCCTCAGCAATGACCCTCTCCTCAGCGCCATCGCTTCCGAGGCCCTCCGTTCCAGTGGCGAGGGTAAGGAACCTAGGGACAGCCTCTGAAAATGTCCCCTTATCAAAATAACTTATCACCTCATATGGTAAGGACTGCCGAGCCTCATTCATTCTTACTCCTTATTCCTTCGTCACTGTCAAGAGCTAACATTTTACTTTTTTCAGGTGATAGAAAATACACTCCTAATGAGGAGAGAAAATCTACAGGGTCACAGGATGTGCCCTGGGATCGGCTGTCCATCGACCTTCTCTCAGTTCCTCTCACCTTGGAGAGCACTGATTTTCGACCCACCCTACCGATAGACATAAACGATCGGGGTCAATTTCTGAGGGTGGCTCGGGAGCAGGCAAAAATGGTGGCATTGCCTCGGGATGTAACCTATGTGATAAGAGGATCACCCCTCAACCGAGGCTGGAGGAGCTTCTCTTCAGCCTGATGAACGTAAGTCTAGCTAATGTGACATGAGACTCCAACTTTTTGCACCTTCTAAGTCAATTATACAACTAATGTCCAAATCAATTTTGCAGGCAATCACAATTTTGCCCGCCATCGTAGATTGGGAGTCCTCATTCAACTCCGCCATTAACTCCATGAAGCAGGAGCTGGCTCACGCCAAATTCAGAGTAGATCAGGCAGTGAAGGAGGCAGTGAACGCCAACGAGATGAAATGCAACATCGAGGAGGGCAAAAAATACGACGAGTGGAAGACCGAGCTGACCGAGGTGAGGGACAAGCTTCGGCAAGCCGAGCTAGAGGAAAAAACCCTTGAAGTGGATGTTGGCGATCGTGACAAGAAGATCAGAGATCTAGAGCAAAGGGTTCTTCAAATTCAAGAAGAAGCTCAGTTGGCCGAGGCAAAGTTCGCTTCTCAGGAGGTGGAGCTGCGGATCGAAGGAAGTAAATCAATTCGTGACTTCAGTCGAACCAGACGAGATGCTGAAAGAGTTTACAAAGAAGGTCTTTTCAATGGGGTTCACATTGGCTTGTGACCACTTGGTAAAAAATACTGATTTGTACAAGGGGCTGCCATATGACGCTTCTGTTACCGAAGAGGTCATCAATGGCCTAGATAGAATTTAAAGCCCCCGTTCCAATTCCCAGAACTTCTGAAGCAACTCTATTGATCCAGGGTGCAAACCCCGAAGCCGAGTCTGAGCCTGTGAATCAAGCTTCCACTTCTGCTGCACAGGCTGATATAATTTTGTTGTAATAGTTAGGAACTTTTCATGTAATAGTTAGGATTTCTCAATAAAAATCTCAAGTTTTGATTAATTTGTCTTCCCGACAGGAGCCTCAACTTTTCTTTACTTCTGGTTTTTTAACTATCCAAGAATTTCTTTATCTCCTGCATTCAAAGCAAAAGTTTCATGATAAAAACAGATAATAAGCTTATAACACTTAACAATATTATCATAGAAAATTGTCAGTAAATTTCCCTTTCACTTTGAACTTAGGCCTTATTTAGACCCTTCCGAGCTAAGGCAAAAGGATTAAGCTTAGCTTCTTATGTTTGCCTTAGCCATTTAGTTTGAATCAAACCTTCCAAGGTCCAATGAGTAATGTTTTGCTTAAGCAGGGCAATCAATCATCTCCGAGAATCGGATCCTCTCAAATTCAATTTGCTTGGAGGGGGATGCCAAATCTCTGCCCTTGAGGGGAAACTGCTAGGCCTCGGCTCCCAATAATTTGCTTTTGTGTTGAACTTGATCTAAACCTCTGAGAATTAGAACAGCTCAAACTTGTTTTGTGCTTGAACCGAATCTCTGAGGGTTGGCGCACCTTTGTTTTTGCTTGGGGGGCTACTAAGCCTCTGCCCTTGAGGGGGGACTGCTAAGTCTCGAGGCACCTCAACATGGATACCGAACCGACAAACAATGCTTTTCCAAAATAATTTTTCTATTACTTTTCCCAAGATCGAAGCTAGGGACTCGGCCTCGATCCACTTGCTGAAGTAGTCAATCGCCACTACTAAGAACTCAAGCTTGTCTATCCCTCTGGGAAGTGGGCCCAAGATGTCAGTTCTCTACTGAGCAAATGGCCATGGGCTCTGAATAGGGACCATGTCTGATTCGGGTCTTCGGGGTATTGACGCATGTATTTGACATTGATGACACCCCCGTACCAAGGTATTTGCATCAGAATGTAAGGTTGGCCAGTAGTACCCAGTCAACAAGATTTTAGGAGCTATGTTCCGAGGACCGACGTGACTTCTGCATATACCCTCGTGCACCTCTCGCAAAACATAGTTAGCTTCGGATGACGTGAGGCACCTCAACAGGGGGCACAAGTATGCTTTTTTATACAAGATTCCGTCAATAAGCGTATACTTGGCGGCTCTGTATTTGATCTTTCTAGCTTCGGTCGGATCCTCGGGGACCTTCTCATTATTCAAATAATTTATTATGGGTTCCATCCAACCGAGATCTGGTTGAACACAAGAGATTCGTGTAAGCTTTTAGAGAAGTCAACAGCCCTATGTTCTCGTAGTTCTACTAAAATCTCTTTCATTAAATGCGAGTATATTGCAGAGGCTAGTTTGGACAGAGCGTTAGCATGCGTGTTTCTTGTTCGGGCAATCTTAATGATGTCCACTTTTTTCAATTTTTCAATCCAACTTTTGACCTTGGTTAGGTACCTTTTCAAAATCACGCCTTGAGTCTCATAATTCCCCAAGCTTTGATTTACAACCAGCTGAGAATCTGAATATATTTTTAAGGTTCGGGCTCCCATCTGGTGGGCTATTTCCATCCCACAGATGAGGGCCTCATACTCAGGTTCGTTGTTTGTTGATCTGAACCTCAGGGCCCTTCTGGGAATCGAATTATTATCCCTGCTTCGGCTCCGAACTCGCACGAAGCTCCGTCAACATGAAGCCCCCATGCGAGATCTTTCCTCATTTTTTATTCTTTTGCTGGATCAGTCGCCGTGATGAGGTCAACCTTCTCGATGTCACAGCTCTCAGAAATTGAGAGGGGCTACAATGAAATCTGTGAAAGCCTGAGCTTTGATTGCTGTCCGAGGCCTGAATTCTATGTCAAACTCAAACAGCTCCACAGACCGCTTTAGCATTCTACTCGAAACATCTGGCTTGCTTAAGATATTTTTCAAAGGAAGATTGGTCAAAATAATTATCTTGTGACCATGAAAAAAGGGCCTTAGCTTCTGAGCCGACACCACCAACGAGAAGGCTGCCTTTTCAATAGGGGTGTAGTTTATTTCTGGACCTTAAAGCACTTTGCTTAGAAAATATACAGGGCATTGGTTTTCTTGTTCATCCTGCCTCAATAGAACCGAGCTAACTGTCAATTCAGTGATTGAGATGTACAGGTATAGCGGTTCTCCTTTTTATGGAGATGCGAGTTTCGGCAAGTTACCCAAGTATTCTTTAAACTCTTCAAAGGCATTACGAGCTTCCTCAGTCCATTGAAAACCCTCAATCTTTTTTATGAGCCGGAAGAGCGGCAAGCCTCTTTCTGTTGATTTGGACAAGAAATCGATTCAGGGCCGCCATTCTACCGATGAGTCTATGAACCTTCTTTACCAAGATGGGAGTTTTCATATTAATTATGGCTTGCACCTTTTCAGGGTTCGTCTCAATTCTCCGGTGAGAGACAATGAATCCCAAGAATTTTCTCGAAGGGACCCCAAATGTACATTTTTTGGGATTCAACCTCATTTGGATGGATTTTAATGTCTCAAATGCTTCCCTGAGATCTTCCAGGGTTTCCTCATAGGTTCAGCTCTTGACCACCATGTCATCAATATATACCTTCATGTTTCTTCCTATTTGGAATTTGAAGGTTTTATTGACGAGGCGCTGATATGTATCTCTGACATTTGTGAGTCCGAAGGGCATCGTAATGTAGCATTATGTGCCTCGGTCAATGATGAAAGAGGTTTTTTCTTCATCTTCTCTGGCCATGTATATTTGATGGTAGCCCTTGAATGCATCTAAAAAGTGTAAAATGTAAAATTCAACAAATGAATCTACTACTTGAGTATCGATCAGAGGGTATGGGTAACTGTCCTTTGGACAGGCTTTATTAAGATCAGTAAAATCTTGGCACATTCGCCAAGAAGAATCTTGTTTTGTTACAAGGACTGGATGACAAAGCCAGGTGGGATACAATACTTCTCTAATCAATCTTGCCACTAAGAGTTTATCCACCTCGGCTTCGATTATTAAATTGCTAGATGGACCGAAGAGACAGGTCTTCTGCTTCACTGGTTTGTATGCCGGGTCCACTCCGAGTTTGTGCTCAATTATTTCCCGAGGGATGCACGGCATGTTTTCGACGGTCCAGGCGAACACGTCCTTGTACTCGCTAAAAGCTTGAAGAGAAGGGCTTTAAACTCTGCTATGAGGGTAGCGCAGATATTAATTTTCAGATCGAGGAGGCTCGGATCTAGTGGTACTTTCTCAGTTTGAACCTCGTCTTGGGGCTCAGTTTTTTCTTTGCCCTTCCCCTTAGGCTGGGAAGGTTCGGGGATCTCAGTAGCTCATCTCCGAGGCTGCACATTCTCTTCCCCTTCCCCTTGACTTATTAAAGGCTCTTCGAAGCCATCCCAGATGTATGAGGCATCAAAGATTTACAAGTAAGCCTTGTCAGCAATGGACATCGCTTTGCATCGGGACCGCAAGATATCATATAGCTAGCTCGGGCCTCCTGTTGGCTGCCAATGACTGTTCCTTCAGATCCATCCCTTAACATAAATTTTATCCCAATATAGAACACGGAGGGAAGGATTCTGTAGGTGTATTGCGTGGGTCGGGCCGGGATCATATTGTAGGAGCTGTCCCTTTTGACGATGACGAAATTGGTCATCTCAATTTTGTGCTTCGGGGGAGCTCCAAGACACAATGGGAGCATTATCTGTCCCTCAGGCACGACCGAGTCTCCAGTGAAGCCAACCAAAGAGGTTTTAAAAGGCTTTATCAATGAAAAATCCATGTGCATTTTGACCCAAGAATCCCAAAAAATTATGTCGGCCTAGCTTCCGGTGTCGACGAACACGCTTGGTACATTTCACATCCAGTCACATTTATGTGAATTACCACAGGTTTGTTGTGTGGCATTCGGCTAAGAACGGGATCCTCGAAAGTGTTTCCGAGGCTCATGAATGGCTCAGTCGCTTCTCCCGATCCTCGCCCAAAGAAATGTTCCGGGCATATTTTTTCATTGCATTGTTTGAGTCCCCAGTTGCCGGTCTTCCGACTATTGTGTTTATCAACCTGGCTACACGGATTTATTCACCTTGGTTTGCCGGGAGATTGTTTCTGTTCTGTCTGCCTCGGTTCTGTTGATGAGGCGGCGGGTGAGGTTGTGCCGAATTTCTTTGATTGGCAGTGTTCCTTTGGAACTCTACAGCTGTTCGACAGATGAACTGCTGCAAGTGTCCTTCTTGAATGGCCTTCTCGATTTCAACCTTCAGATGGTTGCAGGCCTCGGTATTATGGCTGTGTTGACCATAAAAAATACAGTAGTTTGCTTTGTCTCTTTTATTCGAGATTGACACCATTCGAGGGGGTGGCTCTAAGAGGCCCAGATGTTGTACTTGGTATAAAATTTCCCTCCTCAATGCATTGAGAGGTGTGAAGTCAGCACCGGGATGGCTCCTTGTTCACGGGGATCGGTTCCCAATATTGTTACCCCGGAAGACCACCCGGTTAGCCAATGGTGTGGCTCTGGAATAGCTCAACCTGTCAGCGACCCTCAGCTTTTTCGAGGATGAGGATTCGAAGCCTTCAGAACTTTTTCTATTTGTGTATCGTAAAGTTTTCTTTTTTTCCTGTTTGACTCTTCACCCCGTATGAACTCTGATGCTCTTTCGAGGAGTTTAGAATAGGAGCTCGGCATCCTTTTGGCCAACTCGGCATTGAAGATGTTGTCCCAAAAAGCAACCTAAGAGGGGGTGAATTAGGTTGTTTCTAAAACAAACTTTTTTATGTGCTTAATAAAAATGTAAACTTTATGCACCAAATAAAAAGTTAAGCACAAATGAATACAGTAGATATTCAACAATTTAAGTTTAAAGAACAAATAAGAATATTGAGATTAAGAGAATCAAACCAAACTCCCAACCTTCTCAAGTTTGGAGCTTACAACTACAAAGAGATTCTCACAAGGCAACTACCAAATTCACAATTTGAAGTTTTGCCACTAAAAGTCTCTTCAAAGTAGATGAGACAATAATCTCTTGTACACAAATGAGGATCACATCTTGCACACACTAATTTCCTTTAGTTGAGCCAAAAGTTTTAAGAGACACAACCTCTCTTATACACATCTATCTTGTGTCTTACAATTGAAGAACTCTTACACTTTTAAACTTTTTTCACAAAGCCACCTACACTATTACAACACTTGTATCCACTATTTTTCCCAAATAACTCAAAAATTACTTGTAATCAATGTACAAGTCTCTTCTCTATTTAATTCAGACTTAGGGGTATTTATAGACAGCAAAAATATGCTTCCAACAACTTGATAACGGTTGCCTTTTCTAGCAACTGGAAAACTAACCGTTGGACCTTTCGGACGGCTAGATGCAGTGGGTGTGCGTCCGAACGAATAAGTGGTTGGACCTTTTGGACGGCCGTTGCTAACCTCTGCATCCGACGCTGCGTTCGTTCTCTGAGGGTATACGTTCGGACATCTGAGAATGCGTCCGAACCTGCGTCCGAGCAAAGCAATGTGTTCTGGAAATATGATCGGACACTGTTCTTCATCCGAAACTGCTTCAGATTCTTTTGTGTCCGAGCCTCGCTTTTTGCTGCCACTTGTTTTTAAACTGTTAGTGTGATTTGTTCATCATCAAAACATGATTATCATAATTGGGATTTAACAGAAGATGCCTGATCAGATGCCGCTGTAGAAAGCAGCCACCAGAATTCTTTTATCAATATTTTTGATTTGGACCACCTCATCATTGAAACGGTCCACAAATTTATTAAATGACTCATCGGACCTCTGCCGAATGTTCATGAGGTGTGACGTGTCCTTTTGCAATATTGATTTACTCTTGAAGTGGCCAAGGAAGGATTTCGCCAAGTCATTGAAGGTTTAGTGGCGATTGAGTTTATCGGCAGCTCCTGGAACATCTTCTGTGTCGAACCTCGAAGAGTGGTGGCAAACAACTTGCAGCGGGTTGCGTCACTGTAGCCATAAAGGCTGGTGATCGCTACCACGTATTGAAGGTAATCTGACGGATCAGATTCTCCCTCATAGCGGTCTAAGTCCGGTAGCTTGAATTACATTGGAAGAGGTTCAATCTTGATAGAAATTGTGAATAGATTTCTATCAATCTCTGCCGCAGCTAGATATTCAGAAGTAAATTACAGCTCTTCAAAATCTCATGGATCTTATTAGATTTGAGACTCTGCTTCTCGAGCTGTCTCTTTTTTTATCTAGGGTTCTCTTGAAGTATCAAATTTTATTGAAGAATGCTCACCGAGTCTTATCACACATCGGCAATTTCTTTGATCCGGTAGTCGACCTTCAAACCTCATCAGATTGTTCGTTCGAGCGCGACTATGTCAACCCGGTGTGACATAGATCGGTCGGGCTCATGAGATCAGCCTACTCTTTCTCAGGCCGTCGATCCGGGTCGCGTTGCTGTTTGGCTTATGGAGTGGCTGCCCGGTTTGAGCGCTCGGATGGAGTTTGGCTCTCGCGCTGCTCCACGAACACTTGGAAAGACTCAAAATGGTCAGCAATGTACTTCAGGACATCATTCTATTTTTGTTGAGCCTCGGTTGGTGTACCGACATTTTCTAGTTCATCGGTATGCACTACGAGGTGTTGATTGCTCGTTTATGCTTCCTTGCTAGCAGTTCGGCGTGTTTCACGATTCTTCATCCTCCTCAAAGAAACAACAAACGATTCAGATGATTGAGAATTGATTGAAGTGATGAAAATCTGTCGATTTTCGCAGACGGCGCCAATTGAAGAAGTTAGATTTAGATTCTAGGAGGAGAGAGAAAGTGAAAGAACTGAGTATCAAGATTGTATTTGATTATCTGAGTTTCGATACTTTTAATAGCACCCAAACCCCCTATTTATAGATGTATATGAGGAGGCATGAGGCCATTACTATGAGACTAGGTCAACTGAGGGTAAATTACATAATTGCCCTTAATGAGGCTACCACGTAGGCACTTTTAGAACAATCTAGGTAAGATGCTATGTGTCACTAATCCACATCATCAGATACGAATGATTGAATATCCTATACGTATGAACAGGATGTCGGGCTAATTTTTTCGTTACTCAGTATGACTGGGTCTAGTCGGCCACCGACCATAACCCAATATCAACACCAATTTCGTTAATTTACTCAAATAGGCCCCTATGTGTTGGATGCAGATTGCTCTGGGATTGTTTTACATTTACTTCAATATTTTGTTAAATAGTTTTTGGTACAGTAAACCCCATCAAAACCTAAAATTCTCCCCACCATACATTCCAGAAATGGCAGGGAAATGGACAGAAGGTGGATGGGATGCATCATTAACAAGAAACGGTAATGTCATGAACTTTGGGTTGGGGTTGGGGGACCTAGGGGCTTATACACATCTTATTACCATCATCTCATACAAGATGGCTGTAGCAGATCTCTTTGTTGCATCATAGAGATTATGAACATGGTCATTTCCTATGGAATCAAAATGAAGGGTACATTTAGACTTTATAGATATTAATATCCACCACAACTTATAGTATCACAATGAAAACTGTTTCAAGATAACAATAATGTTCTTTATTATAATTCTTTTTGTTATTTGGAACAAGGGAATTACATTTTTGTATCACCAACTTAGTAAATGTTTACACTCCAAAGTTTCCTATTCTTTTTAATTTTTTTTTTTATCTTTTTGTGTATGTCTATTTATTTTCTACGTTGTTTTTGTTATATAGTTGCAATTTCGCGGAGGTGTGTTAAAAATAAGTATCTCACATTTGTTAGCCGAAAAGATTTTAAGTTAGTTAAGTTTTTGAATCACACCACTCATTACAAATTAATTTTGAGATGGAAGCCTCTGCTTTTTTAACATAGTATCAGAGTTGTCTCTGATTTCTCAAATTTACACGTGCCTAATATCTTCCAACGGTCTCTCAAACATCCAATCCACGTAATGAGTTTTAAACCCACGTCCAACCCATGTAAGGGGTTTCAATCCACGTCCAACCCATATAACGGGTTCTTAACTAACTCAAGTCTATGTGAGAGAGAGTGTCAAAGTATAAGTATTTCACATCACTTAGTATAAAATTTTCTGAACTAGTTAATAAATTTTTGACCCATACCATTCATTATCAATTGATTTTGAGATAAAAATCTATATTTTTTAATAAGGTGGTTGTAAATTTAATGATTTTATCTAACGAAAATAGACATATTTTGAGTTTGAGTAATTGGCTCAAGAGTTTAGGGAGAAAGGTATCGAAAACTCACGCAGCCAACAGAGACAGAAAGAAGGACGAAAAACAAAAACAAGAAGCAAAACTAGAATTTATCTGCATTCAGGTTAAACTATACTTATAATGAAATTAAGCATATGATGTAATTGTTTGATTCAATGTTTTGAAAATTGGACGGGCCATTGAACTGGTGGCCTGTCCGGTTTTAAACGCAATCTGTGGTTCAACTGATCCAACCAGTTGAACTAGTCGGTTCACTAATTTAGTTTTTTTTTTATTAAGTGTGGTATAATTTAAAATGACTTATGTGATATATTTATATAAAATCTAAAATAGAAGAGAAACATTATTTTTAGACAATTATAGTTCTAATACTCAAAAATACCGATTAAATTTCAAATAAGAAAAATAAAACTTGTACAAAAATAATTATAAAAAAGATCAAAAAATAATAATTTAATAGTTTAGGTTTTGGTGTGTTCAATGTTTTGCTATTTTGTAGTTTATTTCACAATTTTTTAATTTTTCTCTTTATTTAAATTATTTTTTATTCTGAAATTTAAAATACTACCAAAATTGGTTGAACCGATTTTTTACTGATCCACTATTATTTACTGATTTTGTCTGATTTTTTATACAGACCGGATATATAGATAGACCGGATCAGTGACTCTCTCGGTTCACTGTCCAACTGGTGAACCGACCGATCCGATCCGATCCGATTTTCAAAACATTGTGTTTGATTAGACACTTTAAATTTATTCCAACTATACGAGCACAAGTTCTGTTCAAAAGGAAAAGTTGAAAAATTAGTATATAATAAAGTCAGGAATTTGACTTACAAAAAAAAAAAGAAAAGGAGCCTGTCTCTTATACAAATTGATGCGAGAAAGGTATTTCTAGATTTGTCCAAGATCTAGATTCTAGACTGGTAAATCAGCATGACCTATTGATTTGAGGCCGGTGAGGGAGCTGGCTGCTTCAATGGGTTTTGGTCAAATATAAAATGCAAGGAGAATAAGAGACAGATCATAAAACCATAGATTTCCACAGATAATTGATTTTAGACATATTTCTAAATTCTGACAATTCAGAATGCAATTATGTATTTTACCCTCAGTCTGAATCAAGATAAATCATATGACTTCGATTTGACCCCTATAAAAAAAGCTCAATACTCACAATCAACGCGGGCCCAACACTATTGGATGCAACCATGCAAGCCTAAATATAACGAATTAATGGGAATAAACCAACATATTCTTCACATAATTAGTAAAGACCTAAGGCTTAATTCCACTTTGTACTCCCAAACTTATATACCATTTTTATTTTGCATCTTATAGTTTTTTTGGATACTTTGCATTCTGAATTGTCTAATTCTTCCTATTTTAGTCCAAAATCAAATTATGTCAACAAAACTAATGGTTTTAGAGTGCATGAACAACACACGACACTAAGTTGAAATTGTCTATAAACGGCATGTGTTGTTCACGCGCCTTAAAATCGTTAGTTTTTTTAAAAGATCTATCATGACGTGTCTTATATATAATTTTTCTAGGTTGGATGTCAATTTCCATGCATATTTAAGGGGCGAAAAAAAATGATAGTACTATTCTTTGAAAGATTCCATTGAATTAAAATACTTGAGGTCAACTCTCCAATCTTCAGGCGCGCGAGAAGACAAGAAACTAAGAATTGTCTAAGGTATGTAGGGTACGCATATTGCTTATTATTGTAAGCCCCATCTTACGTAGTCCCACTTTTAAACAATGACTATGACAATCTAGCATGAAATAATCTCTAGAAAAATAATTTGTAGACAGTTTCCATTTATACACACGCTTGAGGACACCATCCACATTACGACATTTTGCTTATAGATGTTTGACACCTAGCTAGCTTCTCTTATAAAATGAAACAAAATGTACTTCGAAATATTAATGGTGGTTAATGTCTAGTTTCAATTTGTTTTAATAGGACCCTTCATATGCTAAAATGCTCAACAGATGTATGCAATATTACGTAGAACTCAATTATTGAAATGCCCTATAAAAGAAATCCGTGAATTATGTACGGATTAACATCATTTTACACCCCTTAACTTGTAATTGATTTTTATTTTGCACTTCATATTTATTTTTTTGATATATTACACGCCTAAACTCTCATATTTATCTCATTTTAATCCAATTTTTAATACTGTTACAACATTACTAACGTTTACAAATGTTCCAATCGTGCACACCACACACCCAAAGTGAGACATTCGTCAAATTTTTTAACACTACTAAAAATTAAATCAAAATGGATTGGACTACACTAGAACAAATTAGGGGTGCAATCTGACCAAATTTAGAATTTGAGGTGCAAAGTGAGAATTAACTATAAGTTAGGGGATAGGAATTAATCATGGTCAAAACTGGTTATGACTACTTCCCATTGCGCAATATGCCTCTAAATAAATGCACGGTATGCACATATCTAACATCTGTTAAATCTTGTAACGATATTAAAAATTAGATGAAATTGGGAACAAAGCTGAAAGTTTGAAATATAATATGTCCAAAAAGTGAGTACAGAGTGCAAAGTGAGAAGACCTTATGTTAGGTGTGCAAAGTGCCATAAGGTCTTATAGTGATGAATTAAAAAGCTTTTAAGCTTCGGCCACAAATATCGAAAGTTTCCTATATTCATTAAGAAATGCAATTCGATGTCCCTTTAAAGAGGACATTTGGCTCCTCCGAACCAACTATATTCGTTCTTCTTCTTTTTTTAATAATTCTATTTTTAATTTTCAGTTTGCCTTCTAACCCCATTTACCTATACAGAGAAAATTTAGTTTAAGCATGCAGATCTAGCACATTTAACGAACGAAACGTATATTTGAAAGGGATGTTTCTGTCAAGTTCTTATTTATTCTTTGTAAGGGACCTTTTTTGTTGACCAACAATTTCTCTTATTGTGATATAACTTCTTTCAATACTAAATTTGGTGTATAAGCAGGGTTAAATGTGATGACAATTGCATTAATTGATCGATCCGTTCTCATCACTTCTATCTTACGGACCTATGTCACTTTTTAGCGTTTAAGTATTAGAATCAGAAGAAATTGATACTCCGTAATTAAGTCCTTATATACTACTTCCTCCATCTCATTTTATTTAATATGATCAAATTTAAACACAATTTAAAAAAAAAATTAGTATTTGACTTACTAGTAAATTAGGTGTTTTTTTTTTTTTTCATAATTTGGTTCAAGTTAATATACAAAATTTATTAGTTAGTTTTGGAATTTCAAATTTTAAAATGATTTGTGAGAGCAATTAATGTTGAAACATGAATTTAATGTTATGTCTTTGGGACTTGCATGAAGGGTAAAATAGGTAAAATGACCTTTAAAATTTGCCATTAAGCAATGACAAATAATTTAGGATACACCAAAATAGAAAGAGTAACATATAAAATGGAATGGAGGAGTAATATATTCTACTAGTGTTACCGGTTCGAACCCGGTTGGGCCCTTTTTACCTTGATTTTTACATGACAACAAAATCCAGTTTAAGTGATAAAATATTTTTTCTATGATTTATTGATCATAAATTCGAATCATTGAAGGATAACAAAGAGATTTCTTTTTTAAAAAATTATATTCTACCAGTGTTCTGGTGCTTAATTGGTAGTTTATTTGTTTAGTCAACTGTAATTATTCTTGTCTTTGTATTTCTTACAAATATGTTAAAATTGTATCTTGGAAATCTAGTCTGTTTATGATAGGTGAATCATCTTTAGTCAAAAGAATAATCTTCATTGCTTCTTTTTATCGGCATTACTATTCATTACCGGAGCAATATAATTTTCTACTTTCATTGGCGCTAAACTAATTCGTATGATCGAACTTTCAAGTTTTCGTATTTGTTGAAAAAAAAAAAAAAAAGGGAAAGAAAGGAATTTAATTTCTGTTACTCCTATAAGAACTGTCTCTTATACACATCTAGATGTACTCTGGTATAAGATGCAAAATAAAAATGTTAGTCGTTTGTTATTCGATCTCTTATACACAATCTAGATGTGTATAAGAAAATCGGTTCAATTGGGCAGTTTTTTAAATTTTAGATTAAAAATGATTTAAATAAAGAAAAAATTATAAAATTATATAATAAACTCTAAAACAGAAAAATAGTGAATACACCAAAGTATAAACTATTAAGTTATTATTTTTAAATCTTTTTTTATACTTATTTTTGTACAAGTTTGATTTTTTTTATTATAAATTTGATTAGTATTTTTGAGTATTAGAACTAGAATTTTTTAAAAATAGTATTTTTATTCTAGTTTGGATTTCATAAAAATATATTTTAGGTCATTTTAAATTATACAACATTAAAAATAAATAAAAATAAAAATTCAAAATTAGTGAATATTGGTCCAACTAGTTAAAGAGACAGGTTGTACCTCAAATTGTACATTCTAAACATTATACACAAAATAAATCATCATTACATTGCTTAGAAGAATGTGGATAAGTTTGTTTTTCGTCCAAACGTTACTCTTGCTGTGTAGATGTTTGTCAAAAGTGCAGGTACAAGGTAACACGCTTCATTTACAATTAAATGAGTATTGTTATGATTTGAAGGGTCAATTCTACCAGCTTGAATGCCAAAGTCCTACCAAAATTGGAACATTAATTTCGTACTTTTCGCCTCCATTTTGATACCATTTAGTAGTTTCAAAAATTACACATTCGGAATTCAAATTTCCTGAATCTAACTAGTTGAAAACATATTTGTTAACACTTAATATGTTGATCCTAATTAAAAATTTAGGGTTGAATCCAAGAGCTAACTTATCCAATATTATCTTGTGAACTATATGTAGAACTCAAGTTCGAAACACCTGAAACAACGGAGGGTACTACTTTGTTTTCTTGAGAGAAGATCCAATACTCAACTTAGTTAATTAGACGAGAGGACAATTCAAGATAAATTTAAGAACTTGTAAAAATAAAAATATAAAAGTCCCATTTACTGACCTTGCATTTTACTATTTATAAGGCGTTTGATCGACTAACAGGTATGAAATAAATTACCTAGCCAATCTAAACATGCTTTGACTGGTTGAGTGAAACAACCAAAATACCCTTGCTAAGATCGGGTTCAGAGTTACATGTAAGCTTCATAGTAGTGATGATATTTTAGTGTCATCACTTGCTTGAATTTTCGGGTAGACAGTAGCAATTTTAATTTTTTTTCAAATATCAATGTTTGCCGGAGCCGTATTGCTGCTGAGGGAAAGGATGGTTGGGTGTTAGCATACAAAACACACAGTGGAAAATAAATTTATTCAACACATAAAAAATATGTGGGAGAAGAGAAAGAATTACAAAATAACGCACATCAGACTCTCATATTGAGATCCGCATAAACCCACGGCATAATAGCCTTACCATTATGCTAGAATATCTCTATTCTAGACTCTCTCAACTCAACTCTTCTCAACTGAATCAACTAAACAAACCCTCTATTTATAGGTAACAAATTTAACTACCAAGAAATTTAGATAACCTAATTAGAATAGAAAATAATAATCTAAACATAATTGTATTAGGAAACTAAATTAATTAAATAACTAAATTAACCAAATCTAACAATAACATATTTCCTAATTGATAAGGAATTTGGTTTAGTTATGCCATCAATGCCTCCCTTAAACCAAACTCTCTAACTCTCCATGAGGGTAGATCCACGTCATGCACGATTAAGACGATAAAAAATTTCCATGCAATTTTTTCTACCACAATTTGGCATCGTCAATTTGATTTAATCTACATCTTCAAAATTTTTGAAACGATCCACGTATCTGGATTGATAAATTTTCGTCGTACACTTTTTTCAATTTATCAACTTCCATGATTTCATGATAATTGGTATAAAAAATTTCAATTTTTGTAATCAATCACAGTCTACTTCATATGATTTTTTTTCCTCCATCACTACTCAACATCAATAAAAACAATTACGACAGGATCGCTCTTTTTGGATCTCTGTCCAATTAGGTCCAATTTCAGTTACATCCTAATTGTAAACGAGTACATCAAGACCAACCTCACGTGTTCTAATTTTTCGATGTTCGAGTACTCCAACAAAAGCTTTTTCTCCAATTTTTGACAAATATCTCAGGATCAAACTCTTGAATCTAGAGCTCTGATACCACTTGTTAGCAAAAAAAAAAATATAGTCGGCTATCGGGAAATGGACGTGTATAAGAGACAGTTATTCACCATCTGTGTGTATAAGAATACAGCAGCATAGTAGCAACGTTGACTGAACGTCAGGGAAAGTAGTTGAACTTTAGGGCTCTTGTGCTGTAACCTTTTCTTCACAGCTCTGATACCAATTTGATCGACTCAAAAATTACGCAGCGAAACACATAATCGATACTACTTTGAAGGAGTTAAAGCCAATTAATCAATTAAGATGGCCAAGAACTTTTAGAAGTAAGCCATAAGACTTTCATGCACAAAACTGAAAATATATGAAGGATTAGATGAACAGAATTTTGTGGGAGGATAAACAGAATTATTTAATTAACTTTTCAATACAAATTTCCTCAATTGAAATAACTAGGCACAATGCCTTTAAATAGGTACAAACTAATATAAATCCTTAAGGGATTTAATGTGTAATTTCCTAATACTAGATAAATTATGGAATAAATCCCTTACAAATTCAATTGCTAAATATAATATAATTAAAACTTCCAAATCCTAATTAAGCTTGGTTTAGGCAAGCCACTGACTGGAGTTGATGGTATCGCAAATATCAATGTTCAAAGTCCAATCGGGGGCGATCAAGAACTCGCTGGTGGGCTTCTCCACTCGAATTACGGCCGAATTGCTGTCTCTAATTGAGAATTTCTTGTTAGCATACAAAACACGTAGTGGAAGATAAATTTATTCAACACATAAAAAATATGTGGGAGAAGAGGAGGAGTTACAAAATAACGACATCGGACTCTCATATTGAGATCCGCATAAACACACGGCATAATAGCCTTACCATTAGGATAGAATATCTCTATTCTAGACTGTTTTCAACTAGTTAGATTCAGGAAATTTTTAATTATCAAGATGGGTAGAGAATTTATTAATGGTGAAAATTTTGAAATTTTGCACATGTTTATAATTTAGTGAAGAAAGATAAGAATGGGCAAACATCATGGAAGATTATTTGAAAATATGTGGTTTAGGTGATGCCATAGAATTAGGATTATCCAACCCTTTGCAAAAAGAAATTATGAAGAGGAAGGCAAAATTATTTTTCAAAATTATGCGCAAATCAATGGTCAGAAATTTTTTTCAAAAGGGTTATTGTTAATGCTCAATCGCTTGAATATTTATGGTCAGATTCTATTTTATCAATTTAAATTTGAATACAGATCAAAATCCATTGGATGAGGATGAGACGGAAATTTGTGATTTGGTTGGGAAAGTAGGCAAAGAATTTGAAAAAGACACTATTGATGTTTTTAAAAATACTATTGAGAAGAATAATGTGATGGATGAAATTAATTTACCCTTTTTATACCAATTATCATGAAATCATGGAAGTTTATAAATTATTGCTCAAGATTATGTTGGAGTGAACCAATTAATTCAAAATTGTTAAATTGCAAAATTTGGTGGTTCAAATTATCAAAAAGAAGACTATGATTTTTTGGTTTTTGGAAATTATTTGGAGGAATATTGTGTGAGGCAAAATTATGATGTTCTCAACTGTGATTGCGTAAGTATGGATCAATTCATTGATCGAGACGAATCAACCACCAAGTTATATGTGAAATACAAAATCTGTCCACTTTCACGTGTGAAAATGAAGATGAAGACCGACTATAAGTTGGGGTTACCATGCTCCATACAGCGACCGAAATTTCAATGGAGATTATGGCTCTGATCGTGATGGCATTGGACCGGATTTTATGAAGGCTTGGTTTAAAGGAGGCAATGTTGGCATATAAACCAAGCTTAATTAGGATTTGGAAGTTTTAATTATATTATATTTAGCAATTGAGTTTGTAAGGGATTTATTCCCTAATTTATCTAGTATTAGGAAATTGTGTTGGTTAAATCCCTTAAGGATTTATATTAGTTTGTACCTATTTAAAGGCATTGTGCCTAGTTATTTCAATTGAGGAAATTTGTATTGAAAAGTTAATTAAATAATTTGTTTATCCTCCCACATGTATTCTGTTCATCCTGTCTCTTATGTACATCTAGATGTGCATGAAAGACTTATGGCTTACTTCTGAAAGTTCTTGGCCATCTTAATTGATTAATTGGCTTTAACTCCTTCAAAGTAGTATCGATTATGTGTTCCGCTGCGTAATTTATGAGTCTATCATTGGGCAATCAATCCTAGTGCAAGAGCAACTACTACTACCATAGGCACTGTTGTTTGATTGGTGAATCTATTGCCCCGCGTTTGGGTGGAGCTAGTTTCGCACCTACTATTGATGATGTTTTTACTAGTGAATCCACTATTCTCGTTGTCACTGAGTGAGAGGATGGTCAAGAAGTGGTTCCTATTGCCAGATCAACTGTTGTATCAAGAACGTTGCTATTGCTGCTATCGAAGTAGTTGTCGCGTCACACTGTATGGCCCTTGAGCCACATGCTTATCTACAGTTGATGACGCTACTACTGGTGAATCCGCCGCCACTACTGCCAACGCTAAGGGAAAGGATAGTTTGGCATTGGCTCCAAGTGCCAGAGCAATTGCTACCACCACCCTCGCTGCTCCTACTCCCGTTGAATATATTGTTTGCGTCACTTATAAACACTCAAGAATACTTGAGATGGGTTTTGAATTTTGCCCCCACAAGGATAAGTCATGCTCTTAAGAGCATACTTAGATTATCTTCTTAAATTAGGTGCTCAGCTTATGGCGCTGCTCAGGTGCTGAACTCAGGTAACTCAACCTTAGGTGTTGTGTTCAGGTGGTCAGGTGCGAAGCACACAAATGCAAGCACATTACAGTTTGGTGATTTCTCGCGACGCAAACAATATATTCAACGGGAGCTAGGAGCAGCGAGGGTGGTGGTAGCACTGTCTCTTATGACACATCTAGATTGTCCTAGTTGAGAGACAGAGACAAGGACGTACATATTAAGCTCTACCATGTAGGGTTTGAAAGTTCCAAATTTTGAGCACTCATTTGAGAGGTTCTTCGATATCCCCTGGAGGGATAGGTAGAAACCGGAAGGGACATCAATCAGCATCGCTCAAAGTTCCAGCTTGTCAACCCTCTACACATCTAGCGATGCTGATTGATGTCCCAGAAGGATAAGTAGGACCATCGAAAGAGTGTAAGCAGCAAGCTCTACCCAGAGGGTGCTAGCAACAAGTGAAATCTTAAGCAATCCTTTGTGATGCTCGTTGGTGCCCTAAAGATGTAGGTCTCACTCTTATGGGTGCACTTAGGCTAGATGATTATACAGTTGTATGCTTAGCTTAGGTACTTACCTTAGGTACTCATCCTAAATACTTAGATTGAGCACTCATCTCAGCTCACCTTAAGTATTTTGCTTAGGTAGTCCTTGCTTCGGAAAAAAATTTTACACTCAAAAGGATCAGTCATACTCTTGCTATCAAATTTTTGCTTGGGTGGTTTTCACTTAAGAAGAATTTTATTTTACCCCTAAGGGATGATTTAATCTAGAGGATGAGTGATCCCGGAGGATACATTTTCTTACCCCCATAAGGGTTAGCTATCATTTTTGGATGAGATTTTTGTTAGGAAACCTCCACTTGAGAAGACTTCTACCTTACCCCAAATGGGTAAGTTGATCCTAGAGGATAGTTTGATCCCAAAAGATGTGCTTTTCGACCTAATAAGTCTCTCTCTTGGGAATGGGCTTAGGTTAGAAAGCCTCCATAAGAGATGACTTAAGTCCTAACCCAGGAGAGGTAGGTAGATTCTGATGGATGGTTTGATCTAAGACATGCCCAGATGTGTTTTTGACCCTCGAAAGGGTAAGTCTCACTCTTGAGGTGAGATTTAGCTTTAGAAGCCTTCACGTAAAAAGACATAGCTTTTTTCCCTGGAGTGGTGATGTGACCTTGTAAGGTGCTTGATCCTAGAGGATGTGATATCCTGCCCTCAGAAAGGTGAGCCTTACTCTTAGAAGTGAAACTTATTTTCAGAAGTCTTCATGTGGGAAGACTTGGGTTTGGCCCTTGGAAGGGTAACTTGATCCTAGAGGGCACAAGCAAGAACGCACAAGTAGGGTTAAGCGAGTAGGATTCTTCTCTGGAGAGCATGAGCAACGGTCAACCCTTAAGGGTGCAAATAGAGAGCAATCCCAAAAGGGCTTGTAAGGCCTGAACCTAGATAGTGTCAATGGGCTCAAGCCTAAAGGGTGTGAGCAAGTGTTCTACATCAAGTACATAAGGAGAGACTGCGGAAGACATGATTAGTAAGACGTAACTCTGCAGAGTTTCAATAAGGTTTAACTTCCCTGATGTGAGTAAGGAGAGACTCAAAGGTGAAAGCTTTGTACATAATGGAGTAGTTTATTTGTACCAAGCTTCAATTGCTCCGATTGGAGTAGGTCCAATCTTGAAAAGTATAGCAACTAATTTGAGAATGACCACTTTAGTACTTTGCACAAAGGACGGTTTTTTTGAGCAAAAAACAAGCCAGATTCAGAAATTCCAACTAATTTCTTATAATAGAAGTATACAACGAAGAATAGGTAAAAGACAAAGAAAATTTCATCAATTTAAATGAAAATATTATAAGGTGCACGTGTTTTAACTGCGGTGGATGGTTTAGTCTGGAAAGGTGTTACATAAACACATAATTATAAATTCTAAGTAAAATTTTTCATGTTATTGATTAGTCGAGAATTAGTTTGCCTTCACCGCTTGAATCATTTGAAGGTGCCTTCCTTGTACACAAGTTATTGAGGATAAATTAGGGTGAGAGCAGTCGAGTACTCTACCCCGAGTGTAAGAACAAGTAAGGGCTCTACTTTGGAGAATATAGGTGGCATGACCAAGTACGAGTTCAACCCTGAAAGACGAGAGTAGGGCATTACCTCGGAGGGTGTGAACAAGGCTCAACTGTGAAGGGCAAGAGCAGGGCTTGACTCCAATGGGCGTGATCAGGGTGAGATGGAGCATGAAGATATATTTTTTTTCTTGGATTTGTTGTCAAACTTGTTAGTGGATGAGTATCGCCTTTAGCAATACTACTTTTTGCTAAACTTTTGATTTTCGCATTCTTATCTTGTTGGTGAGGAACAAAGTCCTCACTTCCTTGTCCCCCTAGTCGGTCAGTGGTTCCTACTAACCGATTGAAGTGGTGCTGATGTGCCTTTTGCTGTCCTTTGTCTCAATATTCTTGTGAGTATTGTACGAGATAGGTGTTAGGTCTCATGATAGTTGTTTATTCAATTTCCATAGACGGTATCAAATATTGATGCTAATTTTTATTTAGGGTTGAATCCAAGGGTAAACTTGTCCACTAGACAATGCTAGGATTGTGAACCGCGCGTAAAACTTGTCCGAAACACTTGAAAAAATAGAGAAGCAGGGCTTTGACCCCTAAGGAAGTTTTCACGCTCAAATTAATTACTTTTGACGAGAGAAAAAATTAGAGCTTTGTAAACCTAATATTTTTTATATTTATACTTGGGATTAATTTGCTTGATCGACTAATGGACTTGAAATTAAATATATACGTGGCCATCTAAATCTGCATCGACTATAAGGGTGAAACTATCAAATTATTTTTATGAAATCTGGACCGAAGTCACATGAAACTTCTTAGTGAGGATAATATTTTGGTATCATCAGATAGCACTACAAAATCTTATTTGGTTTTATCTCCAACACCATTTTTTATCCTCAATGATGGAAAATTACAACCATCTTTGTCCCTACATTAGAAACATAATTTATGTTTAAATAGTGGAGATTTTTCAACAAATACTATACACACATAAAAAGTCTGCAACAAAGGTCAAACAATTATAAGAAAATCACAGGCCACCACCACGAGAGAGAGAAATCCCAATTCCTACCTTGAACAACTGTCCAAGAGAGGACTAAACCAAAAAAATCTAACTGTGTTGGGAAGTCACATGATACTCTCTCAACTAGCCAAAAGGACAGTCTCGATCTGTATCCATAATGGAAGAATTATTGCATTATTATGATACACAAGTGGACTGTCCGACCAACGTATTTCTTTTCTTTTTTTTACCCATTTAAGTCTTTTGGAAATATCTGATAACTTTGATCAATAACTCGCATTGAAAACTTAATTCCATGTCATGAATTTTGAACAAAAACCTCCTACAAATGTCCACAGAGAATATAAAGTTTTAGTCCTCCTTGCTTAGATTCCATCTCCCTCCTTTTTCTCCTTCCAAATTCTTTACCTCACTTAGATAACATTTCCTTGTATCCTGCTGAAGTTCAGAGTTTTTAGAGGATTCACTGACGCCCAGATGATTGAATAAACCTGGCCATCTGCATCTGTCGATCATCTGTGAAAAGAGTAGGAAGCTAGGCAGTTGCTGATGAAGAAACCAATATTTCTGATGGTATGTATATATTTACTAGAAAAACACCTTTGCGATGAATGAATTGTTTGAGTGATACTCTATTTGTAAGTTTTTTATTTTCTTTTCCTTTTTCTTTTTTTTTGAGATGTTTCAAATCTTTCATTGGTCTTGAGATAGAATCAATCACGGGATTCTGCTAGCCATATTAATTAATTAAATCATGATCTGCTCTTAAATTCATATTAGGTTGGTTTGGTAGGGCGACCAAGCATCCCTCATAATACAAAGAAATGGAGACATGATTTTTGGAGATATCTAATAGTAATTCTCTTTTTGCAGCTTGGAAGCAATCCACCACAGTTTATTTTTTTCTTAATAAAAAAATTCTGAATGAAGGGTTTCATTTCCTCCTTCTTGAGAGTTCATTTTCCTTGTTTCTTCCTTTCTTGTTGTATCACTTTCAAACTTGTCCTCTAGGACTTATTTAAGGTTACAAATTAATTTACTTGATCATGAATTGATTAAAATTCATACAACAGGAACAAAAATGATAGAAAAATAAAGATGAGAGATCGATAATATTACTTGGTCTTTAGGCAATACAAGTATGAGTTCCGTGTCATCTAGAACTAACGAGGAAATTTAAGGAAAAAGTTGTATAACACAAGGTGTAGGAAACTTATATAAGGAATCAAGAGGTTTTCCAATTAAATCATTTCCTCTCGATCTCCTTGATTGTTCTTTAAGTTTCATCCTAGGTTCTATTACTTCAAATCTTTAGGATTTAATGTTACTCATTTCCTAATTGCCTTGTTTCAAATTATCACGAATTACAATTTATACAGCGTAAAAAATTACAAATTAAAATGAGAGAGATTTAGTAAAAAAAAATAAAAAATGAGACAGAATATTACTAGGTCTTCAAGCTATTAGACAAGTATGAGTTTTTGTGTCATCTAGACGGGAGTAGGAAGGTGACTCAAGTTTGTTACACAAGGTCTAGAAATTTAATTGCTTCACCAAAGAGGCCTCCCTAAGTACGCACCCGATCATTGGTCGATAGTAAGAAATATTTGTGTGCATCAAATTTAAGAAAAATTCTTTGTTACTCAACATTGTAAAATGAGTATTATAAATTGTTGAATAATTAAAAAATAATAACATTTATTACTTTTTAGTCATCTAAATAACTGTGAAAACTTTTTCACATTACGAAGTGTGTAGTCAAAATTTACTCCAAATTTAAACGTGAACTCCAACTAGAAGCTTTTTTCTTTTCTCTATAAATACACACGTTTATGCGATCTAAAAACCCTTATGATCCATGTGTACTCACACTGGAATATTCAGACACCTAAACTTTCTTGTATACTCATCACTTAATTTTCACTAAGGATTCTCCATCTCATTTTTTATCTCACTCCCCATTCCGCTATTTAATAAAAGGTTAAGATTCTTCCACTAAAAATTTTAATTGTTCTTAAAAGAAATCTTGATAATTCATTTGATAATGAAACAGGGAGTGAGATAGGAAGTAGAATAGAAGATATTGTGATCTTAATTTCCCTCAAAGTTTTCTTACACATTCAATGCAAATTCCCTGAGGTAACAGCAGCAAAAATGCCCATTATTGTCTTGTTGGAAATTATATGAGGAATTTTTTTTTCTTTTTGGCTATATGTGGAAAAAAATTACTTGTATCGAATTGGAAATTAAGACTATTAAAAAATATTTTGAAGAATAAACTTTCCAAAAAGAGAATCTAGATGTGTACTAGTACTCTAATTGGCATATACTAATTTATAAGCATGAAGAAATTAGTTTATTCACTACACATTATTTCGAAGAAATTTTACATCTAGATAATTAATATATCCAATTTCCTGAACACTAATACTCTACCTGGCATATCTTAATTTATAAGGATGAAGAAATTAGTTTATTCACTACACATTATTTGGAAGAAATTTTACATCTAGATAAATTAATACATCCAATTTCTTGAACATGTGCAGCCATAAATGTCAACCAAGAGTGCAACAACTTTAGCTGAAGATTTCAATTTTGAAACAATGGCTGAAGATTCTGATGTCAATGAAAAAGGAATGAGTGTTGGAAACGAGGAACAAAGGGAAAAGACATCACCAGACTCTTCACATTATATTTCGTCCATTGACTTGAATGAAGAAGCAAACAGCAATATTGTAGGTTGTGAGAAATCTCTTATACACATCTAGATGTGTATAATAGACAGATGTGGAAGGATTTGAGAAAAGACATCTAGATCAGTATAATGACTAAACTGTAGGCTCAAATGTGTATTCGAACTAAGATAATCATTATTCTGCATGCTATTGCAAGATTAGATAAATAAGAACAGTAAGTTCATTTTAAAACAAAGTGACATTGTCATAATTAAATGTTATCAAATTCGGTCCTAATTAAGATTTAATTAACATTGGCTAGTTAATGAAAATCTGATTTTACACTTTTTTTTTTTGTCCAATTCTAGGAGCAACTCCTAAATTAGTACTTCGACTGATGAATGTCCGAGGACTTGGCATTGCTCATGTAAAAAGTCACTTACAGGTAAAATAAGTGTTCCATTTAGCTAGATTTTGTTTTAGAGTTAATCTTTTGTGTTGTCGGTATAGAAAATTTTTTACATTATCGGGTGTCGATGCATGTCATATATGTAAAAATGACATTTGAAATCTAAACAATGCACATGTGGCTTGCATCAATACCCAATGATGTGAAAAAATTTCTACACCGAAGATACATCGAAGTTTAATCCTTTATTTTATATTTTTTTTTATACAAATTACATTTTGCGCATTCTAACTTACATTCAATTCTCACTTTACACCCCATTTTAATTTTGGACACTTTCTATCCCCAACTCCCAAATTCTTCTAATTTCACTACAAACTGCCTCAGTCACTTAAATGTAAGGAATCTTTGAATGTACACCTAAATTACTGAGGCAGTTTGTTGTATATACTGCTGAATTTGTCTAGTATTTAAAGATTTTGTTAAATTTGGTGACTGTGTTAAAAATTAGGCTGAAGTTGGACGAATTTGGAAATCTAGGGGTGCAAAGTTTTCAAAATTAAAAAGTGGGGGTGCAAAGTGCGACTTGGTTATAAGGTGAGCGGTACAAAGTGGAATTAATCCTTGTATTTTTTTTTTTGTTACTGGAACTTCATTTCCCTGATTTCTTTCCTTAATTTCAGATGTATCGTAGTAAGAAACTCGATGAATCTGGACAAGGTAAAATCCGAACTTTCCTTAGTTTGGTTGCATTCAACAAATAACCACATATAAACCGTGATCATCAAATTGAACCATTTGTTTGGTATTAACAGTATTAGGTCAGGCTCATAGCGGGATAAAAGGAAAAGGTTACTTTTCTGGGAGAATGGACCAAATGTGTAGCCCTCTTCAGCAGTACTTTAGCTGCCAGAATGATGCAATTGTTGTAGCATCAAACAACAACCAGACTCTTCTTCATAATCCATTTGTCCAAGCTCCATATGAGAATAAATCTATGTCTTCAAGGTATTTAATCCATAAACCTAATAGTGGTGATCAGAGGAATGCAAAACTTGCTCCACATTCGTAATTAACTCTCTTTATCACTCTCTCATTTTCAGATTCCAGCATTGGTCTTATTATCAAGAAACATTACTGAAAAGTCAAAAAAATACAAGCAAATTTCGTGCCATGCTTGGAACTACAAGAAATGATCCCATTAAACCTAGCAGTTTCCTTGAAGAATAAAGGTGGCCTCCACGCGATTTCGGTAGATGTGTATAAGAGAAAATGGTCATTAGCAACTAATACTTGGGGCAATACTACTTGTCAACCTTATAATCATCTAGATGTAGTAAGAGACAAATTCAGTTGCTCAACATACTACATGCAACATTCTAAGAAAGCATTGTAGGGATAGCTTAATAAATGGAAAGGTAGAATCAAACGGAAACAATTCTTCCAACTATCATAAAAAATGTGGCCCCGAACGGGCATCAGGTAACGTATATTTGCTGCTGGAGACATTCTTTTATTAGTTACTCCAATTTTTTAATTCATACATTCTTTACTTTATCAGGTGTTTCCTTATTCTTCTTCTTCTGGGATGATGAATGATCATAAGATGCTGGATAGCAAACACTGGTTGCCTGATTTACAACTTAGTTTGAGCCTAAGCGTAGGGAAGTACAAGGAGAAGCTGCAAAATAAGGGCGCATCGGATGTTAGCACAATGCTTTCTCTTGCTCTCGAGGATTGATCCCCAGAGCAACCTACCATGTAAAATGCACAGACATTTCTTCCTAGAAAGGAACTTGATGTAATTTATACCTTATACTCACACATACACTATTTGTGTTGGCTAGAAGGAGGCTGAGTACTTGAGGCCTCACCATGCGCACTTAGCATAGGAGTGAGATCTTCTAATAGTACTTGTGTCAAATTGCCAATATAATATTGATGAAGAACATTTTCTATGGCTTCTTTATTCAATCTTTCACTTTTTCTCTTTCGAGATGACCATTTTACCGGCTGGTTTAGGATTGTTCCAATCACTTGCTTAAAAATCAGTAGTCAATAAGGTTAATTACACTCTATCTCTTTAAACTTTAGAATTACTATCACTTTAATTCTTAATGTATTGAGCACTAAAATCTCATGATTAACGGTTATCTCAAATGGGGCATAAAAAATGGCTAAATGGACAAATATACCCTTGAATTTTTTGCACTTTACCCCCTTAAACTTTAAAATCTCTAATACTTTAGTCCCTAATATTAATTTTGGGAACTTAACCTCTTCTCGTGAGACAGATTAAACATTTTGATCATATATCAAAATTTTATTCTGTTCTTTTTGTATTTTTTGCTCTAATTTTCTCTAAACTTCTCCATTAACTATGAAAAATTATTTTTTGGTCTCGGTCCACTATCTTACTTGTAAATCTTTTGGTTAAATTAATAGCCATAGCTCATTTTTTATATTAGCATACATTATTTAATATATATGTATCCTATTTAAATCTCAAAATCTACAAGTGAAACCAATGATTAGGTGTAGGTAAGAGTATCTCACTAACTACTACCAACACTGCATTATCAAACTAATGCACCCTCTTTTCTTTCTTCTTTCAAATTATAATATTTATATTCTAATTGAGCAAAAATAAATTTAAAGAATAAAATTTATTTTAAAATTATAGATTCATTGGTATATATGTCCATGTATTCAAAATGTAAGCCTAAGAAAAGCATTTTAGTTGAAAAACATGACATAGTTATAACGACACTTAATCTAAGGGTTTCAGTGCTCAAATAATCATGTTGATTATGTTATATCACATTTTTCAACTAATTCCAATCAAAAAAATTGATCAGCAAATACACTGACTTTGGATTAAATTATACTCTCTCCGTTCCATTTTATATGTCACTCTTTCTATTTTAGTTTGTTCCAAATTATTTGTTACTACTTAACATTGACATATTTGTAAAGGTCATTTTACCTATTTTACCATTCATACAAGTCCCAGAAACATAGCATTAAATTTATGTTTTAACATTAATTACTCTCACAAGCCATTTCAAAATTTGAAACTCCAAAATCAATTAATAAATTTTGTATCTTAATTGAAGGACAATTATAGAAAAAGCATCTTATTAGTGGGTCAAACACAAATTTTTCTTAAATTGTATGTAAGTTTGACCATATCAAATAAAATAGGAGGACAGAGTACATAAATTAATAAGATTTCTTGTTGAAAAATATATTCATGAAACTAAAATGTAAAAAATATAATAAATAGGATTAGAATTGTCAAAATATCATAGCTATTGGAGCAGACATAAGACATTCAACATATTTTGCAGAATGCTTGGAAAGAGAGAGGTAGGTAATCCTATTAGGAGGTTTTGTTTGAAGCTAAAGAAAGCAAAAGAAGCCTTGAAGAAATTGAACAAAAATTGTTACAGCAATATTTATTCTAGTAATAGAACTTTGCAGGCTAAGGAGATGCTGTGTGATGCTCAAAGTCAGTTACAAAATACTCCTTATAATATTGGTCTTCAACAACTTGGGAAACAATATAGTGTGGAGTATGTTGAACTTCTACTGGCTGAGGAGCATTACTATAAAGATAAATCCAGGGCCTCTTGGTTGCAGGCAAGGGATAGAAATACAAATTTCTTTCATAGAAAAATTTAGGTTCATCAAGCAAGAAATAGAATTATGTCTTTGAGGAACGAAGACGGTAGACTGGTAGAGGACTGTGATGAAGTTAAAGATTTGGTAGTTAACTTCAATAAGAAGCTATCTGCAGAAGCTAAGCACCTGACTAAGAATCAGAAGATCAAATTAGCAAGGATTATTGAGAAGAAACTAACAGATCAACAGATTGAGGAGATCTAAAAACTAGACAAAAGTTGAGATTGAAGCTACATTTCTCTCTATGAAAAGAGGCAAATCTCTTGGACTACATGGCTAGATTTCAGTTGTATTCTATGCAGAAAATTGGAGTTGACTGAAAGAGGAGTTTTTGGCTACTATCAAATATTGCTTTGAAGAAAGGTATATGTACTTCCCCATTAATAGTACTATTATATCCTTAATTCCTAAAATACAGAATCCCACTTATAGGAAAGATTATAGACCCATTTCATGCTACAATATCCTTTAAAAGTGCTACTCCAAAGTTATTACTGAGAGACTTAAAAAGTTCTTCCCTGCCTTATCAGTAATAGGCAAAATGCTTTCTTGAAAGGTAGATCAATTTTAGATAGTATTCTCCTAATGCATGATATAGTTAGAGGTTATCACAAAAATAATGGTTAGCCTAGGTGTGTATTTAAGGTTGACCTCATGAAAGCTTATGCTACAGTTAGGTGGAGCTTCCTTTTGTATGTCTTGGAGGTTATGAAGTTCCCAGCAGTTGTTATTCAGTGCATTAAAAATGCAATTTGTAATGCTCATTTTTCTCTTAATCTAAATTGTAGGGTGCTATGATTGGTTACTTTGCAAATGAAAAAAGCTTAAGACAAGAGGATCCTGTATCCCCTTACCTATTCCTTTTAGCTATGGAGGTTTTTTCTTGTTTGTTTGATGATGTAGGGAGCATTCTGATTTTAATTTCAATACTAAATGCCAGGATCTTGCTGTTACTCATATTATTTTTACGAATGATTTGTTTTTATTTTCCTCTGTAAATAGTAAATCTACTGAGGTGATTGAAGGAATCACTGGATTTATTTGCTTCCCTATCTGGTCTTAAACCAAATTCCACAAAAAGTGAAGTTTTTGTGGCTAGAGTAAATGAAATATTACAAAAGAGCTTTGTAACATTCTTGATATGCAGCTTGGTACTTGACGAGTAAGGTATCTTGGGGTACCACTAGTAAGTACTAGGCTTACTTATTCAAATTGTGTTAGTTTGATCGAGAAAGTGCAGAACAAAATAAAAAGTTCCAGATTCCTATTCTATGGAGGTAAGTTACAACCGGTTCAATTTGTGTTGGTTAGTCTACAAGCCTATTGGAGTAACATTTTCTTACTGCCCAAAGCTGTACTTTAGAAAATTATACACATCTAGATGTGTATAAGAGACAGCTTCTACACCTGCCAAGCATTCATGCCAGAACATGGCTAGATGTGTATAAGAGACAGGGGGAGTAAGAGGAGTCTTGGATTGGTAAGGTTGGAAATTTGGAACAAGAGCTTTTCTTAAAGCATATATGGTCCATTGATAGTCAAAATGGATCGCTTGTCGACAGCTTGGGTGCATATAATCAAATTAAAAGGACAGTCCTTGTGATCTGCCAAAATTTCTGTAAATTGTACCTAATTTTGGAAGAATCTTCTAAAAATATGGGAAGTGGCTAGAAGACACATTCAACTTGTTTTTGGGAATGGTGAAAAAAAACATTTTCATGGCATGATGCTTGGCATCCTAGAGAACCATTGATTCAAACCTTTAGAACTGATATCGTGAGGTGCTGTGCTAGCAGTGCTTATTAGGCAAAAGCATCCTCTATCATTCATGTGAAGAAGTGGATATGGACACTAGGAAGAAGAAGAACCACTATTGTGGAAGACATTATCCTGCATAGTGCAGATATACTTCCATCTGAGTTCAAGGACTCTATTAGATGGATTCCTGAACAATCTGAGAATTTCTCTATGAAGTCGGCTATAAATTATCTATCATATGCATCTCCTGAAATAACCTGGGCTTCTTTGGTTTGGTTCACAAGATGTGTCCAAAACATGCTTTTGTGCAATGGATGTTATGCAAGGGAAGGCTGAGTACTAAGGATAGGCTTGTAAAGTGGGGCATAGTAGTAGATAAATGCTCTGTCCTTTGCAGCTCAGCTGAGGAATCTACTGATCACCTTTTCTTCTCCTGCCTTATGCTTCTTATGTTAGGTATAGAGTGCAGCATTGGAATCTCATTTACAGAGGTTCATATGGATGGACGTTGAATTGCAATGCTTTACACAAAGTTGGAAGAAGTGTAGATACATTTTGCAATCTGGTTAGAAAACTTTCTTTTGCAGCTGTGGTGTATCATCTGTGGAAAGAGAGGAATCTCAAAATTTTCTTCCTCAAGTCAAAGCCAGCTGAGGTGGTTCTTAAGTCAATCGACGAGGAGATCAATTGTTGATAACTCTAGTAAACTAGAGTTATTTTCCTCTGAATTGTGGCATTTTGATAGGTTAAATCTCGAACTTTAGGGAGGTAATTGAAAGTTTAAGTTAATTTCTTTCATATGTGTTTATATTTTTGTTTCTATTAAAAATGATAAGTTTTTCTTAAAATTTCAGCTTAATTAATTGCTTAATTGTGTTAATACACATCTAGATCCAACCTTTGAAGATACCCAGTATCAGATGGACAAAGTTCTAAGGACCGAATTGCAATTATCAAAGAATAGAAGGATAGCTGGGAGGAAAGTCCAGATCGTGATATGGAAATCTCCATATTGAGATCTAGATTTGGGAAAATCACTTAAATGATTAGCAAAGTAAGTCAAGATCGCGATCTCAAAATCCCAGATCGCAATCTCGACTCGGGGAATTGCTCTAAATGTATTAGAGTCGAGATTGCGATATCAAATCTTCATATCGCGATCTTGACTCACTGAGGGAGCACTTTTAAAGGATATTGTAGCATGAAATTCAATTAAGCTCAATTTGAATCATTAAATCTCTTATACACATCTGATTTGAAATGAAATCTAGAAATCTAAAGAAAATTAAGATAGAAATTTTCATTAAACAAAAGCTGTCTCTTATACACATCTAGATGTTATAAGAGACAAGGTTCTCAATTGTAGCCTTTTTAATTGGGTAATTTGCTTGCTCTTAATTTTAGCTTTATTTTGGTCAATTTAGGGTAGAATTCAGTGCTTTTAATTAATTGATTTTGTTAGAATTTAATGGCTACTCTCTTAATTTTGTCATTGCATAAGTTTCCACTACTTGTTTTAGTAGATAAAGTAGTTTAATTTGGTCTTGTTTATTTAAGTTTAAATATGAATTTGATTAGTGTAGTTTCATCTCTCACTCATTGATTCTTGCTTAACTATACACTAGATTAATCTCGGTATTTGCCTTCCACATCTCCTATGTGTATAAGATCCCTACTCAAGTACTACTAGTTAACAATCGTTATACTTGAGGGAGGCCACATCTAGTTAGTGGTAAGAGACTAGGTGTTTTCTAAATATTTTAAGAGCTGTTCCAATTCAGCATCAAGCACTTGGCAATTTTCTCAGGGATTGTCCTTGGGCATGTAGAATTATCAAGCGCTATATGGGTCGTGTAGATTAAGCATTTAGTTTAATTTAGTTGTTAATTTTGTTATTTTTATGTTTGTTGATTGTCTTGTGGAATTAACTCGATATTTCAATTGACTATTTGCTTTGGTTTTGGTTGTAGTGTATGGTAAGAGGAGATCAAGGGCCGTTCATTTGCTTGGATAAGGAAAAGGAAAGAGAGCTAAGGGAAATCGGAAAATTGAGAAGGGTACAACAAGAGCAAGAAAGGATAGAAATGGCAAATGCTAATGCTCATCAAAGGAATTTGAACATGAAAAACGAAGAAGAATAGATTGTTGGAAATAATGGGATAGGTGGTTATGGGAATGGAAATGGCATGAATGGGAATGGAAGGCCATTTTAAGGGAATATGCCTTGTCGAATTTTGATAGAGCGAACTCTAGAATTGCACGGATGACCGTGCAAGCTGACAACTTTGAAATTAAGCCCGCCTTAATCCAAATGCTCCAAGCTCATGCCATGTTCGAGGGTAGTCCCAATGAAGATCCCTATACACACCTCATGAATTTTGAAGAAGTTTTGGACACGTTCAAGTTTAATGGAGTACATCTGGATTGTGTGCGAATGAGGGTGTTTCAGTTCTCTCTTCGGGATAGCGCAAAGCCATGGTTACAATCCAACGCCCAAGGAACATTTACTAATTGGAATCAACTTGCTCAAGAGTTCTTGGCAAAGCATTTTGCACCCACAAGAACCGCCAAATTGAGAAATGAAATCACCTCCTTTAAGTAAAATGTTAGTGAAAGCTTAGGAGAAGCTTGGGAGCTGTTCAAGGAGTTGCTAAGGAAATGTCCTCATCACGCGATTCCTTTGTGGCTTCAAATCCAAACTTTCTATAATGTTGTTTGACTCAAGAGACCAAATCCATAATGGATGCCTCCGTCAATCGGTCTATCTCATACAAGACTCCAGAGGAAGTTCAAAAGTTGATTAATAGAATTGCATACAGTCACTATTGTCATGGACCGATGACCTCACCGATGACTCAACGCCAAAATAATCAAGCCAATGCCAATAGTTGAGTGTTAAATTTGAATATATACTCTTTTGCACAACAAAGAATGCTCACGAGTGTGATGAATAACGTTGCAAAGGCATTGGAGAATTTAAGAAAACCAAGTAGTGTAAAAGCCATGTCTTCTTCTCCAACCCAACCAAGTATGGTAAGTAATTTTTGTGGAGGCAGTCATGCAAATAGACAATGTGAGATGCCTTATGAGTCAAATGAACAACTCAATTATGTGTCTAATCAATCATCATTTCCAAGAAACCCATCTGGAGCCTATGGGAACACAATAATCCTTCTTGGAGGAACCATCCTAATTTTTCATGGAGCAACTTGGGACAATCAATCCAATCCCCCTTACCAACACCTCAAAATATTCAACATACTCAAGCCTCAAGTTCCTCACCTAGACCTTATCAACCACCATATCAAAGAAATTTCCAACCCAACTCATATCAATATTTTCCTAATTCTTCATTTTGAAACCAACAACCAAAGCCTCAATTTCAATATGCAAACTCTTCACAACCTATGCATCATGACCAATATGCTCCAAGAGAGAATGTGGGAGAACATGGTTAGAAAAGAGAAGCTGAGTTCTTGAGAGGAGAGTTGGATAGAAAAAATGAGGAACACAAGAGAGATTATGAGAACTTGAAGGCATCTACAAGGAATTTGAAAATACAATTAGGCCAGTTAGTGAGGTTGAATAATGAGAGGCCTTTAGGGGTGCTTCTAAGTGATACCATTCCAAACCCCAAGTAGCAATGCAAGGCCATCACCCTCTTTAGTGGTATGGAGTTGGAAGAAAGGGTTGGGAGAAATTTGTTGAAAAGTGGATATCAAGAAAAGAAGGAGTTGATTGCTGAAGAGAAAGAAAAAGGAGAGTCTTCAAATGGGCAAGACAAAATGATGAATGAGTCTGTTAAGCCCAATTCACTAAGCAAAGAAGGCGAGGATCCGAAGCATCATGAGTCGAAGCACATTAATGTGCCCTTTCCTCAAAGGCTAAGAAGATGAAGAAAAGGCAACGAAGTTCAAGAAGTTTCTTGAGATCTTCAAAAAGCATGAAATCAACATTGCATTCATAGAACTACTTGAAACATGCCTAAGGGTATGCTAAATGTCTCTTATACACATCTAGATGTGTAAAAGAGACAGGTCTAGGGATGAAATCTTATGTTTAACAGAGAATTGTAGTGCACTCCTTACAAAAAGGTTGCCACCAAAGCTCAAGGACCCTTATATCATTTTCTATACCTTGTGAGATTGGGGGTTTACAATTGGAAGAGCATTGTGTGACTTGGGAGCTTCAATAAATCTCATGCCTTTTGCGGTATTCAAAAAATTAAATAGAGGACAATTGAAGCCAACAAGTATCTCATTTGTATAAAAACAGCGAACCGAAGCATAAATTTCTAAAGGGGATCATTGAAGATGTCTCTTAAGAAAATTGATCAATTCTAACTTAGGCCAATTTCATTGTGCTTGAAATAGAAGAGGATGAAGAGATGCCAATCATTCTTGGGAGACCTTTCCTTGCTATACGACATGCAAAACAAAAGTTGGAATTCCGGATAAATGATGAAATTGTTACATTTAATGTTTTTAGTTCATTAAAGCTTCCATCAATTTTTGAAGATGTCATGAATGTGATAGATGATTTAATTGATGATTGTTGTAGGAATGCAATGGAGAAAGATGTCTTAGAGTCAAATGTTCTAAGTCAAGACATATGAAGAAGGGATGAGGAATATGAATCTAATTTGGATAATGAGATTTTATTGCAAGAGGAAGATGAGGAGAATCAAGAAAAAGGTAAAAGAGGGTCTCCGACCAACGAACCCCCCAAGTTGGAGTTTAAACCTTCTTCCTACTCACTTAATGTATGCATATCTTAGTGAAAATTAGTGATACCCGGTGATTGTGAATGCATCTTTGACAAGTGATTGTGGTGCTTAAATTGCATAAAGATTCCATTGCTTGGTCCATTGATAATATTAAGGGAATTAGTCCTTCCATATGCATGCATAAAATGTTGTTGAAGGATGGAAATAAACCCGTCTCTTAACATCTAAATGTGTATTGAATCCTACTTTAAAAGAGGTTGTGAGGAAGGAGGTTCTCAAACTTTTGAAAGTCGGTATTATTTACCCTATAAGCGATAGTGAGTGGGTTAGTCCCACTCAAGTCATTCCAAAGAAAGGTGGTATCTCCATAGTCATAAGTGAAACCAATGAGCTCCTCCCCTCTAGATTGGTTACGGGTTGGGAATATGCATTGATTTTCGAAGTTGAATAAAGCCACCCGAAAGGGTCATTTCCTTTACCTTTTATTGATCAAATGCTTGAGAGGTTGTCCAATTTTTCATATTTGTATTGTTTCCTTGATGGTTATTCTGGTTATCTCCAAATTGTCATTTGTCCAGAGGATCAAGACAAAACAACTTTTACATGCCCATTTGGTACCTTTGCATATAGGAGAATGCCCTTTGGGCTTTGCAATGCACCAAGCAAATTTCAACGTTGTATGGTTTCATTTTTCATGACATGGTTTAAAAGAGCATAGAGATCTTCATGGATGATTTTAGTGTATTTGGTGTCTCATTTGATGATTGTCTTGCAAATTTGTCTAATGTGTTGAAAAGGTGTGTAGAAACTAATTTGGTTCTCAATTGGGAAAAGTGTCATTTTATGGTGATGGAAGGAATTGTTTTCGTCACAGGACATCTTTTTTCAAAGGGACAGATCTAGAGGTGTATAAGAGACCGATTGTGCTTATTACTTCAAAAATATTGTCCTTTTCATTTTGATGATTCGTGTTTGGAAGCATTCAATGAGTTAAAACATGTTCTCATGATTGCACCGGTCATTGTAGCACCAAATTGGTCTCTTCCATTTAAGCTTATGTGTGATACTAGTAACTATGCAATAGGTGCCGTTTTATGTCAAAAGGTGAATAAGATGTTGCATGTCATTTACTATGCAAGTAGGACCTTAAATGATGCACAACTTAATTATTTTACAACGGAAAAGGAACTACTTGCTATAGTTTTTGCATTTGATAAGTTTAGATCACACTTGATTGGATCAAAGGTAATTGTTCATAATAATAATTCTGCATTAAAGTATTTATTTTCTAAACAAGATGCCAAGCCACAGTTATTGAGATGGATACTTTTATTGCAGGAGTTTGATTAGGAGGTAATGGACAAGAAGGGTGTGAAAAACATGGTAGCCAATCATTTCTCAAAGATTGAAGCATCTAGACATTGTCAATCATGAAGAAAGAGCCATCAATGAAGAATCATCAATTGAGAAATTGTTTGAAGTGAAGGACGTGAGTCCATGGTATGCGGACATTGTGAATTATCTTGTAGCACAGATAGTACCAAAGATGCTAAATGTCAATGAGAAGAGAAAATTCTTTGCAGAGCTTAAACATTACTTTTGGGAAGAGCCATATTTGTTTCGAAGGTGTAATGATCAAGTCCTTATGAGATGTGTCCCGGAATGTGAAATTACCGATGTGTTGAGACATTGTCATTCATCTCCGATTAGTGGATACCATGGAGCTCAACAAATGGCTTTCAAGGTTCTTCAAAGTGGTTTGTATTGGCCAACTATGTTCAAGAATTCTTGAGAATTTGTGCTCAAGTGTAATGAATGTCAAAGGGTATGAAACATTTCAAGGAAAAATGAAATGCCCCTTTATGGCAGTGTTGATTTGGAGGTATTTGATGCATGGAAAATTGATTTCATGGGACCGTTCTCACCGTGGTTTCATTTTCCAACAAGTACATTTTGGTTACGGTGGACTATCTCTCAAAGTGGTTGAAGCAATTGCCACCCCAACCAATAAAGCCAAAGTAGTCACCAAATTCTTTAAAAAGAACATTTTTTTCGGTTTGGAGTCCCTCGGGCTATCATTAGTGATGGGGGCTCTCACTCCAAAAATTCACATTTTGAGGCCTTGATGACTAAGTATGGTGTGAAACACAAAGTTGCTTTAGCCTATCATCCTCAAACATCGGGTCAAGCTAAGGTTTCAAACTGGGAATTGAAAAGATCCTAGAGAAGACGGTGAATAAGGCTAGGAAGGATTGGGTACTTAAGTTAAATGACACATTTTGGGCTTATCGGACGGAATTTAAAACCCCCATAGTTATGTCTCATACCGTATTGTGTATGGAAAAGCATGTCACTTGTCGGTGGAAGTTGAGCATGGAGCATATTAGGAAATCAAGAACTTGAATTTTGATTTGAATGAAGAATATGAAAGAGAGGATATTTGATTTGAATGAGTTGGATGAATTCCGGAGGGAAGCATTTGAAAATTCTTTTATCTATAAGAAGAAAACTAAGGCACGACATGACAAGCTCATCCTAAGAAAAGAATTTAAAGTTGGTGATTTGGTGCTACTTTACCTTGACTTGAGTTTTCCCGGGAATAACTTGAGCTGTGAATTATAAAGTAGCAGTGGCCCCTGTGAAGTGGTTCAAACTTTTTCTCATAGAGCTGTGGAAATAAAAAGGAAAGAGTCACTTTCATGGTTAACTTAGGGCCCTTAGTCATCAAATCCTACCTTGGAGGAATCATTGAAAGCGGACAAGAGATCGTCCAACTTGTGCAGAATGTAGCCGTGCTATAGTCAAGCTAGTGACTATAAAAGAGCGCTTCTTGGAAGGCAACCCAAGTCTTTGATTTAATTATTATTCTGTTCTTTTTGGTGTGATTTTTCATTAGTTTAATCTTGAGTAAGTTAATTTCAATTAGGCTAGAATTTTAATTAAAAATTCTAAGTTTTATTTAGTTAAATAAATGGTGCAAAAGAATGAGTGAAAATTGTCATCCTAACTTATTAATTTTGTGTTTGTAGGTTGTCCTTGCAAATGGAGAAAAGCAATGAAGAATTGAGTAATTTTGGTTAAGTGTAAAAATTACACTTTGCAGAAATTGAGTTTGATATCGCGATCTCAAACTCAAACCTCTGGAGGGAATTTTCGTTATTGGGTTCGATATCGTGATTATCAAAATTGAGATCACGATATCAAACCCAAATTTTCCACCAAGTTGAGATTGCGATCTCGATTTTGAGATCGTTATACCATATTCGATATCATGAAATCGAGATCAGGCCAGATCGCGATCTCAAAATCGAGATCATGATCTCGAGGAGCAGAATCATTTTTTAATTACAACTCTTTTTCTTCTTTTCTCCCAAACTTTTCATTTCTTCTCCTGTCAACTGAAAATCATTTCCCCCAATTCCTCAAATTCCTCCATATTCTTCTATCTGTATGGAGCATTCCAACCCACTTCTCACCTCTAATATCATCTCATCTTCTGATCTAGTGATCATCAATCGAATCTGTTTCCGTTATACACATCTTAAGTTGTGTATAAGACAAGGGAGAATCACCATACAATCTACACTTTTGGGTAATATCTTTCTTTAACCTTGTAGTTCCAATTGAAAATTTCTTGAAGATAGTTGTGGGTTTTTGTATGAATGTGTGGTGGAATTATTGTTAGCCAATTTGCGATTTTTGGGCAAAAATATGTGCGAATTTCTTGAAGAAAATTTTTTTTATGTTGAATTGTTTAATATTCTGAATTATTGACTTGGTAATTGAATTGGGTTGAGAAATTTTGAAGTTTGTTGGAAATTTGTAAATTTGATTTTCCTTTTAGATTCTAGCATATGGGTAATTATCTAAATTGAAGATTGATTTGTGTTGATTAAAAATGACTCATGAAGTTTATGGTAGTGCTGAACGTAGGGCTAGAATGGGGGGAAGAGGAAGTCCGTGGGTCCAGGAAGAGGTAAGCAGGAGAAGGTACTAGTGGGGAAGGAGTCTTGGAACAACAATTAGAAGGTGGTGGACATGTAGAACCACAGTTCTCTAGTGATACGGCTTATCAGTTGTGTAGGAACAATGAGAAACTTGAGATCATTAGAGAGTGGAATTTTGACCTTTCCATGTATTAGGGAGCTTATAATGATGTTAGAACAGCAGTTGAGCAGCAAATTAGGTCAAGAGATTGGGAGGGATTCAACACAAATTGACGGGCTTCCCAGTTAGTGAAAGAGTTTCACTATAATCTTTGTGAGTTAGAAAATGGTATGGTGCAGGTACGGGGGTATTAGTGGACTTTAGCACTGATTTGATTAATACTTACTTTAACATACCTCTCGTATCTTCCAGTCAATATTTGGCATTCTTAAATCACAAGGAGAAAGACATGAATGCAATTAAAGAAGCCATTTGTGATATACAAAGTTGATGTCTCTTAGGAGTGCTTCCTCGAATATTGAGTCTCTTGAAATTTGCACGTCAAGGACTCTCTTTGGTAGCCAAATTATGGTTGTACTTCATCAGCTGCCGAATTTGAGAGTCCAATGCCTTGAGTTTTATTTAGAGGGATAAAGTGGTCCTAGTTTATGCTATTATGACGGGGGTGTCAATGAATATTGGTAGCCTTGTCAGGCAGGGGTTTTTAGACAGTGGGAGGTCCGGGCGACCTGTATTTTATACCCCTAGCTTGATTCACCATCTTTGCACTTTGGCAGGTTGCCCAATTGATCCTAAGGAGCCAATGACCTATCCAAGAGGAAGGATCAATTGGAAATATGTTTACAAGATGGTGAAAAAATATCAAAAGCACCACCAAGAAGAGCACCCTACCTAGTCACAGCCACCACTGCCTCAGGTTCTTTGATTCCAATGCCCCCAAGTTATGTGCTCAATGCCCCGGTGAATGATGAAGAGAGGAATAAATTACAAGGGTTTTGGACATACAGCCAGATGGTGATACACAACAACTTGACCCTGATTGGAGAAGCTTTAAGGACCACTTCATTGGGCACATGGGTTCAGCCGCCAACACCTCCGGTTTGGCACTTTGGTCCACCTCGTGGACAATACTACACACCATCTGCAACTTAAGCATATCAAAGAGGATCCAGCCAAGCAAATACGACTGGAGGAGATCAAGATGATGACCATGAAGAAGCCCAGTTGGTGTAGTTTTGGTCATGATTATTGCCGAATAAGAGTTGAATGACTAAGGGCCCTAAGTTGATGCCATTTTTGCATTTATTGATGAATTGAATTTGATATTGATCCTTATAGGGTTTAATTAATGAGATGCATGGCATGGTTTAATACTCTTGGCATTTCTACTTATAGGGTTTAATTAATGAGATGCATGGCATGGTTTAATACTCTTGGAATTTCTACTCAATTTTAAATTTTAGTTTGAAATTATGCCATAGTTTCAGTAGTTCTTGTTATTTTAGATATGTCATTAATTTTGGGTGAGCAAAGCTGTTTAATTTGGATTCATCATGTGAATAAATGACAAGTTTTTGAGTGTTTTTTGTTTTTTTTTTGTTTTTGGATCGGTTATTTTATGTAAGTTGATGTCACTTGATGCATTATGGATGAAAAATTGATCAATTGGGTACTCAATGATAATGAATTTTGACATTCAATACTCTATGACTAAAATATTTTATAAGTCAAGATGTGGATTTTTTGTGAGTGTGTTGTTCATCGTAACATAAAGATTTCATCTACTTGTGTATAAGAGACAGATTTTGCAAAAAAAAAAGTGCTAAAAATTCCTCAAAAATTATTTGAAATGTTGTTTCTGATCAAATCACTTATATTATTGGATTAGATGATCTATCTTTTGGAAATAAATTTTTAAATGAAATAGAAGGAATTTTAGGACATTTTGTGTGTTTGCATAGGGAATTTTCTTCTAATTTGTGAATAATTGACATTCAAGATTAATTTTAGGTACATTTCACTCCTTGTCCTTGGTTTAGGATCGTTTCTGTCTTTAAAAAAAAATTGTGTTTAGGAATAAGGTGAGTACGGGATCTTCGACATGTACCCATGTTGTTTCTCCAAAATACGCCATTAGAGTAGTAATAAGGCGAGTACGGGATTCCGACATACTCCCATGTTGTTTCTCCTAAATACGCCATTAGAGTAGTAATAAGGCGAGTACGGGATTTCAACATGTACCCACATGTTGTTTCTCAGAATTAAGCCATTAGGAATTGCGATTTAGTATACCAATAAGTTAAGGAATAAATGTTTGTAATACTTATCATTGATCTCATATTACTTATTCTTTGTTAGAGGTCTATTCCTGAAATGTATGACATTTGCATTTAAGTTCATTCCTAAATGACCTTCTATTGTCACGATGCCTATTCGAGATAATTGACTAACTTCATAATATTTGTGATTTGAGAGCAATGATATTTTAAATAAATAGAACTAAAACTTTTGGTAACTCTTTTTGAGAATAGTAATTCTTGGTGATGTGAAATCTTGTGTCGTGAATGAACGTGTGCTTCTATGTAGAACAAAATTGCAATTTTTGATTGACTCACTTGGATACTTCACATATCATATAGTATTGAATATTTCTCGATAGATTTCTTAATTGTTCTAAGTACATCCACAATTCATCAAGTATCATGTCAATTTTGGTGGTGTTTATGTGTTTAATTGCAGTAGGTTTAACTTTTAATTTTTGTCTAAAAACTAGGTCTCTTATACACATCTAGATGTGATAACTCTAGTAAACTAGAGTTATTTTCCTCAAAATTGTGGCATTTTCATAGGTTAAATCCCGAACTTTAGGTAGGTAATGGAAAGTTTAAGTTAATTTCTTTCATATGTGTTTATATTTTTGCTCCTATTAAATATGATAAGTTTTTATTAAAATTTTAGCTTAATTAATTGCTTAATTGTGTTAATATTACGCAGGTTAAAAATCAGAGGTTGGAAACTGGGATGGACAAAGCTCAGATGACCGAATTGCAATTATCAAAGAATAGAAAGATTGCAGGGAGGAGAGCCCAGATCGCGATATGGAATTCTCCATATTGCGATCTAGACTCAGGAAAATCATTTAAATGATTAGCATGTCGAGATCGCGATCTTGATCTCTTGAAAAAAATTGCTCTAAATGTATTAGAGTCGAGATTGCGATCTCAAAATCTCCATCATATCGCAATCTCGACTCGCTGAGGGATAAGTTTTGAGGGCAATTTTGTAATCTTTCAACAAATAACTCCTGATTTTTGCCTTGTGTAATGTTATACAATTTAAAATACTTTAAAAATTTGTAATAGGCAAATAGGATTAGAATAAGATAGTTAGCATGTTGTTAGGATAGATTAGGATAGTTTGAACCTCAAGTCTCTTCTTTAATGAACATTTCTCTTTAATTGTCTTTAGATCTATATTTCATTTCAGAGCAAGTTTAAATTTTGATTAGATAGTTATAGTGGGTTTATCATTAGTTTCAAGTAGATATAATTTTCACTTGCTTTCTAGTTTAATTTAGTGAAAATCACTTTGCTTGCAATCTAGGGTTTCTTAGTAGAATTAGGGCTCTTGTCAATTTTTGCTTTTTAATTAAGAATTCTCAATTTCTTGCTTTAATTTCTAGTTAATTTTTAGTGGGCTTTCTTTATTATCATAAAAAATCCAAAAATATTGAGATTTAATTTTATTTTAACTTGTTCCAATTTCTAGTGTAGAAATTGTTTCTTTTATTCTTCAAGGTTCTTAATTGTAGTCTTTTTAATTGGGTAATTTGTTTACTCTTAATTTTATCTTTATTTCAGTCAATCTAGGGTAGAATTAAGATGTGTAATCAAATTAGCTTTTGTTAGAATTATAATAGCTAGTCTCTTAAGGGGATCATTGCTAATTCCCATTACTTGTTTTAGTAGATAAAGTAGTTTAATTTGGTCTTGTTTATTTAATTTTAAATATGAATTTGATTAGTATAATTTCATCTCTCACTCATTGATTCTTGCTTAACTATACAAATACACGTATATCTCGGTATTTGCCTTCCCACAATCCTTGTGGGAATTAGCTCTACTCCCCTTACTACTAGTTGACAACCGTTTATTTGCGATATGCTACCTAGTTAGTGGTAGGAGATTTGTGTTTTCTAAATATTTTAACTAGGTGTTGTAAAGAGCATCAATTGTACATATCATGCAATTTGATACTGTCTCTTATACACATCTGATGTGTATGCTGAGCTTGGAGTAGGATTTTGCCAAAGACATATTTTTGTAAATGTAAACAGTTAGTTAACTTTGTTTCTTTCCTTGTTTTCTGAAGTCTTAGGATTACTCTAGACTTTGGCTGATGGCCAGGGTGTAAAAACTCTTATTTTACATTAAATATACATAACATGACTAATTTTTACTTAAAAAATAAAAGAATTGTCAAAATATAGAATTTTCTTAATCAAAGGACTTTATGACTCAAACAATAAAATTATGGACTAAAGTGTTAGTACCACTAAAGTTTAAGGGTAAAGTATAATTAAACAAAAAAAAATAAAATGAAATAGGGGTAAAATTGTATCAAAATAATTAGTTGGCATAAAGAAAAGGGTTAAGTATTCAAAAAATAAAGTTAAGGATTAAAGTGTTAGCGGTGGTAAAATTTAAGGAAATAAAGTGTAATTAACACTAGACAATAAGGCAAATAGAAGGTTTCTCTTAATTAGTATCACAAATATCATGATTTCAAAAAATGCCATTAGAAATTAAGTACCAAAAACTTCTGAGAATCCCAATGGGATTCTACCATTGTTATCTTGAACGCTTTCCTATCTCTAGAGCTCCCCGGATTGCCCAACAAGGAAACGCCAACATTGAGCTTGAAGAAATTGTTAGGTAGAGCTAGTGACTTAAATGCAACTAGAAACCATGGCATTATCTGCTACTTGGTCAAGATGCCATATTTCATCTAGACCTTGTTTGGTTGTGCTACTGAGAACATATGGATGTTCCAATGCTGTATACATGATCTGGCTTTCAATCTATTTACTAGACTGTGATACATACTCCTTTGCCTTGTAGAAAGCTTTATTTCGAGCCTTGCAAATCTTCCAACATATGAAGATTGATATAGTCTCCATAATCTTTGAAGCAATAACAATCCACTGGTTTGGAGTTTATGTGCAATTGTCTTAACCAAAAAATTTAGGTAATTCCAGAAACCTTTCAAAAATCGAAACCAAATCTATCTTGCAAAGTAGCACGAGACAAAAACGTGGCCCATGGTTTCCATGGGTCTAGAAATTGATATTTAGACACCATTTGAATTCCAATCTCTATATCCTTTTCTAGAAAAGACAGAAATTTATAATAACCTCCACATAAATATGAAAATCATAATTGGAATGTCAATACTAGAAAAACAGATTTTAGTGATTGATTTTTGCCAAAAATCCATTACTAATCGATTTAGTGACGGATTTTCTAACAAAAAAAATCTGTCGGAATATTGCCCATTGGTAAAATTTAGCAACTAATTTACCAACGGATATTTCCATTGAAAAATTTGTCGCTAAATTTGGTACATGAAAACCAACTTGGAAACAATTTAGCGACAGATTTTTCGGTCGCTATTTTTAGTAACCGACTAAGTGCCAAATTAGCGACAGATATATCTTAATCTAAAATACATTTTAAAAATAAAAAATGTTGCAAGTATTTTAAATTGTATAACATCTGTCTCTTAGCAACTGAAAAATCCATCGCTAAGTGCCAAATTAGCGACGGATATATCTAACCCTGTCTCATTATACACATCTAGAAATGTTAACGACAGATTAATAGCAAAATATATAAAATAAAAATATTAATAATTTTATATTATAATATTTTGAAATTAATCAGCCAAACATAAATGAATACCATCCAAACATTCCAACAAACAAATATGCATTCAAATATATCTACAATCGCCATAAATCAACTTCATTAATAAAAATATGCCATAAAACAAAATCTCTACAACCAAAATAAAAGTAGCAAAATACAAGTAAATTAGTACAAAGTTTATGAACTAGTATCGAAAAATAATGTGTAGAAGTCTCTCATCCTCTTCCTCATTATCCCCATCACCATCTTCATCTTTATCTATATACAGATAAGGAAGATGATGATATAAGGATTAAGCTAAAATGTTTTGAGAAATTGGTCGAACCTTGACTTGGATGTTGAAAGGTCATAGAACTCAACCCTAGAGACATCATTCTTTCTGTCTCTTAACACATCTAGATTTATAAGACTTTAAACTGCCATCTGTAAAGATGAGTTCATTATTGCTTGTTTGCAAGGATACAATTGTGCTTTGGAGGCTATAGATGTGCTTTTTTTATTCTAATCATGCTCTCCAGTACTCAGGCATCCTAGATGTGCTAAAAAAGGTATCACTATAATCTGATCTATCGGTACATGGCAACCCAAGCACTCATCCTTTCTACATTCCACCAACAACATCTATCCATAATTCAATTTCACTAAGCAAGGATAATTGTTGTGATTAGTAACCTTCACCATTAGAACTTATTGAAAATTCACAAACCTAGAGTCTGCATCCTTAATAAACCAAATACAGAAAAAAAAAAAAAACTGTAGCAATTGACAATTTTAATGGGGGTTCATGCTGTCCATCCATTCACTAGTAGTAAATACATGCAATGCTGTCAGACTCCCACACATTCAATTTAAGCAAATTCAAGGTAATTTTAGAAGAATTTGGAACCATCAAAAAAATAAATGGAAGAACAGTAACTGTATTCTAATGGTCTTATTACTTACATGAATATTTTCTACTCGTGGGGTTATCCATGTACCTAATTCATCCTTGTTTGCCTTTCCTGTCTCTTATACACATCTAGATGTGTATGTGTATAAGAGACAGGTAGAGTCCATTATTTATTTTTTTAGTTTTTTTGTCTAACAATGTTAGAACATAAGAGATAATGCAATATCGAAAACTAGAAAAATATCACCTAAGTGGATGAGTCAAAATAAAACATAATTTACAAATATATACCAATTGACGTCAATATGTGATGCTTTCTCCACTAGTATGACGAAGATATCATTTACCATCGCAAATGGATGCATGATTCTTATTATTTGTTTGACTTAAGGACTTGAACTTTTCTCCATCTCATATTTGAAACAATTGAGCCCATGTGTAATCTCCAATCTATCCTGGCTAAGTATCATCTTGACGAATACCTTCACGAACGTCGTGCATCAAATTCTTCATGTGTTCTGAGCCGCGATGCTCAAATATCTTATGAACATCCTTAGCATCCTTTGGATGCCTGCAATATGTGTTCTGCATACCAAGACCAAAAACACTAATAAATTATAATATTAAAATTATAAGTAAAAAATATTAAAATTGAATAAACAAAAAACCAACTCTCTTGTTTTGCTTCAAAGATGTCTCGAGCTCATTTGGCATCTTCTTCCAAGTAGGGTAAGAACCAATGAAATGAGATTTTATAAGATGGATAATACAAGAAGTAACCTCATGTTAATAATGTTCAAACCTAGTTAAAAAGCTCTTGAGGTATGAATCTTAAATATATGTACCTAAATAATCATAACATTAAAATTAAACCTCGTTATTAATAAATAAAATATCAGTAAAGTATAATATAGCTAGTTTAACCTCATTACTCAAGACCACATGGCAGTAAAAAAAATCTTTATAGTATTGCTTTCATTTGGAATGCCAGGACCACTATTTGTTGATTCTACAAATGCATTCTTTGAAGCATCTGATGACTGTGGTAAAGGATTTTAACCCCCAGCTGCACCAATGTTTTCATATAAAATGTAATTGCAGGGAATCTCTTGCATATTAAGAGTGGGGATAAAAGTTGTAGATGTGCTTGGCCCGGTATGTGGTGAGATAAAAATGATTTGGCTGGCTCGTAAGAAAAGGCATACTAGACGACACATATGTAGGTGGCTGACTTGTAGGGGTTATTGTAGAAGGCCCAAATGTAGGTGACTGGCTCAGAGAATGAGGCATACCAAATGACACATATGTAAGTAGCTGACTTGTACGAGGAGGCATAGTAGAAGGCCTAGATATGGTTTGCTGATTCGTAACAAGCATAGTAGAGTGTCCAGATGTAGGTGGCTAACTTGTGGAAAAAGGCATAGTAAAAGGCAAATGTCTTGTAGGGGCCAACATAGTAGGGAGTAGATTTAGGTAACTGGCTCGTATGATGAAGCATACTAAATAGCATAGATGTTGGTGTCAGTCTGCAGTATTTATAGGAGGAGATATGAATGATGAGGTACTAGTGTTGGACTTCTTCTTGCTCGTGCCTGCATTCTTACCTTTCTGTTTCTTTATATCGACCATATATTACTATTGCACAAAACAAATATCAGTAACAAATTGGACAACATTATAAGTACACGCCCCAAAAAACTTAGCAATTAATATTACTTATTAATACTATTACTTATTAAAAAAATAGTAATACTACTATATTATTACTACAATAAACAATAGTTACTAAAAATACTAATACTACAAACAAATAAAAAATAGAATAGCACTATTATCCAGAATGATGTCTCTAGGGTTGAGTTCTATGACCCTGTCTCTTATACAGATAAGGAGAAAATACAAATTCATCTATCCATGTAATTAAAATATTCATAAACATCTTCCTCTTCCTCATCTTCTTCTTCTTATTATTAAATAAAAAAAGTAATACTACTATATTATTACTACAATAAACAATAGTTACTAAAAATACTAATACTACAAACAAATAAAAAATAGAATAGCACGAATCCATAAATCAAAACAACAAAAGGGAAATGCAATACGGTAAACAAATACCACAAGATGTGTATAAGATAAGGAGAAAATACAAATTCATCTATCCATGTAATTAAAATATTCATAAGCATCTTTCTCTTCTTCTTCTTCTTATCTTTCTCCTTCTTCTTCTTCTCTTTCTCCTTCTTCCTCTTCTTCTTCTACTATACCAACCATTGTAGACCTACCTAAATCATCATCATCAACTTCTTCAAATGCCACATTCACTGTCTACTAGAAATCCAATAGGTTCATTATCCATAACTACGGAAACAGGAGGATGTGTATCCTAGTAAGGATTTTCTATGGTCTAATCTTTGTCAATTCTACCCCTAGGCCTTGTCTTTATCACAACTAGCCAATCCAATTGGTCTCTGATTTGTCCTAGATATGAAACATAACACACTTGAGATGCAATATTGTGCAAGTATAAAGGGATTAAATTTTGGATACCTTCCTATTTTTCTAACTTGAACAATTCCATATGGATTATGAACTCTAATGCCTCGACTGCTCACCGAATCATACCAATCACAATTAAACAAAATTACATTTGTTTGACCTAGATATTGTAGCTAAACCACCTCGCTAAGTATACCATAAAAGTCACTTGAACCTTCACTTTTGACACACACTTCACTACTAATAGTTTTTCTACTTTCTGCCCATAGATTCGTGTGAAATATGTATCCATTGATAAAGAATTAGGTTCCCTAAAAATTTCTAAAGATCAACTGGGATCCAAACCAGATCATGCAACTACTCATTACGTACCATGTTTTGCGGATTGTGAACCTAGCATAAAAATAAAAAATTTAGATAATTTTACTATATTTAAATTAAATGATACTAGTATTATTACTTACATATTGATGGAACCACTTCACAAAATTTTCTTCGATTGATAGTTCAACTTCTTTGTCACTAACATGAGGCCAATGTGTTCCTACAGCTGATCATACATCCCACAAATTATTTTTTATTTAAAGACACTAAACACTATGTTAAATTATCATAATTAATTAAAGAATATTATACTTGCATCAAGAAAGCTTTCACTTCATCACAATTCAAGAGCACATGCAATGCGATAATAGCCATCTCCTGATCCGTCAAAAATCTTCGTTTACACTTTTCTGTCGATCGACCCATTTGATTGAAAACAAACAAAGTAGGTGGCATGATTGTATCAAATCCATCATCTTCATTGCGTCCAATTCTTGTGGACTTACATCGAAAGTTGTTGAACATGAGTTCGAAATAGTAAGAAAAAAAGACGAAGTTTCTAGAGATAAGTACGCCTCACATATCGAGCCTTCTGAACGGGCTCTATCTTTTACCATGTCTGTAAAGTCATGTAAAAACTTGGATGTTAATTGTACATATTGAAAGTTGCTTCTCAACAATATGTTTTTAACGATGCATTACAAGTTCAGTTATTACCTCATAAACTAATGCATCCATCTGTATTGAATGGCTCCTCCAACTAGTGCTTCATACGACAGGTGTATAGGTAGATGTTCCATAACATCAAAAACTCCCAATGAAAATATTCATTCTAGTTTGCACAAGATTACAAGAATATTTTTTCCATTTAAATGAGCACATCTTCCCGCAAGTCAGTGCAACACAAATCGTAGAACAAAGACTCAATAAGGCTTCCATATTGATTCAGGCAGTCCACTAAATGCAATAAGAGGCAATCATTCTATAAACACATGACAATCATAACTTTTCATCCCAAGTAACTTCTTCCTCCATTCTGATCCACACATCTAGCCAAATTTGAAGCATATCCATCTAACATCTTTAACCCTTCAATCCAACTACTGATTTCACGTGTTGGTCTAATGAAAACGTGAAGTTAGCTTTTGGTTTTGCAAGTTTTTCATTATTTAAGGTTTTCAACTCCAATTCACGTCGCCTATAATAAACACTCAAATCCCTTCGTGCCTTTGCATTGTCTTTGGTTTGTCTTTGTTATCCATCACAGTATGAAACACATTATCAAAAATATTTTTCTTGACATGAATGACATCCAAGTTGTGATGAATTAAGTCGTCCTTCAAATAAAGCAACTCCCAAAAAATGCTCTGTTTAGACCAGTTGAAGTATCACCCCATAACCATCAAATTTTTGGTGTTGAACCTTCAAATCCTTAAATTTTGGTAGGTTTTTCACTCGCTTTCACAATTCTTCACCACTTAATCTACGAGGAAGAAGTGACCCCTCAACATGATTCTTGTAAAAAGCATTGCTCTATTCCTCCTAAAACATGATCCTCGGGCAAAAAGTGGCGATGACAAACAAATCTAGAATTCTTTCCTCCAAATTTCAACCTGAATGCTTTAGTTTGCTCCATGCAAATAGAGCATGCCAATTTTCCTGATGTACTCTACCCTGATAGAATATCATCTACAAGATAATCATTAATAGTCCACATCAATTTGCCCTCTTTTTAAAGTTTTATTTTATAGAAATGTCATGTGTAAGGACTCCCTCTAACCATAATTGCTTCATCTCGTCAATCAAAGGTTGCAAGTATACATCAATTCGGCTTTTAGCTTATGTTGGCCGGGAATCAAGCAAGTTCAAAATATATAAGAAGCAGACATGCACATTTCAGGTGGAAGATTATATAGAGTTATAGTAGTAGGCCAACATGAGTAAGGTTTACTATTGTTGAAAGGATTAAAACCATCTGTACACAAACCAAGTATAACATTTCTTGGGTCTAAGGAAGAACTTAATTATTTTCGATCAAAATTTTTCCATGCTTCGCTATCTGGGGGGTGGCATAAGACACCAAGCTCTCTCCTACTCTTAACGTGTCATGTCATGTGTTCAACAGATTTAATAGATGCATATAGCCTCTTAATTCTTGGTATGAGCTGCAAATAGTGCATCCTTTTGTAAGTAACTAGTTTACTCTTTCCACCCCTTTTTTTGGGTGGTTTATATCGAGGATGCTTGCAATGCTAACAATCAATTCTACTGCTTTTGCAATAAAGTATGCACCCACTTATGCAACAATCATACCTAATAGCAATAAACCAAGTTTCTTCACTAACTTCTCTATCTCGTCAAAATTTCTGGTTACACAATTATCTAGAAGAGTTGTCCCATTTCACAATGTCACTCATTCTGTCAACACAACTCTATGACAAGTTATAGTCTAATTTCAAACTCATCAATTGGATTGCCATGGACAACTCAATAAATGTTTCACAACCAGGGTACAATTACTATTGAGCAGATTGTAACAATATCATAAAAATGAGAAGTTCAGTGATACGGGTTGATGCCCAGGGTATGTAGAACTTGATCACAAACTCTAAAGATCCCAACTTTATGATCGAAAAAAAAGGATGGACTAGGGTTTATATGCACAAGTGAAAAGTAGTTGTTAATAGACCTCCTTGATTAGCCACAAGGCAATCTTTTAACTATCTTTTAACTATGAGCAAGGAATTGATCCAAAGCCTAATTGGCAGAAAATCAATACCTGGTGTTGGTTATAACCTCAAGTGCTCAATCTTGAAGCCCCAACTAGATTCCTAGTCTAGACAAGACTAAAGAGAAATCTAAAATTCTAATTCACTCGTATGAGAGGAAAAAGAAAAAAAATGATAATTTTTATTGCCAAAATTCATTCCTTCAATTGTATACAAGACCCCTCTATTTATAGTTGAGGGTGGAGGATTCTAGGACTAAATTATTCAATGTGGGATAGCTAGTTTTAATAGTTGGGCTGGATCCTACAGCCCATATAAAACTTTAGCCTTTAAACCCAATTCTTGTACACTCAAAAACAAATAATTACATCTTGAAACCAGCCCAATTAAGATGACTAGGTTTGTAAATACAGCCCTATGTCTCTTATACACATCTAGATGTGTATAAGAGACAGGTCCATGGCCGAAATAATGAAAAGCTAAATTTCGGCCCTTTGAATAGCTTCTCATCCTAGGCTTGATCTTCAATGACTTGGAAGTCCATTACTAGGAACATCTTAGATTCTTTAGTGGACTTCATCTCCAAAAGGTTTGTGAGCTCTTCTTGATCTTCAACAACTTCAACTAAGCCCAACATAGCTTTATTGAGGTTCTTAGCTCTTGATCTCGTAATTGGACCTTGTGGAACTTGAAGTACGGATTCCGTGAGCCTATATCGAGCCTTTGTGGACGATTGATCACCATCAAGTCCTTGGGATGTATCATTCAGTATTGGGAGGTTTCTTGACATTTACTCTACTTTGTTCCTTCTAATGGTATTCATATTCAAAATTATTTGGACCAACTGCACCAAACACCATACATTGGCACCTATTCTTATCTTGATTAAACAAGAATTTAGAATTACTTGAACCTACCGCATGATCATCAACCTTGACTGGTTTAGACTTACCATGTGCAGTCTAATACCAGTAATTTGCCATGAAACCATATTTTAAAATGTGCTCAACCACATGATCCGGAATCATTAGTTTTCCATTTTGATCTTTAGAACAAGAGCACCTAATTTCTTTATCATTATCATATTGTAGTTGTTTTCAGGAAATTTGAACAAACTCTTTAACCCCTTATAAGAAATGCAGTGTGTAACCAATGCGATCAGTTAATAACCTATCGTACATCTAATGACGACAAGACCGAATATCCATATTCTGTGAGAAGTAAATACTCAATTGTTTATTTCTCAAAGCATTCTTAACATATATTCTTACATAAGTTTTGACATAGTTTTCCCTATTCACAAACAAAAAATTAGCAATTACAACCCTGCAAGGAAGTAAATTCAAACATACACAAAAAACTTAAGATAATTGTATAGTACTAAAAGTTTGAAATTTCATATTATCTAGCCCACAAATACAAAGCAAAAGAAATAATAGTTCTATTACTTGGCCATTCTTAACATATATTCTTACAAAAAATTCAATATAATTTCCCCAAATTTTGTACTGTTCCCCATTCACAAACCAATTAAAATAGTCACAATGACCTGGTAAGATCAATTCAAACATGCACAGAACTTAAGATATTGTATAGTCCTAACTAAACTTTAAAATTTTCATATTACCTAACCCACACATATAAACCAGAAGAAACAATTGTTCTATTACTTGGCCATTTGATAATCTAGTAAATGTCTTATATTTTATATATCATTTACTACATTTTTATGTATTGTAAGCAAGATTTAAGTTAATAAGGAGTTTAATTGATTTATTCTTAGATTTTGTAGGGTTGAAGTGGAAAAGGATTGAAAATGATGAAAAAGACGAAGAAGAATCGTCTTTCAAAGCTAAAGTGTGTAAGAGTATGGAGTAAATCTGGACACTATTTTGTATTTTTAGCACAACTTTCTTATTCAAGCTCCAATTGAGTTGATTCAAGATGTGTTGAAAAGCTAAGAGAAAAAGCTACAGCATTTTATGTTTTGAGTTTTTACAAATTCCATTACCATCAAAGTCAAAATCAAAGTTGAATTTGAAGCCAAGTTCTAGAAGTCGTGCACATACACGACCCAAAAGTTGTGCACATATGCAACTTCCAGTAAGCACATCCTGAGAAGGAGTTTATCACACACATGCGCGAGGCTTAGGCACGCACGTGCACATGTAGCAATGTAGAGTTATTAAACATTATTTTCAGTAGATTTCTCCATCCAATTGTTCTGTTTTTCATGTATTTTCATGTTCTTATTAGTAGGTAGGGATTTTAACCCTAGTATTCCCTATAAATACCCCAGACAAGGTAACTAGAAGGGTGATATGTAGAATAGACAATCATGAGTTTTCTTTAGTACCTTTATATTCTTTCATGACCCTTAGTACCTAAACCCTTCTTCTTGGTCGAGAGAATTGAAGCCATGGTTAATTCTATAATGTTGTGAGACTTTTGTATTTTAAATTATTCACTCTTTATATCAAGTATTGATTATTTTTTATGCGTTAATTTTATGATTGTTTCTTTTAAATTTCTATGACTACAGAATAGTGAATTATTTGAATCAATAAATCGCTAGATTAATATTGATTGGTTTGCTCAATTTAATCTATGAAACAGCTAGGCTTAATAATTGCTCGATTAGTGTTAATAAATCTAGAGAAAAAATAATCAACTAATTAACACCACCGCGTGTGCTTATGTTATATTAGGCTAATTGATCTTGCTAGTTTTTTTGTATTGCTTCTATTAATTAATCTTCAGCACGTGTTTGAATTAATTTGATAGTTAGGGCTGATTGGATCATGTGTTGATAATTAACCAATTTAGTGAAAGATATAAGAATCGACTTTGAACAATATTGAAATTAAGGTTAATTCTTCAATTAGTGTTTGATATAAAGATTGAATTACCCTTGGTATTGATGATCAACTAAAAGAATTTCCATAGTGGATGTGACCAAAACCAAGAATTTTCTTTTATTTAATTGTCTTCAGTTTTAATTCTTGTAATAGTTTTTAGTATAAAAAAATTATTCAAAACCCCCTAGTTACTTGAGCCCGAACAATTGACTCCATTACCAAAGGAACGACTTGGACTCTCCACTGCTACATTAGTATTGAGAATTTGATCAATTGTGGGTACCTACGACATCATGACCAAAATTTTAGCATCGCAGCCAAGGAATAGTTTGATTTGTTTTCATACTATTAAATTTTGTTTTTATTTTCTTTTCTTTTCTTGTCCTATTATTTCTTCCACTAATTGCGTATGCTCGTGAGACGATTTGCTAAACAAGTTGAATTCCAATTTGATGTGCAAATATAAAGAACGCTACATAGATTAGGGAAGGAATTGAGAGATCCAGACAGCTAGGGAATAATAAACTATTTGACTTCCTTTCTATTGAGAACAAAAAAATACATGGTGACACTATCATGGCGCAATGAACTCTTAGGGAATTGGCGGCCCCAAACTTAAATAAACAACCTCTTTGCATTACTTACCCTAATTTAGATGCAAATGTTACTTTTGAGTTCAAATCTAGACTAATCTATCTTTTATCTTCTTTTCATTAGTTGCTAGGTGAGGATCCAAATAAGCACTTGAATGAGGTTCATGTGGTATGCACGAGTATGAAACCTAATGGGATTTCGGAAGAGCACATCAAGTTAAAGGCATTCCTATTCTCACTCAAAGATGAAGCGAATGACTGGCTATTCAATTTACCTTCGGGGAGTATTACAACAGTGGAGCAGATGAATAAATTATTTTTGGCCAAATATTCCCAGCCTCCCGAATTGCAAATATAAGGAAAGAAATACGTGGAATGAGAAAGTTCAATGATGAGTCCTTATATGAGTAATGGACTGAAAAGTTTGAAGAAACTCTATGCAAGTTGTCCTCACCATCAAATTAGTGATTCTTTACTAATTCAATATTTTTAAGAAGCACGATTGGTTAATGAGAGAAATATGATCGATGCTGCAAGTGAAGGAGCATTGGATAATTTGACTATCAAAACTACCCATGAACTGATATCAATAAATCACAGCACGTTCTTAGAAGTTCGGAACGAGACGTGAACAACCTACCAAACGTGTTAATGAGATAAGTGTTTCTTCTTTAGAATAACAAATGGCTAGTTTAACTTCTTTTGTTCACCAATTGGCTTCAAGAACTAACCAACCAATGGAAACTTGCGGGATTTGTTCGAATAAGGGACATCTGACAGATATGTGTCCAACCTTGCAAAATGAGTCCGAAGAACAAGTCAATGTAGGGTAAGGATTTTCTGGGCAGCCTCGAGCAATTAATGATGTGTATTCTAATACATATAATGAATAGACGAAGGGATCATCCAAATCTCAGATATATCTAAACCCAGTACACCAATTCCTCCAACAAAATCAACAGAATTTCCAACCATACAGTTCATCATTTGCTCAAAGACAACAATCCACTCCAGCTACTTCTTCTGGTAAGTCTTTAAAGGAAATGATGAATGCTTTGATCACTAACATGAATCAATTTCAATTGGATACCAAGGCCAGTATACAACAATTGCAAAACCAAATAGGGCATATGGCAACAGCAATTAGCTGATTAGAAGCTCAGAATTCTGGAAAGTTGCCGTCCTACACAATTGTGAATCCTAAAGAAAATGCTAGTGCAATTGTATTGAAAAGTGACAAGGAGGTTGAGATGCCTAGTAAAATTGTTTCTGAACTCATTAAGACCGATGAGAAAGAGACCAAAGTTGAGAAAGAAGTCGGTCTGGGCAGCAAGGATGAAACCAAAGATAGGTTAATTTTGTGACCAGAATATAAACCTTAGCCACCATTCTGTCGAAGTATGCAAGAATTTGCAAAAGAGGATCCTAATATAATCCAATTATATGAGACTTTTTGCAAATGCGAGATAAATATTCCATTATTAGATGCTTTTAAACAAATACCTCTTTATGCTTAGTTTTTGAAGGAGTTATGTAAACATAAAAAGAAGCAAAGACAAAAGAAAGGTTAGAAAAGATTACATTAGGGCAAAATGTTTCACCAATGCTTACAAAGAATCTTCCGGCAAAATGCAAATATCCAGGTATAAGTACAATTCCCTATGCAATAAATAATACAAGGATTAAATAGGCCATGTTAGACTTAGGAGCATCCATAAATGTTATGCCTTACTTTATTTACACCTCCCTACACATTCGTCCTTTATTTGAAACTGGTACTGTTATTCAATTGGCTGATAGATCATTAGCAACGTGTTTTGGTTCAAGTCAATGAATTAACCTTTCTTGCAGATTTTTATGCTCTTGACACGGAAAATAATGATGAGTGTGTGAGTGTGTTCCTATTTTGTTAGGTAGACCCTTTTTGAAAACATCTAAAACCTAAAATAGATGTGGATACATAAATTCTTAAAATGGAATTTGATGGAAAAATTTTTGAGCATAATATTTACAAAGCCATGAGGTATCCTATGAAGATAATTCCATCTATTCTAGTGATATTGTTGACTCCTTAGCATAAGAATTTTTTGAAGAAGAAGTTGAGGCTAAATTAGATAAGCAAATGAAAAGTGATATTTAAGAGCCATTGCAACTTGGTAAGTTATCTTACACTACATTTTCAAATTCTAATGAGAAATCCTTACCCTCTGTTGTGCAAGTGGCTGATCTAGAATCAAAACCTCTTGCAATTCATCTCAAATATTTGTTGTTAGGAGACGGAAAGACTTTTCCGGTGATAATTTCCATCAATCTAACAAATGAGCAAGAAGAAAAGTTATCGAAAGTTCTAAGCAAACGTAAGACAACAATCGAATGGACCATTGCAGACATAAAGAGAATTGACCCATCCGGATGCATGCATCACATATTGCTTGAAAGAAGAAGGCTAAGCCTACTTATCAACTACAAAGGAGCTTGAACTCAATGCTAATGGAAGTGGTCAAACAAGAGATTCTCAAGCTTCTTGACGTGGGGATAATCTACCCTATTTCGGATAGTCAATGGGTTAGCCAAGTCCAAGAGACTGGTCCTTAAAAAGACATGAATTACAGTGGTAAAGAATCAAAATCATGAGACGGTGCCCAACTGTATTCAAAATGGTTAGAGTGTTTGTATAGATTACAGGAAACTTAATTCTCTAACTCTCAAAGATCACTTTCCTTTACCTTTTATTAATCAAATGCTTGAAAAGTTAGTTGGTCATGCTTATTATTGTTTCCTTGATGGTTATTTAGGTTATTTTTAGATCGCTATTGCTCCCGAGGATCAAGAGAAGACAACATTTACGCATCTGTTTGGAAATTTGCTTATCATTGAATATGATTTCTTCATGTAATGCAAGTCTACAATTCCAAAGATGTATGGTTAGATTATTTTTGTCTTTTGTTGTTGACATCTAGATTAATAAGAGACAGTATGTCTGATTATACTTATATAACGATTCCTACGATCGGACAGATGCATAATCTTACATTAGTGAACAAAGGTGCATAGAAACTAACCTTATTTAAATTTAGAAAAGGGTCATTTCATGGTTAGACAAGGTATAGTTCCAGGTCCTATGGTATCATCTAAGGAGGTTGAGGTAGATGAAGCAAAAATTGATAGAATTCAATCATCACCTTACCCTACCAAGGCACAGGAAGTCCGTTCTTTCTGGTCATGCAGGTTTCTATCAAGGATTCATAAAGGACTTCTCCAAGATATTATCAACTCTATGCAAATTATTGCAAAAGGATGTGGAATTTGAGTTTAATGATGATTGCAAATTGGCATTTGACAAGTTGAAGAATCTTTTCATCTCAACTCTAATCATTCAACCACCTAATTAGTGCTTACCTTTTGAGATCAACGCAAGTGATTACACAATGGGTGCAGTTTTGGGTCAAACAGTTGGAAGAGCATCTCATGCAATTTTTCATGCTTCCATGTCTTTAAATGACTCACATAGAAATTACTCTACCAAGGTAAAAGAACTTTTGGTTGCAATCTTTGCTTTAGAAAAGTTTTGTTCTTATCTACTTGGTACTAAGGTAGTTGTTTATTCCGACCAAGCAACATTGCGTTACCTGATGACAAAGGAGTCAAAACCAAGGCTGATAAGATAGATACTTCTCTTAAGTGAATTTGACATGGAGATCAAGGATAAAAGTGGAATGGAGAATAAGGTAACAGACCACTTGAGTCGATTGCCACATATGGAGGATGAGTTGGATATACAAGAGAGATTTCCCGATGAACAGTTATTTTTCGCAAGGGCGACATTTCTATGGTATGAAAATATTGTGAATTTCTTAGTTCCGAATAAATTACCCCATGGTTTATCTAGGGCTGAAAGAGAGAAGATCAACAGTGATGCAAAATATTATATATGGGATGACCCCAATTTATAGGAGTACTATGCCGACCAAATGATAAGAAAGTGCGTAAACGATAATGAGATCAACTCTATCCTTACTTAAGAGACATAAGAATGCTTGTGGATATATTTTGGAGCCAAGAGAACAGCAAGAAAGGTATTGGAGTGCTGTCTCTTATTGGCCCTATATATTTCAAGATTCTTATCTATTCTGTCGGTCATGCGATAATTGTCAAAGGATAGGTGATAAAGTTCAAAAAAAAATGAAATGCCTCAAGATGTGATCCAATTTTGTGAATTATTTGATGTTATGGAGCATCTCATTTGATGGGACCTTTTCCTGTTTCTTTTGGTTATTCTTGTATATTATTGGCTATAGATTATGTTTCAAAACAGGTGGAAGCAAAAGCCACTTGTACTGATGATCGAAAGTTATTGCAGATTTTCTTAGAACTAACATCTTTCTAGATTTGGAATTCCAAGGGCTTTGATAAGTGATTGAATCACTCATTTTTGTAACCAAACAATTGAAGCCCTGTTGAAGAAATACCATGAGATCTGTAACCCATAAGATATCAACCACGTATCACCCACAGATAAGTGGGCAAGCTGAGGTATCTAATAGGGAGATCAAGTCCATTTTATAGAAAACGGTGAATTCTAGTCATAAGGATTGTAGTTTACGGTTGAATGATTCACTGTGGGCTTATCACACTGCTTACAAGACACCTATCAATATGTCAACATATCAGCTGGTATTCGAGAAATCTTGTCACCAACTAGTAGAGTTAGAACATAAGGTGTATTGGGCTATTAAGAGCCTTAACATGGAATCGGATGTAAGTGGTGAACAAAAAAGTTGCAACTGCAAGAATTGGAGCAGATTCAAAATAAGGTGTATGAGAATGCTCGCATCCATAAGGCGAAGACAAAAGCTTTTCATGATAAAATGATCTTAAGAAAGGGATTTAGAGTTGGTCAAAAAGTCCATTACCAAACGCGTCTTTGGTTATTTCGCGGTACTAATGTTTTACCTCATGGTGCAGTTGAAATTTAATATTTAAAAACATCCAAGGTGTTCAAGGTTAACGGTCATCGACTTGTTCTAATTCTGAGGGGAGTATGGTGAAAAATGTGATGGGGATAGATTTGGAAAAGCTGGACTACAATTGAGAAAAGAGAGCATTACGTTGGGCCAATGACAATAATAGGAGGAAACCGATGTCATTTTATATTTGATTTAGTTTATTTGTTTTTAGGGTTTTTATTGTGCCAGTGTTTGTGTTAAAAATCATCTTAATTTACTAGTTAAATAGACTAAATTATGATTTGAAGGTCATGTTTATTGTTTGGGTGGTTTAGGAGTGAAATTTTTGTGCTTAAAAGTGTGATTTTATGTCTCTACGCACACCAATTGTGAGCATGTGCGCAAAATCCAATGGCTGAAATTCATCTAGATGTGTCGCGCACAATACGCCTTAGAACCTCGCACATGTGCGCGAGAAGAGCCACACTAAAGAAACTACGTTTTGCGCACATGCACACCTGACCGGCTACGAATGTAAGTTTAATACTTAAGGGCAAAACCCTTATTTCCCTAGCCCTCAAACGCATACTCACCCGTTCTCTCTACCCTTGACACTCGCAATTCCTAAACTGCCAACATTTTTCTACCCTCAAAATGAACTTCTTGATTCATTCCATTAACATCAATCCATTATTCTTTCAAGGGTAAACTTCATCCAGGTATGAATTCCATTGCATTTTCTTATAATTTTCCTTTTTGGGTTTATAATTGGATTGCAAGAAATTTTTTATGATTTCTTTGTGGTAATTTGTCATGGAGTGGATGTTAAATATGTGATTTTACTAATTTTTGACTAAATTTTATTTGGGAAGTAATTGTCTGTTCTTTATGTGGAGAAAAATTCATTCTTTATTTATGCATGCCAAGTGTTAGATGAATTGCTTCAATAAATAAAAATCTTAAAATACAAGGCATTGGTGCATTGTATTCAATTCCTGTCTCTTCAATTAGGTCATATGATTCTCCCTTATTCATTTTTTATCACTAAGAATGTTCTAAGGAATGTCATTAATTTATGCACATACCTTAGTTTTGGCACTTGCCTATTGGAATTCATCTTGTGCATACTAAGGTTAATTGTTAGTTGGGGGTTGTGAATTTACACAAGTGTGGGGTATTAGAGCCCTTATTTGGTTACCTTGGTTTTCACGTACAATTTTTGTACGAATGGCACGAACAGGTAAGAAAATGGCTACGGGCAAAACCATCAGGCTTCTTCATCCTCCGGACCTCAACAAGAACGTAAGAGCACGCCCAAGGAGACTGTGTTGGCACAATTCGTCAATGCTGTGGCTCAGAAGAAATATGAGAAGGATATATCGACGAGGGCTGCAATTAAAGAGAAGAGTATTGAAATACCCTTGGCCAAATTTCTGGAGATCCAAACTACTATAAGGACACATGGTTGGAATCACTTTGTATCTGTCCCTAAGGAACGATACTACCGGTAGTGTGTGAATTCTACTCTAACTTGACTCATTATAGTGATACTAAGGTGTGAAATGTCCGGAGGAAGGAAGGGAATATTTCTACAAATGCGATTAACTACTTTTGAGAGTCAACCGTGTTTGTAATGATGAGTGGCCGATCATTCGCGACACTAATATGGAACTCAATGAAATTACGAGCATTCTTTGCATTGGTGAAGTCAAATGGACATTTAGTGTTGGAGGTGTTGCACAACATTTTAGTGCCAATACGCTTAAACCGGTTTGGCTAGTATGTTTCAAGTTTTATGTGCTCGACTCCTTCCAATTAGCCATCTCACACATGTTACACTACAGTCGGCTAACCTCTCACATTACATTGCTTCTGGCAAAGCTGTAGATATGGGCAACCTCATCCACTAGTAGATTTGTTATTCTGCAATAAGCAATCTGGTCTTTGGTTTCCCCACCTGACCACGGCCTTGTGTGTAGAGGAAGAAGTAGCAATAGATCCAGTTGAGGAGAAATTGATGCCTAAAAAATTCATTGCAATGGATGGAGTGAGGGCTCCAATTAGGCTTGAACTCGTTCTCATGCTTCTATTTCACAGCTATTTAGTAGCGAGCCTGAGCTAAGGCGCAGTCAAGAAGAGATCTTAGACTAGAGTTTAGTGGAGCAATAGCGCATGCGGCATCGACTTGACACATATTATCCAATATCAGCATGTTTGGCAGTAGACTCTGGAGGCTCGTCACTGGCATGAGAACGAGGAGATGACTCGTCTATATTCCCGCCTTTCTCTTAATTTTCACAGGAGTTGGATAGTAATGTATCTTCTTATGTTGATGCTTGGTGCCCTATGACTTAGAACATTTTTATTTTATGTTTATCTTGTTTTTAAGATGATATCAGACTTTTTAGTTATTTTTATTTATAACTTGTTTCATTTTAGTAGTGATGTCGTTGTTTTTGTTGTGTATTGCTCTTAAAGGATTAAGTTTTTTCCTGACTACTATGGAATCTCATTCTACGATTTTCTTGGTTTTTCTTAATTTCTCAAAAGGTTTAATATTTTGTTTTTTGTTCCAATAGTGTAATAAAGAGCTTCAACTCACATAAAGGATTATCACGGGATATACAGCACCAAATGCACATCAATACCAGAGAAGCTTTCTTTTTCATACTTGGTGCTTTTATTTTCTTTCCCATTGAGGAAAATGTTTATGTTTAAGTGTGGCGTGGGGAGTTATCTGGATTTATAATTATTTAGTGAATAAATTGTTATTTCTCATTTCTGCTGCAATATTTTAACTTTTATTTTGATTTAAGAGCTTTTCAAGGTTTTTGAAATTTTTTGTGCAAATTAATTGAAAAATTTATGAAATTTTTAGAAATTTTACAACACTTAGCATGTCTCTCTGATTTTCTGTATGATAATTTTTTGGAGTTAAACCATTCATGAGTGAGTAGTCACTGTTAATATTTTCCATGATTTTTAAGAATTCTTGAGCACTTAGCCATAAATTAATTTTGTTAGACACTTAGAGATAATTATGTAGACTCACCGATGTATTGCATCTCAGAAACTTGCTTTACCCCCCTTATATTGTCGAGGCAAAATTTTTACAACTTGATTCGTTTAAAAGATGAGGGTAGGGCCTTCTTTGGACATTTGAGCCATTCAAGTCAACCCTTATTTTTAAATTTTTATCCCTAGTACCCAGTTTGAGCCTTAACTTGTTATGAATGGAGAGAAACACCATTCGCCTTCTTTCATTTAAACTCATTTTACCTTCCTTTATGAGGCTAATAATTTCTTTAAATTTTTTATCCAAATTATCTATTAAAGATTTTATTGCACACATTTCTTTGTTCAGGGGATATAAAGGTGAAAGGTAGTAGAATGGGGGTGGTAATTTGGTTAAGTGAATGGTGTACATTTATGGGCCAGAAGAGGGTAGTGAAAAAAAAATGCTTGTATGTTGCAGGTAGTACCTATCACTGATATCTACGTTAATATGTTTGTAGGTAATGCCTACTACTGGTACCCGTATTTGGAAACGGATATGAAATAAATATGAAGAATGGGTCCGATAAAAAGGAAAAGAGTAAAGAGACAGAGAGATATTGTTAGAAAAAATGTTGACATATTGGTCCAAGTCGAAGAAGGGGGACTTTGAATAACATTATTGTTTAAAATTCTCATGGGTGTTTAGTTATTCAAGAAAAACATGTGATTGTATGATATTAGTGTGAACAGAAGTTTTATTTTAATGTATGGTAAAGATTACTTTGAACCTCTTTTTCGCATTTGAGATATCCTTTTCCTTTTTTGATTAGCCAATACCCTAGTCTAACGTTACAAGTTAAAAAATCCTGTCTAATTCTACATTAGTGGAAAGGTGTAAGAAAAGTGAGTTATGGGATGTTCAGAAAAATTTTAAGAGTTTGCATGATTTAATCCAAGTATCTTCAAACTTGAGTTTTTCTTGGATGGCTATGCACACATATTCTCAAATCTCATGTTTTGGTTTTTATTAATATTTTAGATTTTGAGTTCTTAGACTACTCCAAATGGTGGATTGACTCATGATTATTTATGTGGATAATTGTTGAGATGTGTTGGGTGAGATTTTGATGCGTTTAATTGTTTTAATTCTATATTTACTCGAGAACGATCAAAACTATGTGTGGGATAATTTGATAAGATAGTAAATGTCTTATGTTTTATATATCATTTACCGCATTTTTATGTATTGTAAGCAAGATTTGACTTAATAAGAAGTTTAATTGGTTTATTCTTAGTTTTTGTAGGTTGAAGTGGAAAAGGATTGAAAAAGATGAAGAAGAATTGCAAAGCTAAAGTGTGCATGAGTATGGAGTAAATCTAGACATTATTTTGTATTTTTAGCACAACATTCCTGTCCGAGCTCCAATTAAATTGATTCAAGATGCATTGTGAAGCCAAGAGAAAGAGCTACAACTTTTATGTTATGAATTTTTCCAATCCATTAGCATCAAGGTCAAAATCAAAATTGAAATTAAAGCCCAGGTTCTGGAAGTCGCGCATGTAAGCTGCACACATGCGCAACTTCTAGTAAGCACATCCTGAGGAGGAGTTTCTCTTTACGCACATGCGAGAGGCTCAGGCATGCTCATGCGCGTGTAGTAGCGTAGGGTTACAAAATTATTATTTTCAGTAGATTTCTTCATCCGGTTGGTCTCTTTTTCAAGCATTTTCATGTTCTTATCAGCAGATAGCGATTTTAACCCTAGTATTCCATATAAATACCCCTGGATAGGTGAATAGAAGGGAGAGACATAGAACAAAAGATCGTGAGTTTTCTTTAACAGCTTTATATTCTTTCATGGCCCTTAGTGCCTAAACCTTTCTTCTTGATCGAGGGAATTGAAGCCATGGTTGATTCTATAATGTTCTGGGACTTTAGTTTTTTAAATTATTCACTTTTTATATTAAGTATCGATTTTTTTCTACGTTAATTTTATGACTATTTCTTTTAAATTGCTCTGCCTACAGAGTAGTGAATTGTTTGATTCAATTTATAGACAGATTAATATTGATTGCTTTGCTCAATTTAATCTATGAGACAATTAGACTTAATAATTTCTCGATAATTTGGTAGCGTTATTGAATCTAGATAATATAATTAACTAATTGATATAACCGCGTATGCTTATGTTATATTAACCTAATTGATCTTGCTATCTTTTTTAATACAAACATTAATTAAAAATTAATTAATCATGTCTAAATTAATTAGATAGTTAGGGTTGATTGGATCACATGTTAAGATAGAACCGATTTAGGAAAAACACATCTAGAATCAATTTGAATTGGAATTAATAAAGTCTAGATGTGTAGTGCTTGATATAAAGACTAAATAATCTTTGGTGTCGATGATCGACTAATAGATATTTCATGGTAGATGTAACCAAAACCAAGAACTTTCTTTTATTGAATTTCCCACAGTTTTTATTTTTGTAATAGTTTTTAGTATAAAAAACTATTAAACCCCCTTGATCAAATTCTCAATACATCCAACAGTGGAAAGTCTCGAGACTTTCCACTGTTACATTAGTATTGAGAATTTGATCAATTTTGGATGCCTGGGATAGCACGACTTCACCATTCTTAGCATATATGTTTACAAAAATTTCAACATAGTTTCCCTAATTTTGTATATTCCCCTATTCACAAGCCAATTAAAATAGTCATGATGACCTGGTAAGGGTCAATTCAAATATACACAAAAAATTAAAATATTTTATAGTACTAACTAAACTTTGAAATTTCATATTACCTAACCCACACATGCAAAGAAAAAGAAACAATAGTTCTATTATTTGGCCATTCTTGGCATATCTTTTTACAAAAATTTTGATATAGTTTTCCCTAATGTACATTCCCCTATTCACAAATCAATTAAAATAGTCATGATGACCCGGCAAGAGTTGATTCAAACATACAAAAAAAACTTAAAATATTGCATAGTACAAACTAAGCGTACAACAAGGCACCTAATTTCTTTATCATTAGCATATAGTACTTTATTAATATTATCATTAGTTGTAATCTGTTACCAGAAAATATTCTTGTAAAAATTCTAGTAAAGTTATCTCAATTTTTGGACAGATCCTCTACTTATAGACCAATCAATTTAACCAATCATGTGAAAAAAGTAAATATTGATACATACTTATACATAATAAATATACTACTAATATGTGTGTGTGTGTGTATAACTCTCACTGATTCTTTGTAGTACTATCAATACAAGTAATTTGTACTATTACTAACAGGCAAAAATGAGAAAAGTTTAATTTGACCCGATAAGGGTTGATACAAATTAATCAATTACGACTCAATAAGGGTCGACCCAGTAAGAGTTCATATAAATAATCAACCATGACCCAACAAAGGTTGATACAAATAATATACAACAGCTAAAACTAATAAGAAAAGGTAGTTGGAAGTAAAGAAATACATATTACAAAAAACATACATATCTTTCCTTACTAATAGAGTTGCTTAATTTTGATGCCAATGTAGGAAACCAAGCCTACCATTTTTAACTTTGCTTAACTTGCACCACAATAATACTATCTGTAAATTTAACAGAATACACATAAATACTACCATTGCTACATACATAATAGTACATATGGTATTATCAATCCCTAACCAATTGGGAACAAGTCGTAGGGCTTACAAAAATGGAAATGCTAATGTCTAATGATCCGAGTATGATTTAGAAATGAGTATACTAGTATAGGACGCTACAAGGCAAAGTGAACCCATCTCATAGTACTAATTTGGGGGAAGAACTTGAGGGTGGAGCTTAAGATGAGCTTAAAAAATGGTGAATTAAAGAGAAGTTTATCTAAACAAATTTTTTTTATTATATACTAATATTTTTCAGCCAATTTATCACGTGTAGTCAATAGACCACAACTCGGTAAAATCATTGTCAAATTTTTCCCTAAATGATTGACTAACTCACAAAAATTGTTTTGTGTATTCCTTTCTTGAGAGCTTCATCTCATTCTTTTGTAGTAAACACATTATTAACATTGAGACCCCAAAAAAGTTGTCTCAAAGTGCATCTAGATGGAACAATTCCCTCACATATACTTCATATCCACCCATCTTTATTCACACTTTAAAAGAAGAAAATTGTTCCTCTTTTCTTCTGCTAAAGTGTAGAATATAATATTATTCATCATATATGAAGTGAAAACAACAATTGATGTAGAAGATGGGTTGCAGCTCATAATTTATTTTTTTTAAAAAAAGTATTACCTAGCAGATTGAGGAGTAGAGTAGCAAATGAGGAAGAACTTGAGGGTGGAGCTTCAGATGAGCTTAAAAATGGTGAATTAAAGAGAAGTTTATCTAAACATTTTGAAGGGGGACAGGGAAACAATTAGCTACAAATGAATATATAGTTATTAATATACATAATCGAAAAAGAAAAATGAGCAAAAAATTTTGTAAATCGAAAGATGGAAGAAGCTCATCAGTCGGATAACAAAATTCTTGACTTGAGAATATGACCCATTGGCTTTAGTTTCGCGTTAAGATACCCCAATTCCATTGTTTAGAATCTCAACTTTTGTAGCCACTCCCTCCCTATTTTTCCACAAGGAATAACATTTTGTGTTCATTTCTATCCTTTTTATATACTAACATTTGAGCCAATTTATCACATGTAGTCAAAGAAGTTAACTGTGTAAAATCATTGTCAATTTTTTCCCTAAATGATTAACTAACTCACAAAAACTATTCTATGTATTCCTTTCTTGAGAGCTTCATCTCATTCTTTTGTAGTAAATGCATTATTAACATTGAGACCCCAAAAAAGTTGAGGCAAAGTACATCAAGAAGGAACAATTCCCTCTATACCCTATCCACCCAACCGCCATACCAAATAAAAAAAAAATTGTTCCTCTTTTCTTCTTCTAAAGTTTAGAATATAATATTATTCATCATATATGAAGTGAAAACAACAATTGATGTAGAAGTTGGGTTGCAGCTCATAATTTATTTTTTATTTTTTAAAATATTACCTTATCGGGTCAAATTAAACTTTTCTCATTTTTGCCTGTTAGTAATAGTACAAATTACTTGTATTGATAGTACTACAAAGAATCAGTGAGAGTTATATACACACACATACATATTAGTAGTATATTTATTAAGTATAAGTATGTATCAATATTTACATTTTTCACATGATTGGTTAAATTGATTGGTCTATAAGTAGAGGACTGTCCAAAAATTGAGAGAACTTTACTAGAATTTTTACAAGAATATTTTCTGATAACAGATTACAACTAATGATAATATTAATAAAGTACTATATGCTAATGATAAAGAAATTAGGTGCCTTGTTGTACGCTTAGTTTGTACTATACAAGACTGCATATTTTAAGTTTTTTTGTATGTTTGAATCAACTCTTGCCGGGTCATCATGACTATTTTAATTGATTTGTGAATAGGGGAATGTACAAATTAGGGAAAACTATATCAAAATGTTTGTAAAAAGATATGCTAAAAATGGCCAAATAATAGAACTATTGTTTCTTTTTCTTTGCATGTTATACAAGTAATATGAAATTTCAAAGTTTAGTTAGTACTATACAATAAAATGAGGTGGGGTGGAACAAATATTACCTCCTTTTATTTGTAGCCGTTCTCCTTCAATGCTTAAGAAAGAGAGAGAGAATTTGGCCGTGGATAGAAAGGGGAGAAAGAAAGGTGGTGGGTGGTGGGAAAGGAAAGGTGAAGGTGAACGGTGGTTGCGGGAAAAGGGATGAGGGAGAAGAGGAAAAGGGAAGAGAGAGAAGAGGAAAAGGGGAAAGGAGAGGGTTTCTGTAAAAAAAATAAATGAATAAGTGGCTAATAATTGTGGAATTTTTTTTTTGCTTTTTTTTTTGCTTTTTTTTTTGAGAAAAATTGAACTTAGTAACCAATATTTCCATCACAATGATCACCACAGCTCTAGTTACTGCCTGATTTTTCTGTTGGTAAGTTTTTTTCACTTTTTTTATTTAGCATTAAAATATACATTCCCTAAAAAAAATTTTAAATGGTCGACATTGCAAAAAACATGGGATTTTCCAACGGATTTTTCCGTCAAAAATTTTGTGATGGAAAAATCTATTGATAACTTGTACTTTTTATTTTGTTTGGAATTTTTTCGGAATCCATTGCAAGATCTGTCGCTAATCGGGACGGATTTATTCTGTTGCTAATTTTCGTTGGAAATTCAAGTTTTTCTAATAGTGTGCATTGCTACCAAATGAACTTGTGGGAAGCCAGAATTAGATGTTGCCTTGGGATTTTGCTTTAAATTCTACAGATGTTGTTTGCTTTCATATATAAGTACTAGCTCCTATCTCTTAGCTAGAGATCTCAGAATACAAAATTAAGTGATTAAGAAAAATGGATTTATCCACGAAAATTTTACTAAAATTTTTAGCTATATATTTTGCTCAGTCACAGATTTAGCGATGAAAAACCATCCCCGGAAATATACCTCATCAGTCGTCACTAAACAAAATAGTGATGAAAAGAAAAATTCATTACAAAATAGCATCGAAATAGCATTGAATAAAAAAGTTAAAGCTAAATTCATTGGAATTCGCCAATGAAAGTAGCCACGAATAATCCGTTGAAATTTTATCAACATTTAGGGACCAAAAACATTGTTAACAAAAGCGATGAATCAGATTCTTGCGATGTAAGTTTGCAATGAATATACTAACGAAAAATTACTATCGGACATAGATACAATTTGTTTGTGGCTAAATAGCTTATGCTCTTAGCATATGAATAGAAATGTTGCAATAAAGAATTCATTACTAAATAACATTTTATTTGTGATGAATAGAAGAGAATATTTTTCTTCCAGTTTCAGATAATATATATTTGTACGCAACTTTAATCACAAATATAGCGATTAAAATTGTTTCGGATAGAATGCAACGAAAATTGGTCCAGAAATTTTAAATATATATATATATATATATAATTTTTGGCATCAAATTAGTGACGAATTTAGATTAAAGTTATGTATATATGTATGTATGTATATGCAGATGTATATGTATATGTATATGTATATGTCATGAATTTAGCATCAAATTTAAAAGTTTTACTTACTTCTTTAATGTTATTTTGTTTAATATTGTGGAACTAAAACTACACCAAATAATGAGCAACAAAATATAACTATATCTGAAATTTATTTATAATAGAAATAAATACTTGTATATAAAAGTTTTGTTTATAAAAAAAATTAAAAAAAAAAAAACCCCCCCATGAAACAGATAGCTTGCAAAAGGTCCGGATTGAGGACTACTATTGGAGGAGCCAGCCGAAAGGTCGTAATGGTCAGGACCCAAGACAAGGTCTTCAAGGTGCACAAAGACCTAAGCACCTAAGAAACTGTACACGCCCCATCCTGCATAATTTGTAAAAAATTCTCCTGATTTTCCTCTATATTTTGACCATCCCAAATTATGCAACAATAACCAACAATCCAAAAAATTGCAACTGTAATGAAGGGTAAAACGGCCATGAACCAAGAAGGGTGGACCTAGAATTTCAATCACATTAAAATTATAATAAAAATAAGTTAACACTACAGGAAAATGAGGCTTTAGTGACGAAAAGCACAGTGACGACACGAAATCTCGTCAATAAAGGGTGTTATTAGTGACGACTTTTGACTTGGTCACTATCAAAATGGAAGTATTCACTTGTTAGTGATGAAAATATTCTTGTCTCTTATAGTCATTACGTGATCACTAAAGACTAGGCGGAAAATTGCGCGAAAATATCTAGGATTTAGTTACGATATTTTGTTGTCACTAATATTTTCAGTGTTAGTGACGATGTTTCATCGTCGCTAATATTTTAAGAGTATTCTAGCATTTAGTGAGGATTATTCATATCTCATTGATATTTTTAGTATTAGCCATTGGTTTTAGTTATCAGTATTGACTTTACATATAGAAAGTAAATCTTTGAAAATTTTTCTATGTGGGTTTTGCTAGATTGTGTTGAAAAAAGTTAGCTAGTTTGTGTAATTATTTTTTTAGATATTAATTTTGGATTATAGGAATTAAAGAATTTAGATGTGTTATTTTAAATGAAAATAATAAAATAAATATTGAGTTAAAGAAAAATAAAAAATATATTGTTTATGATATATATTTTTAAGTTGTATATTTGTAAAGATTATAAATTTTATTAATGTCAATTCTAATCCAACATTTGTAATTGAAGGGGAAAAAATTTTCTTTTCCCTAATATATGATGGCCCCATTAAATAAACTAAATATTAAAGAAATTAATTAATATTTTGTAACAATCAGTATGATGGCCCAAATGAGGTGAAAAATATTAATTAGACTACCTTATTGGATGCTTACCCAACAAGTAAATTAATTATAATTTTCGAAAGTCCAACTATATATAAAAAAGCCCAAACAATTTGTTACCACATAACAGGCCAATGTATTTATGTATGAGACAAATAGGGCATTTAGTTGGCTTGTGTTAGTATGTTTTAGCCCAAGTGGGTAGATAACACATTAAGATATATATTGACCCATTAGATAACAAATTAGGAAACAATGTAACTAATTGGGCTTGGTACTTGGTAGCCCAATTAGAAGTCTATAGATATTGTTATCTTAAGATGGTTTCCATATAAACTTAATTTGGTGGTTCATAAATATATTATGTGATACTTACGTTTAATCAATTTTCTTTGACTCCCTAGTATTCTAATTTTGTCCTAAAAAAATTTAATTAATGCATGATATTTATTTCAATGAAGTGCATTATAAATTATACTAGATATTTATTTCTATGAAGTGCATTATAAATTATACTAATGTTAGAATGATTTTCATAATTAAAGAGACTTAGTTAATTAATTTGTTAGTAAATCATTATTTAAACAACATGTTCTAATTTGAGTCATATATAACTATTAATTTAAAATAATTGCAAGTTCCCAGTTTAATCTAAAAACAACGTGTTTCTTTTTTGGCTTGTTAATTTGATACTTTGTAAGAAAGATAACAATAAGTATATTATTCCTTAATTTCACATAAACAAACTTTTACATATACAATGATTTACCAACAAAATTTTAGTACTTCATTAACAATTAGTCTTACAATTATTATAATATTTTTGTTTTATTAACTCAGAAAAACATATTTTTATTAAACAATAAGTATTCAATTGACTTATAACTACTTATTTACTATTTTTGCCTCATCCTTATGTAACCTTGTTTCTATGTGTGACTGGTTAGGTGCATTTAATTGTAAATTTCACCTGCAGTACAGTTTGCTGTTATCATATAGACTTCACCATTGCCATCTCTGGCTATCAATTTTCCTTTTTATTTTCTTGGTTATGAAATGGATCTACCTTATCTCAGGATTCCAGTGTTTCTGCTTCCTGCCTGTCTCACAAGATATGTCATGACCTGACTGAATGGTTCGAGAAGTCTCAAACTGTCTTCAGTTCTCTCAAGGAAATAATGCTTGTCTGCAATTAGATGGAGGAATGCAGAAATTACATGACATGCGGAAAAGATACATATATTTATTTGGCCCTTTACTCAGCATGAGATTATAGCTATAGAAAATATAACTGTGATAGATTCACGCTGTGGCGAAAAGTTTCCAGTTAACAACATGTGCACCTTTTGTTCTTTGGTAGTACATTGGAAATCTTGTTTGAATTCCTAAAGCAGCTCACATTCTAGATTTGTAATGCTTTTCAGCGCCATCAGTAATATATATTTCTTTGTCTTGGTATGAATTTTATTAAAATTGCCACTTGCTGTAACATTTGCTTGCAATCACACATTGAGCTTATTTTGTTATAATATTTGAAATTGCAATCGTACTGGCACATTGAGCTTATTTTGTTATCTTATTATGTGTAATAGACTCGGGCTATGTTATGTGGCATTACTCAACAGTTTGATGCTTGTGCAAGCTGGTGGACACATGGGACTTGATATTAATTTACAGGTCAATCCATACAAATCTATATGTTTCTAAAAAGTTGCATTGTTAACTTCTGATTTTACATAAATATCAATTTATAATGCCCTATATTGAAATCCTGCCGCAAACTTAGTACGAGTCTATTGACACTTATTCTTGTCCACCACATATTTTAGCCTTTTAGTACAGGTTAGTATAGTACGATAATTTTTAATAAGTGTTTTTAAAGATAAACTATAAGAAATTTTCTTGTATGTGTATAAGAGAATATGTAAATTTTTTTTTTCACAAAACTTATAATTTATACTTTTACGATTTCGGTATTTTATTGTGAGATAGATAGAAAATTAAAAAGACCCATTGTTTATTTAAACTAAGGTTAGTCATCTAAATTAAGTCTAACTTAGATAATATTCATGTAACTCAGTTGCTAAATTACACAAAGATTGATGTAAATTTACAAATTAAAGAAGACACATTTAAACATTAACCAACCAACAAATGATTCTTATAATTTATAGAGAAATTGTACAATTCTTTTTAAAAAATTATTTTTTTATATTTTAAATATTTGTATAATATAAACATTATGTATTTAAAAAATTTATATTATATAAATTTTAAAATAAATGCTCTTTATTTTGGGGTGGGTGTAATAAATGGAACGACGGGGACTGGAATTTCGTAGGTTGATTGTGCGTGAAATCCGAAAACATTAATCAACACAAATAGGTTTTCATTTTCATCGAGTCCCATTCCCACGTTTGAAGTCAGCACCGCAGCTCCACCAGTTCAAAGAACCCACCTAACCCCATGCCCCATCCCAATAAAATCATTTTCACGGAGATCCATTCTTAATTTGCTTCTTCGAATTCAAATTTTGATTCCCAAAAGCGAATCCAGCAGCACCTTCCAAGAAAAGGAGGAGGAGAATCAATTCATCCATATCCAGCTAAAGACAAGGAAGATTCTCCCTTCTCCAAGGTGAAAGGGTATTTTTTTCCGTCCAATTTGATACAAAGATTCCCTTTTTTACGCCTAAATTCTTGTGGGTTGTTGATTTTGTTTTATATCCATCTGGGTTTTCATTATTTTGTCTATTTTATTGGAATTCTCAAGAGATTTTTGGGATTATTGTTGACTTTATATTTTATCATTCGTTGATTTTTAAGTGGATTTTGGTTATTGGGTTGAAGATTCCAGGTGGGATATGATGAATTTTGAATAACCTATTTGTGTTGATTAATGTTTAGATGTGTATAAGAGACAGGCTCAAATATTGTACCAAAGATGGAATCATGTTTGAATATATTTATGAACCACCAAATTAAGTTTATATGGAAACCATCTTAAGACTGTCTCTTATACACATCTAGATGTGTATAAGAGACAGTCTAAAAACTTGATAAAATAAAAGTCAACAATTTGTATCCCATTGGATAGATGGGATAAGGAGTTTTACAAATTGCAGGGTGGATAATAAGCTAGCTTTATCCATAGACCTGTCTCTTATACACATCTAGATGTGTATAAGACCAGCATCTGTACTTATCGCCCAACATAATCTTTTCTTGCTAGTGCGGAATGCAATTTGTTATCTGATAGTTTTGTCGGTATGGCATATGTTATCGCAACATAGCTTGATTGTAGGTTATTTTGGTAAGTTCTTGAACTCCTTTGATAAACAATGATTATGTTAGCTAGGCGATAAGTACAGATGTCAAGCATCAAAGCGCTGAAAGGATCTTCATTTCAAAAAGGACCCTTCTCACGTGATTGTTCGGAGCATGCTGTTATAATAGAATTCTTGTGAAATTTGGTCATCTTGGACATGTTTCTATTATTCTGTATTATGCCAAGAGATGTTCACACAACAATTTTGAAGCATTGATTGCTTTTATGGAGATTGAATCCATAAAAATGTTGTTGTTTTGATGATCTATTGCTGCAGCTTTTGAGATGATTGTTGTTTCTGATTACAAAATAAAAAATACTCAATGTGTGTGATATTTTCACAGAAACCTGCTCGACCTTTCTAATATTCTCTACCTTCTTGTGGGTTGTTGATTATTAATGCACCCATAAATTGCTGTTTGTGATTGCTTATTTGTATTTATTTTTGTGGTTTTTCTGTTAGGAGAAACAGGGAAAAATGTAAAAGAAACACATTTAGATCGTGTATAAGAGACAGGTACCATAGTGAGGTTACAATTCAAAGTCGTCACTGAATGAGTTGCAGAGAAGTATCGAACTAATTGGGAAGGGAGAAAAATATAGATATTCTCTTAGACTTTCTACAACATACTTGACACTTTTATAGGAGTGGATAGAATTTTCGTTGTTCTTATTTGTACCAACTACCAAGTATTTCTCTTTTTTATTTTGTTATAAAAATAAAATTACTATATTGTTATATAGTATTTTTATTTTCATCATCTGCAATGTTTTGTGTTGTTGTTCTTCTAATAAATTATGGGATGAGATACCCCGCTTATATGGATAATTTCTTTGTTGCAGTTGCTTTATGGGAAATAATAGTTCCTCTATTTTGAGATACTTTGACAGTTAGTTGTGTGTCTTTTTGCATGTAAATTACCATTATGTCACCATAAAAAAGTCCTGTCTCTTTTAAATTATCATTTAAGCATGTTTAGAACATCCACTATGACATAATCGCGTTTTGGGAACTGAAAGTATGAAGTTATTCATGAGAAATATAAAAAAATTATCTTTCGCTAATAAACTAGAATTTTACAATTTACGCTGGTGCCTCAAGAAATATAGAAGAATCAATCTATAATTCTTGAATTTTGCTTCCCTTGGACATACCAAAGAATTATTTCTTTTACTTGATATTTTCTTCTTTCCCTCTTTTTTTGGCAGGTTGTGGATCCAAGGCAAAGTTTGCAGAATAGTGTTGGACATATTTATCCGCAACCTGCATATACTGGTATAAGAAATGTGATCCAGAGTGTCTATACGAAGGGGAGTGCGTGCACTTTATAGGGTGTAGGTACCTGTCTCTTATACACTTCAGTTCTTGTATTGATATTTATCATATACCGTTAATGATAATGGCACCAGGTTTGGGTGTAGTAAATTTTGTCGCGTTGATCTTTGCACTAAACTTAGTTGTTGGTTTCGACAACCTTAGTCTGTTTTGCTCGACATATTCAGCTAACCCTTTAGATCTGCTTAGCTTCAAAACGTTGTTTTCCTACATTTTCATGGTTATCACCATCTTTGGTACAATATTTGAGCAGGTCCAACACTCATTGGTATTCTTCCTTATGCTGGATTGAAGTTCTACATCTACGAAGAACTCAAAAGACATGTTCCATTATATATTAGCTTTACTGGAATTCTTGCTTGTTATTTGGTTTTTGTTTCATCCCTTCATCTTTTCTTCCATAGCTAGATTCAGCATATTTTTGCAGCATTATGCGCTAGTCATTATGCTCGTGTACACTAGACAATTGAAGAAAAATTAGGCTTATTTTTGTCCGTCTCATAAAAAGAAGTTCCTTATCTGTCTTGGTTGCCTATCGTTTTTGTTTTCCTTATGTTTAACATATTCAACAAATATTTATTGAATTTGGTATTTGTTTAATAAGTCCAGTTGTCATACGTTAATCGACCTAATAAATTTGTTAATTAACGTATTTTCTTTTTTCCTTGTGATTCATCTTGCAGTGAAGCTCACCGACAAGCAAGCTTATTTGGGAAGAAGTGTAACTTTTTTCTTGCCCATGCTTTTGATGTTGCAGTCCTTGTTTGGCTCTTTTGTACTGCTGAATTTATGTTACTTATATTTGAAGACATGGATATTGTAATCTAGTAGGTGTTGGAACTTATAAATACTTGACTATTATAGTTATTTGGCTCTCTTTTAACTTTGTTGGACTGTGTTTATGTTGTTGGACTGTAATTATGACAATGAAATCCTATTTTGCAAGTGATAAGTTTAGTTTTATAATTGGATTTTAGTAAAATGTTAATGTGTTTTTTTGGTTTTGGCATTGTTAGTAATTAAATTTCCAAGGAAAATTACTTACAGGTCTGAAAAACTTGTGACCAACTTCACTTGTCACAAAAAAGTTAAGAAAGTCGTCACTAAATGTGTTGATCAAACATATATTTAGTGACTACTTTTAGTCGTCACTAAATGTATTGACCGAACACATATTTAGTCACTCCTCTCCTGTCGTCACAACAGTATCTAACTAATTATATTAACCGAATGCAATTAGTGACGACCGTCGTCACATAAACACATCATTGTCACTAAATGCGTTGACCGAGTACATATTTAGTGACGTCATTTGGTCATCACAAAATGTAAGCGTCACAAAATATAGCATTTAGTGACGACGTGCCATATTTAGTTACCATTTTTTAGTGCCTTTTGTGTCTACGTATACTCGTCACTATTTTGTGACGAATGTTTGTCGTCACTAAAAACACTCATTCAGTGACGACTTTGAATTGTCGTCACTATAAGGCTTTAGCATCGAGCCTTTAGCCACGCATAGTGACGAGCTGAATCGTCGTCTCTAAAGTATTTTAGTGACGACTTCTTAACTTTTTCTGACGACTTGACATGGTGACTAAAACTCTATTTTCTTGTAGTGTAAACTATAGTAGAATTGCAAGAGGTATAGACTGTAGTACAATAAAATTACATAAAATTACACTAATTTATTAAAAATTAGGCAAAATTACTAACTTATAAGGATTAAGCTTATTTATTATAAGTGAAATTCGCTATTATTTATTCAAGTTGGATTCACTGAACACTGTAATGGTTGCAGCACGTACTGTCATGTGTCTTGTAAGGAGCGACGATAATTATTCCCAGGATATGTATATGAGTGATGCATGAAATGTATACCTAACCAATAGATTGACAATTATATAAAAGCTATAAATAATCATGACTAGAATATATACAATTAACATATAAAAATAAGTACGTGAGAAAAACATGTAATAAACAAGTGAAAATAAACACACAATAAACAAATAACTAAAAAATCGCAAAAAATAAACTCAAGGCCTTAAAATTGAAAAATAATAATAATGCACGAAAATCAGATTTGAGAAATGTGATAGTTTATGTGCCAAATCTGATTTAGGTATAAGGGTTTTTACAAATATTGGAGCTACCACTCAATATTAGACTTTAAATGTATCGAGTCATCAAAATTAGATTATTATCATACGCTTAAACCTTTTACTTAAATGACTTCTGGAATTTTGAAAACTAAAGATATGGATATGAGAACTCAGTTGAGAGGGAAGTGATATCTCAAGTATTCCCTACATCCCAATAAAATTGATTATGAGTTTAATTTGTATTCTATTAATTTTATGGCAAAAATGATTTGGTATGCTATTCAATGAAACCAATAAATAGTAAATTGAAAATACTTTAATTCGAGCCTCTATATTTGAAAGACATTGAAGTTTTTGCAATCTAGAGTAGTGAAAAAAAAAAAAAAAAGTAACGGCAAAATTAAAAACAATAATATATAACAATTACATAATTCTATGTCTTAATTAATAATGAGTTCACATGCATTCTAAGAAAGTAAATGAGATAAAAATAAATAAAAAAATAAAGTAAACTAATCAAAATTAAAACTAAGTTTACGGAAATTTACACACTGATATGCACAAAAATGTACAAGAATAAATTTATAAGATTGTGTTTAAATGAATGGATTTGAATCGATGAAAAAATTTGAAATGAATGAATTTGAAATGACATGAAATTTAAGTAAATTTGAAATTCACAAATTAAACTATTAAAATTATACTCTTGGAATTTTATGTCCACAACTAAATCAAATAACTTGTTTAGCATTACTTATTATAGATTAGGATTTCAAATCAAATCCATTCCAACCCTTCTATTTGAAAAGTTTTATTTTCGACTGAATCAACTATTTGTCATGCCTAATAGTTGTTCCTGAACCAATGAGAGCCTTGCATGTGGAGTGGGAAACCCATTTTCTGCAAAATAGGGGCCCATTATTTTTTGATGATTGTATAGTTTACTCTACATAGAAAGCCTTCAATGGTCTATTTACAATTGTTAGACATGCCAAGTAATTGATCCATTCCAAAATAAAACTTTCCCTTCCATTCAAACAGAGTGTAGGAAAATTTGAAAGAGTCCAATGATAATTTAAGTACACATAAATGAACAATGAATTTACTTCGTCACATGGACTTGTCAGTTGTCACAAAAAGAAAGGAAAAAACAAGACTCTCAAAACTTTTCCGATAAAGATGATGATCCTAAGCGGTGGTGATGGCATCATACGGAGACGATGAGTAAAACAATTCCTCCTCGTTCGTTAGACCCTTGTTCTTTTGAAACTCATCACTGGGTGTTCTTCTAAAACAACTTGATCTGTGTGTGAGTGATTGTTCTTATACACATCTAGTTGTGTACGGCTGATGATAGTTTTTCTTTAACATTACTAGTTGGTCGTGCCTCTAACCCTTATTTTCACACATTTTCTCCCTTGAAACTGAAAAAGTGTTAATCTATATGGTTAGATGGGCCATAATTTCCATGTTTATTGTCTTTCTAGATTAAGTGTTGGTTTTCGCTGGTAAAATTTGAGAAAAATATTTAGATAGACTCGATTTTTGTCTCATCTGTAAACCCTGTAGTCATGATTAAATTTTAAAGAATTTTGCTTACATCAGCCGATCTCATTGATTTTCTAAAATTTAATCCACATTACAGAGTTTACAAGTGAGATAAAAAACCGAATCTATCTAAATATTTATCAAAATTTGATATTCAATCCGAACTTTTCGGGCTCTCGGCTCATCTTAGGTCAGTTGTACCCTGAAATGGGCCAGTGTGATTTGACTTCTTATTTCAAAAACAAATGCGGCAATATGGATTGCTTCTTATATCAGATATACTTCAATCACGAATCCCAATAGCATTTGCTTCAACGTATTGCACTAATAATCATTTCACCTACTACTTAGCTTTCCGGACATAGTCATTAAATCCGACTCGGAAGGAATCAAGTAAGAAAAGTGCACCAACGGATTCTGATTTAACTGGATAAGTTACAGATTTAATTGGTGAATTATTTGTACTATCTATTTTTTTAAATAAATAATATAGTTTCAAATTATTAAATACAAGAAATATGGTAAAATTTTATCAAAATTTAATAACTATAAATGAATTTTAGTATTATTAATTTATTTAAGAACTATGAAATAATTAATTATAAGTTCTTCTACATATTTACTTTTAGAATTAATTACTATAAGATAAATAATAGTTTAAAACAATCTACAAGAAATTATATTTTTATTATTATTTTACATAGCTAGTTTGTAAATAGCTCATTAACTATCAATTTAAAATGTTTAACTAAAAAAAATATTAGTATATGTTATTGGTGTATTTCTTGTCTCAAGAAAATATAACATTAGTAAATGATTTTGAAAATTCATTTAGAAAGCCAAAATAATAAATAAATTGTTCGTAAAAATATCATATTACCATTTTAGCAAAGTGGAAGAAGAGTATAATTGATTTATATAGTAAAGTTTAAAGGAATAAAATATTTGATGGCCTGAATTTTCAACGTATCATCACGTGGTCTTAGGAGTGTTCATGGATTGGGTACTTAATCCAATCCAATAATATCCGATTCGATTATATCGAGTTGAGAAAAAGCGACCCGGTATCATGTCCACATGCAAGGATACGCAATCAATTGGGTCAGATGACTGGATACCCGACCTAATCTAATATTACATTTGTTTAAATAAAAAATTTTAAATTACTATTAATTACATTTATATCCCAATGAATGAGAAAGGAAGGAGAAAAAATTTATTAATCTTAAGCCATTAATATGAATATTACATAATTACCCTTGTATATGAATCGAGTCAAGTACCCGCTGGATCACAATGTTCTGATCCACTACTTAACCTGGAAATGGTAATACTCGACCTGCTACTCGATCTGATTTTATTAACCGATTCAAATACTCTATTATTTTTAGGTTTCGAATGGATCGATTCAGCAAGTTTTTTAGGTCGGTGAGTCAAGATAAACACCCCTATGTGGTTTAGTGGTATAGCTATCACTTGGAGTTCAACTGGGTTTGAACTTGAGCACACATTGCAATTTCATTGAAAATTTTTCCTCTAGCTCGCAAACCACTTGGGTTGTTTGGTTCAACCGGATTGAATGGCCAGATTCTTGATTATTCCCGTTGAACTGCCTGATTGTTTAACAGTCAATGGTCTAATGTCTATTCGGTCAAAAATGTTACACATCTTGATCCAATAGTCGGTTCATTAAGTTTACTAGTCTGATCATCGGGTCGGACAGGATTTAATAACTATGATCCCTAAATGATTTTTTTTTTTTTTTTGGAGTTTGAGCGGCTTATCAAAACAGAACATTAAGCTTTTTGGCAATTGTAAAGTATATGTGATCTAATTTCTACCTCATCAAAATAGAACATTTATTTCAATTATAATGCCGAAAACCTAAAAAAAATAAAAATAAAAATAAAAAACACTTAAGTTGACTCTGATGACAGTTTCAATGACAGTTGAAAAATAAAATAATTGAAGAAAATTATGCCACAAATGTTGTTTTTCCCATATTTATGTTGGGGGAAGATGAGTTCAAGATGTAGGTTAACGGGCCTAATTATTGAACCCGACCCGACTCGATCTGATGGTTTAACTGGTGATCTCAGTGAACCAACCTTGAGATCATATTGGATTCCTCTAATGACCGGACAAGGAACCTGTCGGGTTGCGTGGCTCCCGGCTGTTCAATTATAAATCCAGGAACCCGGCCAGGTTTGGGAGAATCTGGTCGGGTTTTGTTTCTTTGAAGGTGGTAATTAAAGGGAAGGGGATGTGTGATGTTTGACTAGCAAGGGTATTATAGACATTCAATGATAAATTGCTGTGGCGTTATATTTTTGCTTTGCCAATATCATTTGCCATTTTACAATGGCAGATGGGCATAAATCAAGGGTGGGGTTTTTTGTTGTGTTATGTGTCGAAGTAGAGTCCAAAATTGCGCAGTAAACATCCTAAAATTTCGGTACCATTGCCTGCATCTAACATGCTTTGCAGTGGGATAACTAGATTTGACATTATTGTCATGACCCATAGGGTTAAGAGATAAATCCAAAATGCGGACCAAGCTACATTTTCACCAACGAAAAATATATAGGAGTTATATCTTTGATCGATATCAACTTTTATTGTCAATAGGAGACAATTAAAGTCACTGTTGTAATCTTTAATAGATACTACTTGCATGTGAATAAGAAGCCAACATTCTCGTCCTTAAACAACACACGTTTTTTTGCCCAGAATAGCAATTTTCGGCAGAAAAGTAGTTGTATGATTTGTGTATGACTAAAATAGTTCCCAAATAACATGGCTAATATTAGTATCATTAAGGTTTAGTATAATAATGAAGTACAGTTTAGATGACAAACATTTTTCTTATGATTTATTAGTTATAGGTTCGAATCAATAAATAGTAGAAAGATATGTGAGTTTTAAAGTTTAGTTTAATATCTTAAATCATGCAGGTCTAATCACTCTTTATCTTTTAAAAGCAAGCTAATGCGGTATGCGTTTACCTCTGTATATATATTTCTGAAATGTTACTTCCTTGCTTTTGTGGCAAAGGTATAAAGTGTTGATATCGAATCATCATTCAAACGCGAGTGCAATAATAATTGCAAAGCTAACCACCAATATTCATTGCTTACCAAGTAAAAAGTCTTCCACATTTATGAAAAATATGCCTTTCATAATGTCTTTTATACTTAACTTCCAAATAAAGTGGAAAAGCATGTTACCTTCCTCTATTTGTGAAATCTAAATGTGTCTGCCTAATTACCTTTTTACTAAGCACTTAATAAATTATACACTTCACTTTTTCTTTGGCCTCTGTTTGGACTCATGATATTGATTTTACACTTAAAAGAAAACAGGGAAAGGGAGAATAGATAATGAGTATGTGAATTTAGATAACAAGTTGTATGTATTAGTCAATATGTTCTCGAGGAGGTGTAGAATATTTTCTTTTTAAAAAATGGCTTCAGCCACGTGATTATCATTAAATGTAAAATTTATCACAGGTATTGCAATTTTCAAAGTCATAAACTCGATTTATAACTTTATAGAAGAGTTTTTATTTTAGTCCTTAAATGTCTAAAAATTAGCGATAGTTAAAATTAATAAATGAGAGTTAAAACATTTATCCAAATCTATATATTGTTGGGAGATTACCGTCTTCCTATTTTCCATCTAAAATATTACATTTACACATATATGATACATCAGATATATTGAATTATGTTGTTTGTATAAAAAAAAAAAATTTAAAGTCTACAGAAAGATTAGTCCAACAATAAAAATCAAAGACGAATTGAGAATGGGGACCCTTTGTCCATGTGCTGAAAAAAGGGTGCGAGGAAAAGTGACTAGCCGAGAAATTAAAGGTGGTAGGTTTTGTTTCTCAACTGTCATTGTTCTCTCAACGGTTTATATGTGACATTTGTCTCCTATGTAACTTCTATCTCACTTTTGACATCAATTTCTTGTTTTATTTTAACTAGTGATTATTGTATAATTTATATATGTGTATTTTTTTAAAAAAAATATTTATGTTCAATAAGAAAAAAGAGAGAAGTTTTAAAACTATATGAGAGATATATTAGACACAATATTAATTGGCATCACACCAAAAAAAAAAGAACTTTTGCTTCATATATAGTATAGATTCTCCATGTATATTCTCAAAACATAGTAGATAATTGCAACTTATATATAATGGGATAGTAATTCATAGATGTGATTAGATAGAAGATCCGAAACTCATTTGTCTCCTCCATTCGGAGACAAACACAAGAAAGTACACAAACTACGAGAATTTTTTATATCGGTGAAGAGTAATTAGTGGGTATTTCCAATAGGGGCAGTAATGGGTTTGGTTATGTTATTATTGTGTCGTATCAGGTGTGATTCATTTTTTATTGAGTCGTGTTCATATCGTGTTGTGTCGTGTAGGAATCCATTTCTTATCGTGTCGTATTCGTATCTAACCCATTCGTATTCGTATCTGACCCGTTTATTCCTAACAAAGATGCATCAACATATTAAAATTGAAGTTATTTAACTTGCGACCTATTTGAATTAAAACCTCAAAATTTAGTTTTTTAATGAGTTCAACAATTATTAATACTAACATTGTTCTCATAGCAATTTAGAACAAATAATTAAAATTATTGAAATTTTTTAGGTAATATTAAAATAATTATTATGTTTGATTATTAATAATCTTATATTAAATCTATTATTCACAATTTTAAACTATGTTATATTAAATTATAATCAAGATAACACTTCTTCAGCAAAATCTGTTCATTCGGTAACTTAATGGGTTATCATGTCAACCCATGGGTTAACCTAATCTAACACATTTAATTTTTTATTATAAATGGGTTGACCCAATACTGACCTTATAATTTTGGATTGTATCATAACCTGTTAATTTCGTATTGTATTCATATCGTGTTATTAGATTGTGTAAGAATCACCAACCCTAATGCTTAGTAATTGCTCTTTAACTAATAGGAGCCTTTATTTGGAGTAGGAGGCCTGTATTTCTAAAAAATAGGAAATCATCATATTCAGAAAAATGGGCTCTCCACTCTAAATAGAGTACTTTCATTAGTTGAAACATGCCCAGTAGTGATCCTAACCAAAAAAAAATCGCCAACCCTAAGGCTCAGCAATTCCTCCTCAACTAATGGGAACCCCTATTTAGGGTGGGAGCCCAATATTTCTAAAAAAAAAAAGAGAGAATCATCCTATTTAGAAAAATAAACCCTCCACTCTAAATAGAGAGTTCCCATTGGTTGAGACGTGCCCAGTAGTTGATTCTGACCAAAATAAAAATTCCTAATATCCATTCCTCATCAGTCCTCCTCAATCCCACATTTGACAGCGTCAAAAAAGCAAGAAAATATTTCAACAATCATTATTTAAAGAGTAAAAAGTTCATTAGGCTAATTCTAACAGAGTCTTTATACAGCATCCAATTCAAAGTTGGCACATTAGCAAGTTGATATTAAGTTTGTGTACACAATTCCCCTTTTTTTCCTCTTCTCTCTGTTTTCTCTTTCCTCCCCAATCTTCTCTAATTTTGGCTTTTATTCTTTGTCTCTTAGTTCCATATACACCATACACACACCAAAAACATACTACACCACAAGAAGGTGGAAGAGTTGCGGGCATAAAAGGGATGAAGAGGAGGACGGGGCTGGATGGAAAGGAAGGGAGAGGGAAAAGTGGCTAAGGGAGAAGGATGAGGGAGATACGAGGATCTAGAGTGGGAAAAGGGAAAGGGAAAGGGAGCTACGTAGAATAGGAAAGGGAGAAGGGGGGAAAGAATGAGGGAGTATACGGTGATCTAGGGGAGAATGAGGAGGGAGCTAAAAAGAAGGGGAAGGGGCTACTGAGAAATTATACACATCTAGGGAGGGTTACTTAAAAGGGAAGGGGCTATTTGGAGGTAGGGTGGGCAAAAGGGTTACTGAAACGGGTGGAATGAGATTATTTCATGATAGAGTTTGAGGGAAAGTGGGATAAAGAGCTATTGAGTTGTACTATTTGTATTGGGTGTCGTAAATCACCCTTCTTTGGATTTATCCAAAAATGCATTAATTCTTATTCAAAAAACTATTTTGAATATTATTTGGAAAAGTACTCAAAACTTTTTGAAATATGATAATTGCAAGAAAAAAAAATAATTGAAAAACATGTTAATAAATAATTATAAAATATTATTCAGATAATATATATATATATATATATATATAGGAGTATAATTATATATATATATATATATATAAAGTTTGAGGGATCTTTTGATATCCATTCCATTATTACCGTCATCAAATATTTAAACTTCTAATAACTTCCAATTCTTAACTTTCTTTCTTTCTTTCCTAATACATTTTTCTTTAATTTTGCAAACACAGGAAGTGTACACTTTCTTCTAGTATATATTAAACATGAGCCCCATTTGGTGATGTCATTTTATGTATTTTCACTTTTACCCTCATTTGGTACTGATAATTTCAAATATATCATATTAACCACTACTTAAAATTATCATATTTACTTATTTCTTTATATTTCCTTCCAAAAGAAAAAAACTGCTCTCTCTATTTTACTTATTATTATTTTAAAAAGTCATACAAATAGTGTGTATCTCTCCCAATAATCTATACTATATATAAAGTATGAGAGATCATTTTAGGTGATGATGTTATTTGATTTGCCAAATCTACCCTTATTAGTGTGATATTTTTCATTAGTACCATTTTTATGTAACAACCAATTAACTATCTTTCTCTTTTTTATTTCTTTTATTTTAGTAAAATTGTACACACAAGGGTGTGGCTCACCCATTAGTATAAATAAAGCATGAGAAGGGGTTTGATATGATATTATTATTTGTTTTGCCAATTATACTCCTATATTTATAAGGTAACTCCCCATAACTTCGTTCCACCCTCCACTCTCTACTACTATATTATCTCTTAATTTTTTTTTAATAATTGTCTTTAACATTTTTACTAACCATTGTTTTTTTTTCTTTTTTGACAAAAAACCAATATTTTTGAGATTTTTTTTTTTTTTTTGTAATTTTTTTAAGTTGTACAAATGTTAGAAAAAAATAGTAGGAAGAAATTTATAACTTATTGCTGTCTCTTATAGAATCTATAATGGTAATTCAAAAGATGACAAATACCAATCTCTTTCCCACATCTTTAGATATAGTATAGATAGATATAAGTTTTTTTTTTTTTTTTTTTAAATATTGAACACCCATAAGGAAATAGTAGGAAGGAAGGAAGTTATAAATTTTTTTGTTCTAAAATTCAATAATACTTGTCCCAAGAAAAATGAAAAGAAAAACCCAACAAATTACAATTTCATCATCTCCTTTGCTTTTTTAGGAGTTAGCTAATTAGTAATTGTTAATTCCCTATCATCTTTCACTTATATTTTCTCTTTCATTTTTATATTTCCTCGAGTTTGTTCTTTATATTTAATCTTTACTATTTTAATAATATTACAAAAATATGTAGAGAGCTGCAAATATATATATATATATATATATATATATATATATGTAAAAAAGAAAATTTCAACAATTATTTGAAAGACAATATATAAAGATGTAATATATAATGAAATACAAACAACAAATACGAAAAACAAAATATCAACAATTAATTTATAGTTAATTATTGAATAAAATCAATTGATCAACTATTTAATTAAGAATATAGAGAAATTGATAAATTTTTAGTCAGTTTCTAGATCGTGAGGCGTGAGATGAGCTACTTTTTAGAGTAATGAAAAATAAATATGAATAAATGAGACTATTGAGTTTAGTTAGAGAATTGAAAAGACAAATAAAATAATGTAACCAAAAGTGATACACTAAAAGGAATGAAATCACAATACTACCCTGAACCAACCACTAAACCAAAGTTAAAACATCCAACTCTTTCTTATCTTAGATATATATATATATATATATATATATATATATATATATATATATATATATATAGTAGGATATACTATTATGCTTATGTTTTACACATATAGATATGTATAATAGAAAAATTTTATAATCTCTTTTAAGAAATTATTTTTTTGTACTTTAAATATTTGTATAATATAATACCATATATTTTAAAAGATTGTACTGTAAAAACTTTTAAAACCACTATATAATAAATATAGATATATAGACAGATAATACGTGCTATCCGGGCTAATTGTTTCCCTCCTTTCCTTCTTAGGTATTCATTCATTTGCGCTTCCACTTCCATGCCCCACCATTTGCCTTTGCCACCAGCTGCTGTCTCCACAGTCCACACTACTCATGCTCATCAATGCTGCCACAACTTGGGACAATTGTCTAGTTTTATACAGTATTTCTCTTTTCCACTTTCTTTCTTTTTGTTTCTGTTTGGGACCCTTTTCCTCCCATTTCAGTCTCTCTCCTCAACTCTCGGCATCATTCAAGGCAACATTTTTACTATATCTCTCTCTCTCTTTCTTGGCTCTTTCTCTGTTTCTCTCCTTATCCTTCCACTCACAGGTATGCAAATTGTCTGAACTCTGAACTACTTATTATTCAGTAAATATGTACTAAATCTTTCTTGAATTCTTGTGTTTAAATGCTAATGATCCGGTGACACCCCAAATGGGCTATACTGAAAAGTTCATTCAATTCTGTTTTTCTTGAGTTCTTGGCTCTTCTTCTTCTGAGTAAATTTTCTTTTGTTTCATTTACTGTTTTCTTGGATGGAAATGGAGATAAGTTCTTGGATTTCACATTTTATAATTAGTTTTAATAATTGTTGCTGAAGTCTATCCAAGACACATGAAAACAAAAGGAAAAACAAACAAGAATGCCCATATGAAGAATGGGTACTGTGACAAATTCTTGTACTATAGTAGGTGTAGATATGGCACTTTTTTTTTTTTTTTTGTTGATTAAATGTATGTAGTCTTGTGCATATGGATTTTATTTTCTTTTTTGGTTGCTTTGTTTTTTTGTCATATCTCATTTTCTTTTTCTCGATTTTTCTTGGACATTTACTTCATATAATTGGTTCTAATGCTAAATGCTTTTCATTTGGTAGTTGGTTATAATGGAATCAGTAAATCTTAATGAACACGTAGGGAATGAGGGAATTATTGTGGCTTTTTTGTTTTTTTTTTCCCGCTTTATTTGCTTATTAGGCCTCTGTTTGCTTGCTGTAGAAAAAATGGAGGATCAGTTGAAGTGCTTATCATAATTTATAGAAGAAATGAGGAAAAAAGAGAGATAATAATAAATGTCCATTACAAATTTGTCGTCTTTCTATTCAATTGCTTGTTTAGAACCATAACTGATTGTTGTATAATGAATCTGAATTTCTTGTTTGATAGTTTTCTTTAAGATGCAATCTGATATTTTATATCATCTTTGTTTGTTAGAACATAAAATCCGGGGAAGGACAAGTAAATCTATCTTGCATTGTGACCTGATGGAGAAGAAGCAATTAAATCTTAATGCACCACTGCTATCTGTTAGGAAACCTACATCAAATTTGGGATCCTCACTATCTTACAAGAATCCTGCATCCAATTTAGGCTTATTGGATGGGAAAAATAGGAAGTCGTTGCACAAGTCAGGACCAATTAGGCAGCATTCTTTTCCTGTACCAAAATCAGACTGGGAACTAGGTGAAGTGACAAAGCCAGCTGCGGTTCCTTTCATGTGGGAGCAGATTCCTGGAAGGGCTAAAGGTGAAGGTGATGACCAGATGGAGACTCCTAATCGCTCAGTAAGTGCTCCAAGGCTGCCTCCGGGAAGGCTACCAGATTCTGCAAGGCGATATTCAGGTGAAATACATCTAGGTGTAATGATCACAACATTTACAGGCCTCAATCTGAAGTATATCTGGTGAGTGACCATGCTGCTCTAATTAATAGCTTGAGAGAAAGTATATATGGAAATGAGGAATCTGATTCAGAAAGTGTAGACAATGCCTATTCTGAAGCACTTGATGCCCTGTCTCCAACTGCATCATTTTCATTCAACTGCAGTGTCAGTGGATTGAGTGGTTCTGAAGTTCTAAATGCGAAGCAATCAGGAACCTTCTGTATAGATCCACAGACTAGAGACTTTATGATGAGCCGGTTCTTACCTGCAGCAAAGGCCGCAGTTGTAGAAAAACCTCAATGCATTCCAAAGAAGCAACCTGTGGTGACTGAACCACCAAAACCGCCTAGAAAGATGGTCAGTGGAGAAAGGAAGCCTTTGCTTGATCATTATGGGTCTAACATTGTATCATTCTACAATCAGTATGCAGAAGATGTTCAGAGTGAAGGCGAGGATATTCAATACACTGATCCCATGTGATAGATGTCTCTTAAAACACATCAGGTAAATCTTGGGGAATTTTTCAAGTTGTCGTTTATGTGTCAAGAAGTCTTTATGCCTCTTATATCCAGTACCAGCAATGAAGTCAAGAGACCCCAGTGCCTAAATCCCCTCCTACTGATGTTGGAAGGCTGACCAGAAAGGCTTATAGTGGGCCTCTTGATAAGGTAACCTTGGAATCAATTTGTTACTTTAAATAATTTGGAAGTGTTGTCATTTGTTTCTTATAGTTCTTAGTCTTTGCAGAAAGCTTGTGATGCCAATAATAAGGGAAGATTTCATTCTGGAGTTCTATCACGAGAACTGCATCAAGTTGAAAATAAGCAAAGCGAATCTAGACAATTTGCCTATACTTCATACAAGGCTGGAGGACTGTCTCCATGCAGGCCTTTGAGAAGTGGGGGAATATCTCCTTACCGGAATGCATCACCTCAATCTCCTTTCAGCAAAGGAGTGAAGTTTCTTGGTTTACCTAAGGAAGCTGACAATGTTACAACTGAAAAAATATATTATTATATACAGTTCCCTCTATAGAAAGTGTAGCAACCTTCTAGATGCAGCGCCACCTCGCATATACAAACAAGAGACTGTTTCACTCAATGAAGTGGTGGAGAAAACTTTGTATATAGATTCCATAACTAGCGTTAATCTCAAAGCTGATTTAGCTTCTCCAAAGGCTGGGAATGTCAGTTCCCCTGGCAATAATTTGAAAAATTCGGCAGAAAGCAAAAGGATGGAAGAAAATTCACCTGCTAAACCTGCTAATCAAGAAGTAAATTTGTTGGATGTCATGAAGGAACCAACCAAGTTAGACCTTATACCATCCTTGTTGGTCCATGATGTTCTACCTTCTTCCCGTAGTATATCAAAGCTCGGAGGCCTAGCAGATAGAATGGAGGATTTACCATTAGTTAAGAGCTTTAGTGAGGATGCAAAGTCCGTTGATGGGAATGAACAATTGGAATCCCAAACAGATACTAATGCTGTCACTTTACAATCTCCACTGAACCCACCAAGGTTGCCAAAATCACCTTCTGAATCTTGGCTTTGGCGTACACTGCCTTCTGTCCATCTAGCGAATTCCTTTTTCACATTCACACCTCGGGAAGCATTCTCACACTAAGTGAGGCAGATCAGAAGGCTTCTGCTGCTGGTACAAAATGGGAGACTATCGTGAAAACATCTCATCTATGCCATGATCATAGTCACTTCTCTGAGGTAACACCACTCTCATTCTGGACTTTGAGGTGCTATCTTTTAGTAAGTTATGAATAAGATGTAGTTGATATTATTTCCCTTCTGTTGGTCTTGACAGGAGCATTTTCCCCGTGTTTCTCACAAACAAAACAAAATATGATGCCGAGAGGTCTCTTGCAAGGTTCTGAGTCATTACGATACAGCTCCATAAGTTTAGTTCTCACTTGCCAAATGTTTCAAACATGGTTATGCTCTTACCTGGATTATTTGGTGCTTATTTGTGATAGTTGAAATTAACCTTTCCTTTTAGTTCTGTACAAAATTTAATTCAGGTAAAACTGAGGCTGAGGCTAGATTTTCCAAGCTTCTATCTTTGCATATTTTTACAAGTATTTGTTTTCTTAATGACATATTACATTACTAGACCTGCATGCATATGCAGACAACGAGAGAGAGAGAGAGATCCAGGGGATCTGTAAACACATGTAATTGTACTTCTTGCCTTGAAAAAGAATGATTTTGGTTCTTAGTTAAATTTGTAAAGTATTTTTGGGTGCCATGTAATTTGCAGTTTCTGATTTTCAGCCTTCTTAAACATCTGGTCTTTCACTCGATTCATTTTAGCTTGACTCATGGATATCTTGAAATTCTGCATCCTTTCCTTTAACATGGTAAGTAACACATTATTTGGCTTGGTTCTGTGCCTTATTTGGCAATACTTTGTGTTCATGACCAGTAGCAAATGCAAATATGTACCATCCCACATTTGCATAGATATTATATCTACAATTATACCTGAGACCAAAATTATGTTTTTGAGAGAGACGACTGTCTGAAAATTCAGCAATGGTAGTCGAAAGCTTTCTTGTCCTTTGACTTGGATAAGTAGTCCCTGGATATTACTTTTCTCTGTTTTTTGCCATCCATAGTTGTTATTGGTTATTACTCTGGATAATGCAATAACATGGCCGCGGCTGCAAATGCGGGTTTATAACTATCACTCTCAATTATTAAGAATCATTTTAACATTGTCAACCATTTCTGGGAGAAAATGTCACAGAACTGGATTAACGGAATCTTTGCATACACATGGTATGGTTACTACATACCGTGGTATGACAATGACTTTCTTGGGGAAAGTTGATGCAATAGGAATTGGTATCTCATAGAGATTTAAGAGCTACGGAAGTTGGTTTTGAAATAAATGCATAGGCTGCCATCAGGAAGTTTTACCTGCTTAAATACACAACCAAACATATCAGATTCTCACATTTAACAATTCATATTTTACAGATGTGTTGTTAAATACTGAAGCCTAACAACATTAATGTAGGTTATATTACTATCTATAGGCAGCTTGTCCAGTTCCAATGCATGATCAATGTAGGTTGATATGGATCCGAATAGCCTGAAAATGTGTCAAGATGTCATCTTGACACATTTTCAGGCTATTCGGATCTATATCATAGGTTTCATAGCATTCCAAAAGTTTTTTTCTTTGGGAAATAGGATCAGATCTTTAGTTCCACTTGTAGTCGTAACAAGATTTCATAAGGTCTATTCCATATCACAAAGTCTATAGATGGATTCCAACATCGGTTTACGGAAGATTTTTCTTTCTTCTTTTATGTTTCACATTTTTCACTTTCTTCCCAAATGGTGAATGTGAGTTCATTGTTTGTGTTTTGTTTGACTTTACTCCTCTAAACCTACACTCTAGTTGCACTTTGTCCTCTAAAATCCAACAATGTAAACTTTGCCTCCCTTAAAAGATTTTATCATATACATAATTTTAAAAAGGTGTTGTAGATATTTGTTTTGACATTATTACGCTCCAAACTTTTATGCATGATCTTCAAATTATTTTTTCTTTATTTCATTTTCAATGTTTCCATACAACTTTTTTTTTTTAATTTTGTAACAATATGAAGATTTTTTGAATTATCATATTTTTCTTAATCAATTTATATAAGTCATTCTAAAAGTAAATACAAAAATGGTGAACTTTGCTACTTTTTATTTATTTTCGTTGTGATATCTAAAGATATTAATAACAAATAATTAAGTAAATTTATTTTATCTATACACATTTTATACTTGAAAAAAAATTTGTGTTTTGATGTCGTACAAAAGAATAAAAATGTAGTTAAAAGATATTATTTAGTTTAGTTCATGCAAAATGAAAATGAACAGAAAATAGTTGTAAAAAAACCTCTTTATATTTAGTTTTATATAAAGAAAATAATATATAAGTTGATTAAAAAAATTTGACAATTCATAGAATTCTCTCATAGTCTTGAAATAAAAAAATAAATAAAAAGAATATGTGCAATTATTAAAAATTAAATAATAGGAGAATAACTTTGCACACAAATTCTTTGGAGGGCTTTTTTTGTCAAAATGAATATCCACATCACCTTTTTAAATTTATTTATATGATAGAATCTTTTAGAGGAGGCAAAATATACATTATTCGAATTTAGGGGCAAAGTGTAAATAGAGTACATGTTCTAGGGGCAAAGTCTAATTAACCCTTATGAGAATGTTTGATGGTCCAACCTCACTTGGCCTCCTGGCTCCAGTATAAGATTTGAATGAACATTAACAATATACACATCTATGGCAGACAGGTAGGACTCTCAGACTACCCTTTACCATAATTATTAAACTTTAATCCGTGGATTTAAGAAATCTGGCGAGAGAGGTGAATCAACGGGTTACTGATTTAACCGGAGAGTCACTTAAATATATTATATCTGTAAATTATTAAATACAAGATATATAGTAAAAATATTGATAAAAATATATTTTATTAAAAAAATTTAAGTATAAATGTAACTTTTCAATATTTACAAAACATTTTCACGTAAAGTTAACTAGATTTAAGGAATTAATGCATAAAGGAATTAATCCTTTTTTTCTCCTCCAGTATCATCTAGATCCTATTCTTCTCTCTCTCTTCCTCTTTCCCTGCAATTTGAAACTCTTCATCTTCTCTTTGCAACTCTCTGTTTCCTATTCTTGTAAGAGTCTAAATGTTCTTCAACGTAATTGGGTGTTATTTATTTTCAGCCTACTAAAAACTAATTTAATAGTAGATCTAAAAAAATTTTAAGTTTTTTGCATAAGCCAAAGAATCTTAGATTGTTGCAAACAAAGAGGAAGATTATTTTGATTATGTTCTTTGCTAGGAGCTCAGCTGGAATCGTGGAGAGAAAGAGAAAAGAACTGATTGAATAAGAAGAAGATGATGACCAAAAATTTGTATTGGCCCAGAATTTGATATTGACTTTTGGAAAAGGTATTATTGCTATTTAAAGAAAAGTAGATGTGGCATTAAGATTTTTGCTATGGCAAAATATCATTTGCCTTGCAAAATTTGTCACCACAATGATCTGGTTTGAGTTCTTCTAATTAATTAACTAATAGTTTAAGGTTGTGTTTGAAAAGAGGGATTTGAGTTGATTTGAATTCGAAATTCAAATTTATCATAGGTTATCTTACTATGGATTAAGTTTCTCTTAAGTAATTGGAGAGAATTTCTGTCCAATATACTTTGTAAAAATAATATTAAAAAATATTTTTTAAAAATCATATTCGTTCATAATGTAATTTATTATATATATATTTGCTATATAAAAAATTGAAAATAAATAAATTAATTTTTTCCGTTTGATTAAACGTTTCAATTTTTGTCTTGATTTTAACTCATTTTACACCGTTCAAATTTTCGTGCAAATTGAATGATAAAACATTTACTAATAAATTTGGTTTTAAGATATGTTGATCTACTCATCGAAAAAAAATTATTGATATAATTTGACAATTTACACATTTTAGTTGTTTAAATATTATAGATCATCTTAGAAAATTGGAGAAAAGTGTACTTGAGAGTTGTTAGAATCTAACCCATCTTTTACTATATATAAATGGAGAGTCTCATTTGGTATGGTGGTCTCTCCCTTTGAATTCCTAATTAGTTATTTTAAAAAATAACCACCATAAAGTTTAAAAAAAAATAAAAGAAATAACTACCATCAAGTAGCTAATAAAAAAAGAAAAAAAAGATTTAAAACTGCCTAATTCTTTAATTACTTATAAAAAATTATCTCTTAAATTTATTTAAAAAATATTTCTAATTTAACAATACTGAATTATTTAATTAAAATTATATTTATAATTTTTTTTGAATGGCACACACATGGAGTGTGCCAAAATCACTATATAAAGGGAGAACCCCAATTGGTATTGGTATGGTGGTCTCTCCCTTTAGAGTCTTTCCTCCTTTTAAGGATTTTCTTAATTGCAAAAAACAAAAAACAAACCAGCAAACACATTTACTAGGGATTCACTTTGGACTCCTTCCTAATTTTAAAGAGATTCCTAATTTTGGAAATTATTCACGTCAATAAAGTTTTCCCCACATATGTAATAGTGGTTCATCTTTTGCAAAGTCTTATCATCTCTTTATTAGTTACCTTCCTAATATGGATTACTATAGAATCAATGTACAACACAAATATAATATTTCTTCTTCTACATGAATTTCATATAAAATAATTATCTATGCAATCTTCCTTATCTCACAGCAACACTAATACGGTAGAGAATCCAACCGTTACAAGGTAAGTTCTCTCTGTTATAATTTCGTCTCATTTATTTATTTCTTTATCTCTATCATTGAGTTGTTTATTTATAGTGGTTTTGAAAATTATTGATTTTGAATGAAATGCGCACACATCAAGTGTGTGTGGATGACTAGTCTAAATAAGTCAACAGATTTAAGAGATATTTGGTTCGCATTTGGAAATTGAAATTAGAATGAAAATTATAAACTCAACTATTGTTATAAATTTATATAATTTCTTCTTGTTTAGTTTCAACAAAGAATGAGTTTGGTTATGATAATAAATTCATTCAAAATTTGAAACCTAAATCATAAGTGGAGAATGAAAGTGGATATATTTTAACACTTTCGTTCTTATAGAATGATTTGCATAGTGATCATCATCCAATAATATCTATCTATGGGTATCATTAATTTTAATTATCATTCCTTCTCTTCATACATATAAACCAAATACCTCCTTAGTTGGGGGGTTTGAAATTCACTAACGAGTGAGAGTGTGATTTTAATTATTAAATAAATAAATTTCAAATTTATTCAAATTTAATATCAATTTAAATCCACCCAATTCAATTTGTGCATTTCAATTTTTTTTTACAATTCAAATCCACCCATCCAAACGCTAAAAGTTCTTATAATACGGGCATGAGCTTGTCAGGGGAATATGGCAACGTTAAAAAAGGACAAGGAGAATGCGCTTCAGCAATTCTTGTTGCACTAGGAATTGGGTACGTGCATTGCACGTTTTATCAAACTTCATATTATGGATTAATTTTATTTTGCATCCCCAACTTATTGACAGAATTCATTTTCTTACTTTATATTTCAATTTTAATTTTAAATATTTTGTACCCTTATCTTTTAAATATGTCTCACTTAAAGTTCTATTATTAATATCGTTTCAAAGCATTAAAAATTTTTTGTACATAAAATATTATTTTTAAGATTATTGTAAATATATTTTTGATTATTGTAAAATTTATTGTACATAAATGATAAAGATTAAATTAAATTTGGTAACAATCTTAAAAATTAGATGTTGAAATGAGACAAATTTGATAATTAAGACTGCAATGCAAAGTGTTCAAATTAAGAATGTAAAGTGAGAATTAAGTATAAATTAAAAGTTATAAAGTAAAATTAGTTTTATAATTATTGAGAACACGTAACAGTATATCAATATTTTCATTAAGCATGTCAAGCAGTTTTTAAAACAAATGAATAATTGACTTAAAAATAAACCAACAAAGCCACATTAGTAAGGAAATAAAAAGACACTAAACATTGACTCCCCTGGCAGGATTTAACTTCCTTTGTACCATCTTAACAAATTAAATCATTTCCACATTCTCAATTATGCAAAAAGCAAAATGGTAAGGATTGGCAAGTTGAACGGTTCATCCCATGATTCCGAGTTTCAACGTATTCGATTTTCTAATCCCAAAATGGAAAGTTAAAAGGAGCAGGATGTGAACTAAAAAGAGAATATTTACTGTTCAAATGGACATGCATGTTAATGGTATCAAACAATTAACAAATTTGAGCGGATCAATATCAGATATTTAAATACAATTGTAAAATAAATTTGTGTCCCGTTCACCGTAAAAATTGATCATCAAAAACGATCATCGAATCGTAGTCGGCACATTGTGATTCACATACTTTGACTAGGCATTTCCTCTCCTTCTGCAAGTTCTATACGATGGTTATCAATAAAACAAACCAACCCTATCACCCTATATATATAGGATGGAGTATTATAGATGGGAGAGAGGAATCTAGTCCAAATATTGTTATTGGATCTCCTATTAATGATCACTCTAAATCTAATAGGATTTAGAAAATATACCTACCCCTAACATATCACACCAAATAAAACAATTGAGACAGAGTTAGACCCAAATAAATGGATTATAAGAACATGAGGTTTACCGATTTTTATTTAATCTATTTTTATAAAATAGAAATTAATTAGTGGTAGTCTAAATAAGAAAATAATCCAACATTCACCCACTTGGGTTGCACTAATTGATTTTTTTTTTTTTTTTTCTAAAAACACTTTAAAAACACATCTTGGGTTCAATACAACTTTAGAGGTCACTGTAAAAATTTCAGTACAATATTCGGTTCAATAAAAATACCTGTAGTGAGCTATAGTTGTTAATACATTATTTATCAATGTAGGACCCCTATAATTACAAATACAAATGCATCATTGACCTGAATTCTATAATGTGATAAAGTGTAGTGTGGTTGTACTCACATGATCCACAAGTAAAAGTAACAAGTCTAAACCATAATCAGTTCTCAATCTTAAGTAAAGGACTCTTAACAGGACTTTTGTCTACTATAGAGCTACTAAATCGAAGCCACCTTACAAAAGAAGCTTTTAAAGGACTTTTGCCCACTTTATTGCCTCTAACTTGAAATTATTTCATAACGAAGCAATTACTGTACAACCTTCACTTTATTCTTGCATGAACTCATAAAAGCAATCCATAAAAAAAATTTAGATTTGCACATATATGATAAGTCATATCAATAACTATATAAAACAAGGAATGAAAATACGAATCTTTATTCACTACAGATACTGTAGACTGCATATATAAGAGTAATAAATAATTCCCACTGATCAAGTACATCAAATATAATTGAATACCCAATGTTCTACATGCTTCTCAAACCTTTAAGGTTATAACTTGGTCAATAAATCAATAAATATTTTACCATTGAAATATACTCACACAACACATTAACACTTATCAACATATTCCCTTATTCCAAAATTTAATAAACTTTATATAACTAAATCAATGTCAGGATTAAATTTGATTTCCTCTCTAGAGAACATTGCAGTATTTATATGTTAGAACAAAACTCAATCAACCCAAAGATAAAATAAAATCTCTAACCTTAGAAATAAATATTTCAAGTCATTAAGTTGATCTCTCACTTTAAAACAAATAAAAATATCTACAGTTTGTAGACAACCAAATTGAGCACATTTTAAGATTAGTACTTTATGTAACTAATCACTTCAAAATCCTTAACATAGCTGAAAATAAGCACATAATATTTAATTTTCTTACATATCTTATTATGTCATTAACATTCATCCAATTACCATAACCGATATTTTGCCAAATATTTTCCACACATCTAGTGCATAGACAATATTAGATAAACCACAATATATTTAAGATCACCCGTTATATTATTGTACAAAATCTCATTCATGGGATTCTTTCAAGAAAAACATTTAGGATTTTGTTCTTCTTATAATATTATCTCTTTATATTATTAGAAACATCTGTATCTTTGAGACTATGTATATTGAACCAGGCTAAATATTCCAAAATCTTTTATATGAAAAATCTTGAAAATATCAGTTAATAATATTCAAAAATTTAATCATGCCAACTAATAAGAAAATAACGACATAGAGAACGAGCAAAACTTTCACGCGCATCAAGAATGGTTTCTACTTAAAATAATTTTATATCCAATGTATTCAAGACATTAGTAGTAAACTAACACTCAAAACTTATTGCATCTATATATTGAAACAAAAACTATACAACTTTAAAAGCTTTTTATGTATGTCATTTAATGTTAGAACATTGTGTGAAAAAATGCCCTTTAAATAGCACTTTTACTTAATCTGAATGAATCTAAACTTCAAATAGATGAATATAAATTTCTGTAAATGTAGATCTCATGAGAATATACTGAAATAGTTTTATTTAATATTCTTTAACATGTACATTGTTTTTCACACAATGTTCTAACCTCAAGAGATTTAGATAATTTTTTCTTCAAATATTATGAATTTGATCATAAGAGAGATAAAAACTCTTACCACATAAAATAGGTGCAAAAAATTATAGAAATATCAGTATGCACTAAAATCGTAAAAATATTTAATGCTTCAAATACCACATTCTAGAACTTACTTAATTCCCCAATTCAAACACTACAAGTATAAAACAGTGAAACTCCAACATTTGGAATTACTCACTTTTCACAAAATCGTAAATAGATTTACCAAATCAAAATGCAACTCATAAGTGGAATAAAAGTTAGTGTTAAAAGAAGGAAACAACATTTTGAAAAAATGAAGTGTAGTCTAATACAATTTTTCATGAATAAGCAAGTCACCTCTTTATTTGACTTTCATTTGATGATAAATCCCTTAATAAAATAGTAACAAGAATAAGTCTTCTACCAATAATATTGTCATACTATTATCAACATAAAAACATCAAACATTGTATTCTACTTAATGTCAAGTTTAGAATCTTTTTAGTATGGCATGATTTTTGATTTGAAAATTTCGCTTTAATAGTTTCTAAATGAACGTATACAATATAATCTGTTGGTTATATGTATCTAAATACAATATAAGAACAGATAATACATTGGATTTTATTTTATCACCTTTAGAAAAAGACACCAATATATTTATTTATACCCAAACTTTTCCTTTAAAGCAAACCTTAAATTACAGATATATATAAAGGACCATTTTATTGCATATTGAACAAAAAAATTAACAACAGAACTACTTTAATATAGTTAAGGAAGATGATATTTAAACTAGCATTTTTTTTTATATAAATGCTCTAACTCCAATGACACCAACAATTATCCATATTGTTTGATTTTTCATTAGAATCCTAACTTTGGTAATTTCTTAAATTCCTGAAATTACTTTATTTGGACTCCAAAAATAATCGATAATATTATAAGTCAACACGATACTTTGAAAAAACTTCTATTGGGAGAATAATACCAGGAAGCTAAATAAATAAACACAATATAATTCGAATTTTTTCCTCAAAGAAACAAATCTGCCAGTTTCTCCAAACCCGACCGGATTCCCAGATTTACTGGTTGAACCGTCGGTGTTAAAGATATTAAATATAAATCCCACATTGACTAGCCAAGAGATCCTGGACAAATTAATAAGTTCTTAGGCCACTCCACTTATCACCAATTGGTTTTAAGATGGAAGCCCATGTTCTTTAACATGGTATCAGAGCTAGCTCTCAAGTGTTTTCCTATCCATCCACACGTGTCTTGGGTTCTGTCCAACCCCTTCCAATGGGCTCTCTCCTGTCGAACCCCTTCCAATGGGCTCTCTCCTGTCCAGCCCTTTCCAACGGGTTCTCTCCTGTCCAACCCCTTCCAATGGGCTCTCTCCTGTCCAGCCCTTTCCAACGGGTTCTCTCCTGTCCAACCCCTTCCAATGAGCTCTTTCCTGTCCAACCCTTTCCAACGAGCTCTCTCCTGTCCAACCCCTTCCAATGGGCTCCCTCCTGTCCAGCCATTTCCAACGGGCACTCTCTCCTGTCCAACTCCTTCCAACGGGCTCTCATACATCTGACTCACGTGTAATAGGATTCTATGTCCAACCCAAGTCACAATTTAAAGTTTTAAATTTGTTGAACCAAATTTGATATGAGCTAAAAATGAGTAAATTAAAGTTTTTACATGTAAATTTAAAATTTTAAACTAGTTGAATCAAATTAATTTGAGCTACTTCAGTTCATTTGTTCATCATCAATTATTCTTCACACTTAAATCTGTAAGATGAACATAAGTTCGGACACATACCCCCATATGCTTTTGTAAATATATCCTAGACCACCATGTGGTCTGGATTAAATGGTACAACAAATATAAATCATCCAAAATAATCATATTTACTCACATATCCTTGAGGTCTCAAGGCATTAAATGAAGAGCCTACTATAAAACAATAAGAGTTGTTCTAAACCCATATACTTTTACCTTTTTTTTTATTTATTAAAATAAGGTAATAATGTAGGTAGAAGTTCTAAAAAGGATATCTTGCTCTACTTCATCTTCAATTTTCTCCATGATGTAGTAGAATTCCTTTGGAGGATTTTAATAAAAATCAAAAAGTACATGTTTATTACGGGATATTTAAATTCAAAACATATAAGTTACAAATTCTGAAAGAAATTTCAGTTACAATTTTCTCTATGAATATCCGGCCATTTCGCATGGCTACATTAGACAACTATTATTTTAAATGTTAATTCACATATCATTAGAATAATTATTATAATAATTTTTGATATGTAATGTACTTGAAGTAAAAAGTTTTTTAAAAAACACGTAGGCGTCGGATACAGGCATGGGAATAGGAGAAACGCTCCCAAGAAAAACAAGAGAAATAGAAGCAAGAGATGGAGCTTTAGATGTAAAATCGACGGCCGGTTCCATACTTTTCAGGTGTTAGTTAAAGTTTCTCCATCATGGGACCTTACACATATTTTTACACACACACATTTCACTTACGTGTTTTAACACATTTTCGCACACATCCACACATATTTTCTCAATTCGATAGACCAATCACTTAATTGGATTGAATTGATAATTCGACCAAATAAGAAGAGCATTTATTGATTTTTTAGCGAACGTTCATACGTGTGACTCGTACGTGTAACAAGATTTCATATCCAACCTATGTCTTATCACATCTCTTATGTGTATAAGAGATAAATATAAATCCCACATTGACTAGTAAGGTCATTCTGGATTTATTGCAGTTCTTGAGCCACTCCAGAACATACACCAATTGATTTTAAGATGAAAACTCATGTTCTTTGGCTATCTCGGGTTGCACGAAATCCGATGACACTTCTTTATCTGGTCATCTTAGGAACCAATTCGATTTCATGACCGATTCACCGGTTGAACTGGGCGGGCCAGATTCAATAAGTATACTTTCTGATTTCCCTCTGACATAACATGATTTGCTACTCATTGGCTGAGTGGTTGAGAATAAACTTCTCAAAGAGCTGCTATGATAATTTTATAGTTGAGAATACGCCTTTCAAGAGTCATCTTCGGGATTTATTTGTTTCCCAAATTTCCTACTGACATTTGAGAACTTCGGGAATTATTTTCTATTCTTTATCTAAATTTATTATTCTATAATGAATTTATATACTTGATATTGTGTATATTAGCTAAGGAGTCTTTGACATTCGGTGGTAACGGAAAATTAACTTTCAACGAACGTTTGCGCTAAAGAATACATATATTGCGTTTGCATAGAGGATTTAAAATCTAAATCGATACTAAGTTATTCAAACAAATTAATTGATTTAATTGTTAATTTAAAATCAATTAACAAGTGGGAAAGTAATTTTAATGGATAAATAAATATATAGATTTGAAATTCATCCAAATTTCATATCATTTCAAATACATTCAATTCAAATCTATTCATCTCAAATCTTTCATTCAACTCAAATCCACTCATCCAAACACAACCATATTGTTCTTCACATGTTTTACTTTGCAAATAAATTTTTTTTTTCTCAAACAGAGTAAAACATTTGTTTCATACCTTTCTATATTTTACCTATGATATTGCTTGGAAATTAATTCTGCAAAACAATTAGGTAATTGCCAATTGAAATGTAAGATCAGTTTAAATTAGACATATTTTTCTCCATTTTTGATTTTTCTATCCATTTAATTGAATTGATCATTGGACGCATTGTTTCTTATAAGATTACAAATAATTAACTAAAACTGGCTATCACCTGACTTTGCAGCACGTCTTGTGCTGGATGGTATTACATCTATTTACCAATAAACCCAAATATTTCTATCCAAAAAAAGAACAAGAAAAGAAAAGAAAAGAAAAAGCCAAGTAGCGGCCGTCGTTACGGTATCAGCTAGTTGGAAAAAAATTACTCATTCTGTAATACAAAATAGATATCTTAAACCATTGAATGATTAAAAATAATAAAAGTTTTCTATTTTTTTGTCATCTCAATGATTGTGATACGCATTCATATTGTAAATTAGGTAGCAGAGACTTACTCAAGACGAGCCAGTATATTTGATGACTATATCATTCTAATCCTTTTCTTCTGTTTACAAATTAATCCCTTCCTATCTCTTTTGTGCTGTATAAGTTTTCTGTTTAATTGTAGCAAACATTGTAAAAATTATTGAAATTCAAAGTCGTTATATGAAGCAAATCATATTTAAAAAAAAAATTTCCAAATACTTTTTTTCCACAACACCATATTCAAAGACTTAAAAGTTAGCCCATGTACCCCTCAAAGCATTACAGGCGTAATAAGAGTAATTTTTTCAATCACCAATATTTATTTGGGGGGAAAAAAAAAAGTAAGAAGAAAACCAACAAATTAATGAGAAAAAATTGTTTGAATTAGGAACCAAACGTGACTAAAAAACTGGTAGGCATCAAACCCAATCTTTAGATGACTAATTAAACTACATTAAAATACAAAAAAACATCATCAAGAAATCTCTTACGTTGTGTTTGGATGAAGAAATCTCTTACATTGTATTTGGATGGGTGGATTTGATTTGAAAGAAGGATTTGACGTGTATGAATTTGAATTGGATGAATTTAAAATGACATGAAATTTAGATAAATTTTAAATTCATTAATTTAACTATTAAAATCACAATTTCATTTATTAGTGAATTTCAAATCAACAATTAAATCAATTATCTTATTTGAATTAACATGTTATAAAGTAAGAATTTATCCAATTAAAATTCCTACATCCAAACACAATATTAATTTAATCAAGTTAGGTTTGTACGTCTTATATACATCTGAGTTAGGTGTATACGTCAAATATACAAAGCATGGTTCTACCACGACTTTTCTTGATCCAATTTTTCTATTGACCAGTTGTCATAGCACAAAAAAAACAAACAAAAACAAAAATTGTTCTAGTTGGTAGAATTTAAATCGACGACCCTTCAATTATTCCTACAAAGTAAAGTTGACTTTTCAATATGCACTCAATTTATTGAAAAATTTTACAATCTTTGGAATAATTTTTTTTATATTTTAAATACAACTATTTATACAATACAACATCATATGTTATAAAAACTTATATTGTACAAATTTTTAAAATTAAGAGAATGATTCCCTAGAAGAAATTGTAAAATTCTCTTAATTTATATAGATTAAGAGACGATTGAATTTTCCTAACCCCTATTCTTCAAAGACGTCAATTTTTCCGTTTAAGTAATTTCGATGGATGTGGAAAATGGCGAGACGACCAAGGACGGCGGTGAAAATCGTCAGAAACCATTAGAATCAGGTGGTGGCTATCACCTCCTCCACCACCAGAACCACCACAATTTCTCCAGTAAAAGTATCATTAGGAAAGCCCTTTTAGTAATTGCTGGCCTCGTTGCATGCGTCGTCCTTTATCATTCCGCCCATCGCATGCAATATTTCATGCCTGCTTCTTATAATCTTCTTTCCCCAAGTGCATCGCAGGAATCTGTGAAAGCAAACCAATCTTCTTTACCGCCTTCTGATGCGCCCGGTCATTTTTCTCCAACGCCGGTGAGATGATTTCTTGCAAGGAAACTTGTCCACAACCTACAAAGATGACTTGACTAGTCCTGGAACAAATTTATCTTCTCCGATAACGACGAACAGCACCGTTCAAGAAACCCTACCTTCACTGGTAAGTTAACTCATCTATGTCTCTCGTGCACGCATGTAAGACGATGATTTCATTTTTTGTAATTGTACCCATAAATTTGTGATATGAGATCAATTAGAGTATTAATTCAATATTACTTTTTTTGCATCAATATGGTCTTGGTCTAATGGTAAAATAATTAAGGTTAAGGCAACAGAAAGTAATGATTAAAGTTGAGGCAACAAAAAGTCCGAAGTCATGGATTAAAATCACGGCGTGAATTTAGTATAATTGTCTATTATATACTTATGTCTGTCTTACTATTTTTGATTTATTTCATCAATTGTAAATAATTGGATTTAAATAAAATTTGGGACTTCATTTAAATAATTGGATTTACAAAGTTAATTAATCTAGAAACAAAGCAAATTGAAATTTAAGCACACCGGAGAGATTAAGTATAAATATATTACATTGGTTAATGAAAATATCTTAAACTGTATAAATAATGAATTTCATGGTCACTTTGATATTTATTGTTAACTGATTTGATATGTAAAGACTATTCTTTATCACGAGCAAATATCGAATTTTTAATTTTTAGGAGGTGTTTGGTTCGTATTTAAGAATCGAAATCGGATTCATAAATTTACTATCAATATGAATTTATATAATTCTCTTTTACTTATTTAATTGAAATAAGAAATGAGTTTTATCATGTTAATGAGCAATAGCTGACCATTAGGGGCGGGAGGTGCCGACCGTCCCCAAGAATCCTAAAATCTCTAGTAGTACTTTGTAATTTGGATAGAATATTTATAAAATTATTATATTTGTATCTAAATTATTTAAATTTTATTTTTAATAGTTAATTTTGTAATGTATTCGACTCTATTTGTATTAGGCATTTAAAGCAATTAATATTATTATTTGCCTGCTATTTGGCAAATTGCATTTAAACTACGAATATAGTAATTTTATGTAATTTGGTAATTCTAGGCTATATACATTATACTTTTGCATTATTAAAAATTAAAATTTCAGCTTAGTAGGGTACTTTCTTTTCTAAATCTTCTTTTATTAAGATTTTACCCTTAAACATTTTTATAGATGCACTTGATCAGTTTTATTTAAGTTAATATTTATCACTCTTCATTTTTATTTAACTAAAAAAAACAATGATATATTAAAATATTCATTTATATATGATAAGGACTTAACATGTCAATTTTATTAATAAATGATTAACTATTCTATTTAAATTGTTCTTGTCAACATTTACGATTCAAAATTTATTATTTTTGGTCATGTCAATTTACTTCAAAAAAATTCAAGATAATTTAATGGAATATATAGATTATTTATACAATGTTTTTTTAAGAGTTTGTGATATAGGTTGGAGTATTAAAAAAATATTACTAATATTAAATGTTTATTTTTCTAGATAATTTTATTTCAATTTATATTCTCATCCCAAATTATAATGAGTAACACAACACTAAACCTTGTCATTAACAGTATTTGGAGGTCATGAATTTGAATAATAAAAACTGGTTATTCAAATAATGTGTAATTTTATTAAACATATAAATTAAGTGATCCAACCAATTCCGAACATCATCAATAATGGAAAGCTTATAAATCGAGCTATTCTTTTATATATTCTCGCCCCCACAAAATTATATTTCTGCGTTCGATCCTATTGATTTAATAAATTTGAAATCCATATTACAAGTAGAAAATGAAAGTAAACATTTTCTAAACTTTCATTTTTATTAAATAATTTTCATAATAATTGATCAAACAACATCTATAAATATCATTACTCTTAATTTTTATTTTTTTCCTTATATCCATAAACCGAACACAGCGTTAATACATAGAGTTAGATGTGACTTGATTTGATTTTACCCTGGTACTCTTGAGAGAGCAAAATACTCCATGAACAAAATGCGATGTTTGAAAGACCGAAGTATTTTATATGGAACCCAAGTGTAGGATCCTCGTGGGTTTACAAATTTTTGTTTTAGTGCCCTTGAATGGCACGGTCTATACAAAATTTTGCCCGTGGAAGTGGACCATGACTTGTTTACGCCTGTAGGATTGCGCTTAAAGCCACTAAAATTACAAAATGTATGAGAAAAGTTTTTAAAAGTTTTAATTTTATTTTATAATTACACCTCCTAAAATTTGCATGATTTATCATTTTTTTTTTTTGCTTTGCCCCTTGAATAAAATCATACAATTAAAAATGATAATATTTGCCAAATTAATAATAAGTGTCAGTATAAAAAAAATTTAAAAACTTTTAAAATTTAATTTATAGAATGAATATATAGTTTTTGTTTAAAATTCATTTTTAAGTATATGTTGTATAAAATTGATCATTGTATGTTATTCTTAATTTTAAAATCGTATATTCTATTATAAATTTTGATTATGTAATAAATTAAGAAGAATGAATCATTTTTAGATTCGTATAATTGTAAGTCAAGTTTTTTTTCCTTAAAAAATTATTTTTGTTTTTACGAGTATTTGACATGTGTCAAAGTATAAAAAGCGGTTGTCTACCCACTCTTTATTACATCCGGATTTTATAATAGACCTTTGGGCAGAGTTTTGATGAATTAAAATAATTCTACACTTTTCACGGCAGACTCTTATTTGTTTTTCTTTTTTTTTTTCTTTTTTTCCTGGTTATGTATCTTCTTCCGTTTGATTATCTTTTTCTTTTCCACCATTTAGCAATTAGTTGTCCAGGTCAGACACTAAGATTTGCATCCAAGTAGGGTACCCGAATGGAAACTAGTACACAATTGCAAAGATTTTGGTAGATTCGATTTTTGGTTTTATTTATAAATTTTATAATATGGATTAAATTTTAAATAATTTATAATATCAGCTGATATAAGTAAAATTTTTTAAAATTTAATTCTGAATCTATGACATCAACGGATGTCAGTAAATTTTTAAAATTTAATTTTAAACACAAAATCTATAAATAATATTAAAAGTCGAATCTATCTAAATATTTTTAATAAACAGCACCCCACTGGTGCCCGCTACTATAATTAATCCAGCAGACCTAACTTCGGCTAATTAATTAACACGTGTACGAACCAGCCCCCCTTGTGACTTATTTGCAAATTTTGAAGCATACTTTATTAATGACATTTGTACTTCACTTTTTTAATTTTCTAATGTACAATTAAGAAGAGTTAACACATTTACTTTTTCCTATTGGTTTAGATTGCAAATAGGACTGACTCTATAAGGTTTGGGCAAATTAGTTTTACCTTGTCAAAAGTGGCGGACACAAAAATTGGCCTATAAGAGAGGGCAAGATTATATTAACAAATTTTTGGAAGAAAAAATTTATAATTTTTATAAAATATTAAAAGATTAAAATCTAAGTTTTATGAGGGCGTTGTTAAACTTCTAAAAAATATTTCGATGAAAATAGTTTAATTCGAATTTGTACTTTTGAGGAATGAGACTATATAACACATATTTAAAGGATACTTTTATAATTTTTTAAAAGGGAAAAAATCTAGTTTTCATTAGAGTGTACTGAACTTTTATAAAATCTTAAAAGGGATAAATACAATTTTAAAACTGTTTAAAATCTTATACACAACAAAATATAATTTTTAAATTCTTGAGTAGAAAGGTCACCCCTATATTGAGGTAATTTTAGAACCCTAATGGTTCGAATAATCGCTTTTCTTAAATTTAAATTACAATCTTTCAAATTTTTCCTATTCTTATAGCAAAATTTTCTTATTTGTATAAAATTATGAGAAAAAATTTAATTTCTTCAGCGGTATTGTAAAGGATAAAGAAATCTTAAAAACTTTAGGGGATCAATTTAAAGGGAGAAAGAAATCTTAAAAAATTTGAGGGAACCAAATATGTGATGATTTTTTTTTTTTTTAAATTTAGAAAAATTCTACAATTCTTTTAGGGAACAATTCCTTGTACTTTACATGAAAAGTATACAATAAATATCATATATTTTTTATACTTTGTATAAGAGACAGACAAATCCATGAAAAAAATTCTCTTAAAGAAACTTTAAAATTTTCCAAAATATAATATGATAATTTTTAATTTTTGAAAATTAAGGAAGAGGGTGGAGGGCAATTGAGAGAATTTTACAGTCTCTCTTAAAAAATTAATTTTTTTTCTTTCAAAACTTGTATAATATAAATTTTAAAAATATATAATATTATATTATTCAAACATTTAAAGTACAAAAAATAATTTAATAAAAGACTCCTAAAATTTTTCAATTGTCTAACCTCATCCTAATGTGACTTCGCCCTTATCCCTCCTCGTCCCCACCTCCGTTCACGCATAAGAGACAGCTGTTACATCTGAACTTAATATAAAGGACGTAATAACATTACAAAATATAATGATCTATAACTGTTAAAAATTAAAAGTGAAAGCATAACAGAAGAACATTTCAAGCTTAAAAAACGAAGTAGGAAACAGCAGAGTTTCATATTGTAAATAAATAACAAAATGAAAGGAAAGTATCAAAAAAAAAAAAAAGAAAAAGAAAAAAGAAAGGAAAGTGATAATCATTATCTCAACATATCTTATATATGTCGGATTTTTAGATAAGCCAAACCAAAGGAGGTAAATTTTTAATTCCCCCATCAAGGGAAGATAATTAGAGTTCCAAAATATGACTCTATTTAATATGATACTCCTTCCGTCTAATTCATTTATCATAATTTGACTTTTATGATTAAATATATTAATTTTGTATCAAGAATTCTTATAAATTTATTTTATTTTTTATGAAATTATTTCATTAAAAGTATAATTTACATCAAATATTACTAGAAAGAAAGTTAAAATCTTTTAAAAATTACAAAATCTATAAAAACAAAATTGATCATTAAAAATTTGAGTGTTGACAAAAAAAAAAAAAAAAAAAAAATAGAACGAAAGGAGTTGTATTTTTTTAACTTTTTACTGTTGTTGAGACTTGTGAGACAGTGACTACAAATTAAATTTGTTAAAAATCTTTGAGCCCGACAATAGATTTTGATTCTTGTACAGTACCACGCACAACGGATTTGCGTTTTGGGCAGGATGATGATTTAATTACTATTGTAAAGCAGTTCTATCATTGAAAAGTTCAAAATTGTATTATGGAAAACCTATCTTATTAATACCTCATATTATACTTTTGTATTTATTCAGTCACTTACATTTAAAATGATAATTTTTAGTTTCTCATAAATATAAAATGTTGCATTTTGGTTCATAGATCAAATCTTGGACACTTTTTAGTTTGAATTTGTCATGTGTTATTCACATGACATTGTTTTTAGAACAAATTTGGAAACTTACCGTTCCCTCTCAATTCAAAGAACAAACATTAGATTGGGTCGTAAAATTTGAGAGAAATTTTAAGATTTATGAACATAATTCAATTGAGTAGAGTAGGGTTAATTGTAGAGCATAAAACCCAAATTGGCATGAATCGAAAACTTATATTTTTGTGGTTGTGGCAAGCCAACGAAATTAAAGATGTCACGGATTGATGATAATCTATGAGTGTCAAGGATTAGCAACATATTTGTATTTTGTTTGTATTTAAAATTATTTTAAGAATTGACTTGTGGTATTTTCTTCCAAATTTTACAATTTGATTCAATGCCTGTGCTTTGCATAGGGAGGGAATAACGAGTTTTCTAATTTTTTCTCAAAAAATATGAAATGTAAATAACACATAACTAATTCATGTAAAAAATGTGCTCAGTATTTGGTTCAATAATCGAAATACGATGTATTACATTTGTGAGGGACTAAAATTTATCATTTCAAAAGTAAAAGATTAAATAAATACAAATATGTAATGTAAAGGACTAATAGAATGATTTTCCCTTTTATTATTAGTGTCAAGTTTTATTTCATTTTTCATTTTGGGGGTTGAAATGCCCGAACGAAATTTGGGACAGAATATGAAGTTTTGAGATGGCATATGTTGGCCTGGCCAACTTTTTAGTTGACTTTCGCTAATTTGAGCTGCGGTCGTTGTAGTCTATTTTCAAGGAAACCATCGAAAACTTATATTTTTGTCGTTGTGGCAAGCCAACGAAATTAAAAATGTCATGGATTGAGATAATCTACGAGTGTCAAGGATTAGCAATATGTTTATATTTTGTTTGTATTTAAAATCATTTTAAAAATTGACTTGTAGGATTTTTTTCCAAATTTTACAATTTTATTCAATGCCTGCGCTTTGCATAGGGAGGGAATAACGAGTTTTTTAAATTTTTTCTCGAAAAATATGTATGTGTAAATAACACAGACTAATTCATGTGAAAAATGTGCTTAGTATTTGGTTCAATGATTAATATAAATATTTAATGTAAAGGACTAATAGAATGATTTTCCCTTTTATTATTAGTATCAAGTTTTATTTCATTTTTCATTTTGGGGGTTGAAATGCCTGAACGAAATTTGCGACAGAATATGAATTTTTGAGATGGCATATGTTGGACTGGCCAAACCTTTTTAGTGACTTTCGCTAAAAAGCTGCGGTCGTTGAAAACTATTTTCAAGGAAACTTTCATTTCATTATCCTTTCTTTTTGGGGCATAGTCATAATTGGCATATTTTTGTTTTTATCCGATTTAAACATTATTTTTTAAATTATAGGGTTTAAATTAATACACATAAATAATATATATTAATTTAAACCATAAGACATAAGACATAATATATTGAATCGGATCTATTTAAAAAATTTTTATCATAATTCTTGATTTTTGAACATAAGACTTCGTTTTTTTTTTCTCTTATCCTCTTAATGTGTATAAGAAAAAGAAAAGAGCATAGACTTCGTAGAAGTAGCCAACATAAAAGGCGAAGGATAGATTACATTAATGTTTGGACCCTTGAGGTTTACTTTAATTATGTATTCAGCCAATCATGCTTAAATTTTTGTTCTGCTTATGTTTCATTTTTAGATTAAAAGATTATTTTAGTCCTTTACTTTTGAAATATGCTTCAATTTGCCAGATCTTTATATGTCGTAATAAGTCAATTTAGTACATCATCTTTCAAAATATTAGATAATATAGGTTTTTTGTTTAAAAATTAGACAAATTAACAGTTAATATTACATAGTTGTTAAAACAAAAGAGATTCGGGGTTAAAATAATCTCTTATGTATCATAACAAACAAATTTAGGTAAAAAACACTTTTAGTCCCTAAAGTTTGGCCAAGTGACATTTTTTATCCTTAAAGTTTCATAAAAAATAAATTTATGTCCCTTATCTTCTAAATTTTTACTGAATTAGGATAATTGACGAAAAAATAGCATAACTTTTTGTTAAAATTGATGAGAAAGAGCAATTTTTGTTAGTTTAGCCAAGAAAAAGTAAAGATAGAGGGTAATTTTTTAGGATTTATCAGAAAAGGAATTAAATGTTTATTAGGGTAAAGGCATAGAAACTAAAAATTATATTATTTTTATAAAAGTTGTCTTAATAGAGTTGAAATTTAGAAGATGAGGGATGTCATTTGTTTTGTTGTAGAAATTCTGAGGATGTGTAATCACTCTTATACACTTTGGGGATGTTGTATAAGAGACAGGTCATTTTAATTTAATTTCTCATATTTCCAAAGGTTAGTCACTGTTGGGATTTTGATTGAAAATTTTGACAAATTAAGGATTGAGGCCACTTGAACATCATGTAGTCTTTATAATACAAATGACTAGAGGTTAAGAAGAAGCGTGCCAAAGTAGTGCTATGAAAACTGAAGGAGAAAAAAGTAAAGGTTGATTACACTTGGTCCCTTTTAAATTTGTGCCCGAAAAAAAATTTATATACATTTTGCTCCCTCTGACTAACGGTAAAAAATAACCATTAGTCAAAACATTAAAAAGTAGCATTATATTACTAAATTACCCTCGTATAATTTTAAAGTTTGTTACAGTTCAAACCTAAAGTAATAAAAAAATTACATTTTATCCCATATAATGTCGCAACTATACCCCTTATAAAGTTAGATAAAATGTCCGAATGAAGAATTTCAGTTACTATAACGGGTCTTTATTGTTTACTAATTTATTAACATTTCAATCTATTTGTCATCATCTATAGGTTGATTTCTAATAAACTGCTTAAGAATCTTAAAATTAAAATTAACGCAATTATAGTTTTAGATTAGATATCAAATTTAGTCTAGATTGCCTAAGTTATCTTATTTTTTAGATGAAATTGTTATTTTATTTTTATTCTATAATCTATAGAACTCATATTAATGCAATTTTATATAGAATTTATAAATGTTTTAATCATGTATAAAAAAAAGAGTGTTCTTGGATCTCCCTAGTTTGATGGATTTCAAATTGAATCAATTCGATTTATTACTATAGTTGTAATCCTAATAAAAGTACAAGTTCAACTTTGGTCGATAGAATTTTTTTTACTTGTAGGCTGAGATGGCATTGTCATTAGCAGACTTGCCACTGAAACCATCTAATGAACTCCATGAGCCATTGTCGTTTAGGGTCAATGTATTAGTGATTTTACTTCTTAATTTTGCACTATACCTAGGATAGAATGTAATTAATCTTAAAATTATACCAGGGTATTTTAGTAACTTTGTGTCGCTTACTAAAATTTTGGCTAATTGTTGACTTTGTTCGTTAGTCAAAGAGAGTTATATGTATATAAATATTTTATAGGGGCAAATTGAGACACATTTAAGTTTATATATGGGCAAAATGTAATTAACCCGAAAAGTAGTGATAAAGGAAAAGAAGATATAGAAAAGAAAAGGGGAAAAAGAAAAAAGGACATAGTAGTGGCATATAGAAACAAATAGAGGTTAGGTAACGATAAACTAAATTGAGGTGGCAAAGTGAACAAGCATAAAAACAAAGGGACTTAAGTGTAATTTTTGTTTATTTTATTCTTTTTCCCGCAAAAAAAAAAGAAAAAAAATCACTTCTTCCCCTTACACTCTAATGACTCGAATTTATGATTAATAGATCATAAGAGAAGCGTCTTACTGCTTAAATTGTACTTCGTTATCTACCAATGGAAGCAAATCATACTTCTTCCAATTTAACTTTACTACTTTCTTCAATGACATGTCAATTCCTGGCAACATGTTGTTTTGATTTCATTTTTACTATACTCTTATTCCTTAATTTAGGATAACGTAGAAAATGAAGAATCCATGTTGGATAAAGTATTGAGTAAAGCAGCCATGGAGGACAAAACAATAATCCTAACTACACTAAATGCAGCATGGACAGCACCAAATTCAATATTCGATCTCTTTCTTGAGAGCTTCAAAATTGGAAATGGAACAGAATGGCTGTTGAATCACGTGGTGGTTATAGCTTTTGATCACATGGCGTACACCCGTTGCATGGACATACACCCTCATTGTTATGCAGTTAGTACTCCAGGCGTAGATTTTTCTGGTGAAGCACATTTTATGAGCGAAGATGTATTTGAAGACAGATGTGGATGTGGATTGATTTCCTGCACACCGTTCTTAACTCAATCTTCGTACAACTTCATTTTCACGGTATTATCTTTTACCTTGCTAGATCTACCATAATCTCGTTTACTTTAATATACGATGACCGAAGGAAAGGATTAATTTCATTTTGCAACCTTTAATTTATACTACTTTGCATCTTAAATTTCAGTTTTGGATATTTTATATCCCCAACTCTCAAATTTGTCACATTTTAGTCCCTTCTAACCCTGTCAAAAAGTTAACTGATGCCAAAACATTATTATACATTTTGTTGAATTTATTGTAAATACGAAAAAATTTTATTATTTTTTTAGACAGCGTTAAGAAAAATGGTTGAAATGAGACAAATTTAAGAGGTCGTGGCGCAAAATATCTAAAACTAAAGTTTGAGATATAAAGTGAGAATCAAACATAATAAATTGAGTGGTGTGAAATACAATCTAGATGCCCGAAATAAATGAAAAAGAAAAAGAAAAAGCGTATAGTGAGCATTTACATTAAGGTCTGAATGTCATGATCCGCATTTGTGAAATTAACAGAATCATGTTTGTCTTTTGAAGATAATCCACTTCCCGAATCTTATGTGTTGAAAAACATAATTAATTTTATTTTGCACTTCTCAACTTATACACAGTTTTTACTTTACACTTTAAATATTAATTTTGCACACTATACAAATCTAACTCTCAAATTTGTCATACTTTAGTACTTTTTTTAACACCGTAAAAAAGTTTACAAAATCTTTATTTTTACACTCAAAAACATTGTTTTACAGCCTGTTGAATTTGTTGTACACATAAAAAAATTCTATTAACTTTGAGATAGCATTAAAAAAGGACTAGACGGGATGAATTTGAGAGTTTTGGGTGCATTTAGAGTGCAAAGTATCCAAAATTAAAGTTTAAAGTACAAAGTGAAAATCAAATATAAGTTGAGAGGTAAAAAAAAAAAAAATTAGTCCTTTAAAAACATGACTAGAAAATCCCCTTTCAAGATTAATGTTTGTATCAGTATTATCTCACTGCTCATTTTTGTCTACCAGGATGCTGATATATTGTGGTTTCGAGATCCATTTTCACATTTTTATTTGACAGATGCAGATTTTCAAATTGCATGCGATCATTATTGGTATCCCTCTACCGACTTGAATAACTCACCTAATGGAGGCTTTAACTATGTGAAATCAAATAATCACACAATCCAATTTTACAAGTTTTGGTATACATCAAAAGACAATTTTCCGGGTAAACATGATCAAGATGTGCTTAACATGATCAAGTTTGATCCCTTCATTCAGAAGATTGGGCTCAAGATTAGATTTTTGGACACAGCATTTTACGGTAAGGTTTTGTGAGCCAAGTAAAGACCTTAATGTTGTTTGCACTATGCATGCAAATTGTTGTATTGGTTTAGATAATAAACTACATGATCTTAGGATGTTGATTGAGGATTGGAAAAAATACATGGCATTGTCAAGTGAAGATATGACGGCAACTCCACAAACTTGGACAGTTCCGAGAATTTGTGGATAATTAAATTAAAATTGTATTGTGGTAACAGTTTGTGAACGTGTTTATTCTCATTTCCACCTTTTTCTTTTTAATTCCTCCCACCACCTCCCGCTTGGATGAACAGGATTTTTAATACTACTTTGGTCCAAAATTTTCTTCACTTTTCCAGAATTGAACTTTTCAAGAGTAATGCTTTCATTGAGATGTTAGTACTTCTTAAAATTTAAATTTTAAATTTGGAATAACAAATGATTAATAATCAAAGGAAGAGCATTAACAGAGATAAAAAAAAAATAGGTCTGACTCTGTGGAGTAATAACAATTTTGAAATATCGCAAAATGGAAAATATAATACTTTTAATAGAACGAAACAGTCATATATCATTTTTTGACTTCTTCTTGTCAAGCAATTGGGCTTAAAGCTGTACGATATTCACCATGAAGTGACTTGTTCAAGGGCGTGCTGTAGCAAGCCTAGCAACAAAGTGATGTGAGTAGCCCAATACAGCCCATAGCCTAGGACTCCCTGATCACGGGCACGTCTCGGTCCTACCCGCAATTTTTTTTGGGGAATAATTGAAATGCCGATTTGAAAGAAAGGTTAGCACTGCAACAAGATAGTCTGACCAAGCTACCAGCTCCTTTCTCATAAGGTTTAGAGTGCTGTTATGTTGTACTAGATGGACCTGGCAGTGCTAGACCTAGTCCATGTGTTCCACTTGATGGGAAATTGGAGGCCCATGATTTTTGACATCTTTTTGTTTAGGCAATCTGTTATATTTTTAATTTTCTGTTGGATCAATGATATGTGAATGCTGTTATTAAAATCTGTAGCAAAATAGATTGGTTAGTATTAGTTTGCTATAATTTTGTTTTTCTAATATGTTAAGTGCTTTATTAAAAAAGGTTATTTGTATATTGATTCACTGTTTATCCTGAGATATCTGTATATACATTGTTGTTCAGAATGAGATAATATATGTGTTTATTTTATTTATTTTTGTTTAAGTATAATTTATATATTTGATTGTTCTTGAAATTTGAAGTGTGTGAATTTTGTAATACAATTATATTTTATCGAAGAATTTTGTTGTCAATGAAGTTTAGTTTATGAAAGATGGCTGATATAGTGTTTTGTCTAGTTGGTAGTTTATGTAATAATTTTGATATTTGGTTTTATAGAGTGATGCTTTTTAAGTAAAAGATCTATGTTTGTAGTATTTTTTATGTATATTTAGGACTTTTCTTTATTTTTTTTTCCTTCTGCAGTTCATCATCAAAATCACACAAGCTGTACTTGACGAAAGGAAAGTTAAGTTTCCTATAAGTTTCATGAGTGATTATGAGGTTGACAGTTCTGATGCTATCATTATAACGTTTTCCCTACTTATATTATGCCTTTTAAAAATAAGTGTAACTCTGAAGTTTGATGTCTTCATATTTGGAGTCATGACATCAAGGCTTTATATCTAGAGTGATTGACACAAATGTGCATATAGATTTTCAGTATTTAACTGAAATTTTATTAAGGAAAGAAGTGAAGGTTCTATAATAATTTCAGCTTCTTTGGAGGTTAGCTTTGAGAAAAAAATGGTCAGGTTAGAACTTACTAAGAAAGCTGCATGCAAATCTATTTGCAAAACTGGTTCTAGTGGAGGTGCTGCAACGAAAATTTAGAGAACAAAGAAGAAGAGATCTTCAAGTAAGCATACGAAGCACGAACTTTATGCCAAAAGGATTTTTGATTCTAAATATCCATACTTCATTGCATCATTACATTCTCATGGTCTTCTGCACGGCCATACAGTGTATATTCCAACTACATTATCAAGAACTTATTTGCAAGATTGTCCTGATTCTATTGGTATTCAAGATTTCGGGAATAAAGATTGGAGTGTGAACACAATTGTGAAGAATGATAAGGTGGTAAGTCGACTAGTAGATGGAAGAAAGTTGAGTATGATAACCAATTTGCACTAGGAGATTTGTGTGTTTGATTGGATTCAAACTTCAAATCTCATGCTAAAACTCACTATATTCGGTGGTAATAATTTTGTAAATGGTGCAAGCAATTGAAGATGTAGAATTGTTAGTTAAATTTGTTATAATTTTGAATGTTGTCTAAAGACTTTTGTTCGTTTTCTTTGGTATGCCTGATATTACATCATATTGTAGGGGATTTTTTGGATTGAGTGTTTATAAATACTTGTTAAACATTGTTTCCTATTAATTATTACTCTCTGTTGAGTTAAGTTTGTTTGGTGTTTTAGTTATTAAACTTTTGTACGTAGTCAGCACCCCAAATGATTTAGTTATTTTTTTTATGTGATTGTGAAGTTAGTCAAATGCCAAGTAATAACATCTATATATCAGAATTGGTATTTTGTTTAATGAATTGAATTTGTTAAATAATATTTATCTTTTTTGTGTATTTATCTATACTAGTAGTTACTTGTTGTACTTATACTTATCTTATACTTAGTTTTCAGCCTATATATAGGCTCAACTGTTGTACTTGAAAAAGTATCTCATTCAATATATAATTCAATAATTCACTTCTTCTATCATGGTATCAGAGCCTCACCTCCTTGAGGTCTGATAAAACGCAACACGCGGACTCATTGCCATGTCTTCGCCACGTTAATAACACGTCATTGAAACATCATCGACACGTAGCGACATGTCAGCTCCATTGCCTTGTTCCCAATCTTGACCAACTTGGCCGATTCAACTGACAGCTTAATATTTCTACCTGTTCGACCACATTCTGAATGGTTATTTTAGTGGTTAGGCCAATTACTAAGGTTTTTCAGTGTTCTGAATTGATTTTCAACCTTTGTTTGTACAAATAGACTTTGCTTGAAAGTTGATTCTTTTATACTTTTGTCTATTGTCTATAAGTTTTCTTGATCATTATGGCTTTTAATCCTACTTCCGATGTTACCCATCCAACAAATATCATTCTTGTCTGGAAGTAACTATGGAATTTGGATAAGAGACATGCGAAGTTTCCTCAAAGGTCATAAGTTTTGGTGATATATCACTAGAGATCGAGTCAAACCAATGCAAGATATTGAAGAGTCATCTGATAAATATACTGATAGATTGGAGGACTGGGATAGCTTTAATCTCAAGATCATTTCTTGGTTTATTAATACATATATTCCTTTCATCGGATCTCTTCTCAATGCATTTGAGATTGCCAAAGAAACTTGGGACTTCTTGCAAGAATGATACACCACAGCTGATCTTGCTCATCAGTACTAGATTATAAGCAACCTGCAGCTTCTCCGCCAAGAATCTGGACAATCTATTGATGATTTTCACTCTACAATGAATAGTCTTTGGGAACAATTGGCTTTGTTTGAGCCTGTATTCCCTCATGCCAAAGATGTTGCACTTTATACTGCTCACAGAGATAATCTTTGATTGATTCAGTTTCTTATGGTTTTGAGAAATGATTTTGAACCTACTAGAGCTAGTCTTCTACATTGCCGGCCTTTGCCTATACTCCAGTCAGCTTCATCAGAATTAATCTCTGAGAAACTCGCTTACAAAGTTTACATCCAAAAACTATAAAGCAGTCATGGCCTCCAATTTCCCAAAAAGTGGACCATCCTGGATATACTTAAACAAAAATAAATAATCTAAATGTGTATATTAAGACTACAAAGCTCAGTTTGGTTGTCTAAGGGAAGGCTAGAGAATATGGAATTGACTATGAAGAGACCTTTGCTCCCGTGGCTCGTATAACATCTGTGCGATCCTTACTCACAGTTGCTGCTGCTCGCTATTGGGACACTTCTAAATGTGACGTCAAAAATGCATTTATCAATGGCAAAATGTTGAGAATGTAGCATGTACATGAAGCCTCTTCCTGGGTATGATCATCCATCCAATAAAATTTGTCATTTATGAAAAGCACTTTATGGGCTTGAGAAAGCTCCTCAAGCTTGGTATTCAAAATTCAGTACCACTTTGGAAAAGATGGGCTTATTTATTAGTGCATATGATTCTGTTTTATTCATTAAACAATCTTCGTCAGGTATTATTCTTCTTCTTCTTTATGTAGAAGACACTATCATCACAGGTAACGATATCTCAGAGACACAGTTTGAAATGAAGGATTTGGGATCACTTAGCTATTTTTTGGTTTAGAAGTTTCTAAATCTTCCACAGGCTATCATTTGTCCTGGACCAAATATATCTCCAATTTGCTTTCCCTACGGGGATCACAGATGCTCGAACTGTGGATACTCCATTTGAAACAAATGTCAATTTGTGTCCTAATGATGGGGAACTTCTCATAGATTCAACACGATATCGTCAGTTGATTGGTAGTCTTGTCTATCTGACTGTTACTCGACCAGACATAGCTTATACTATACATATTGTGAGTCACTTTATGTCTGCTCCGCGCTTTACCCATTTGTTTCTGTCCTTTAGATTTGAGATATGTGAAAGGTACAATTTTCATGGATTGCATTTTCCATTTTCTTTCTCATTAGAATTACGAGCATATTTTGATGCTGCTTGGGTTAGAGATCCTATTGATCGTTGTTCTACTATTAGATTTTTTTTTTTGTGTGATTCTCTTATTTCCAAGCACAGTAAGAAACAGTCTGTTGTTTCTTGCTCCATTTTAGAATCTGAGTACCGTGTTCTTGTTGAAACTACATCTGAACTTCTTTGATTGCGATGGCTTCTTCATGACGTGGGAGCACATTGAGATTGAATGCCACTTTGTACGTCATCACTTCCTACAGTAGGCCCTTTCTATCATCTCTATTTCTTCTAAGCATCAGGTTGCTGATCTTTTCACTAAGATACATTCATCTGGCCGTTTTCATGCACTTGTGTACAGACTCAACCTGTCAGTTGTTGTCAGCTTTTCCATCTTGAGTTTGAGAGGGAGTGTTAAATGATGTTTATCTTCTTTGTATATTTATCTATACTAGTAGTTATCTGTTGTACTTATATTTATCTTGTACTTAATTTTCAGCCTATATATAGGCTCAACTATTGTACTTGCAAAAGTATCTCATTGAATATCCAATTCAATAATTCACTTCTTCTATCAGAATTTAAATTACTTTTTCAGTGAAAAAAGATCATTAGAAATAAAGGTTATTGCTGCAGATGTATATATAACATAGTCTATTATACATGTAATACAATCTATTGTATATGCAGTACTGCCAATACTTTCATCCATGTTCTTAATACAATTTCTTCAGTGATGGCTTCTTCCACAAGTAGTTAAGTAGAGTAGCAGCATAAGTGACAGACAAAAGTTCAACAATTGCAATACTTTTGTATTAGCAGCTAGATTGAACCTATTTATATCACATATTATGTTCCATTATATTTTTTTAGAGAGATAAAGATAGTGGAGATAATATGTTGCCAAAAGCAGTGTTTAAACAATAAAACTACACTTTTACATATACCAAAAGAAATAGAGTTGCAACTCATTATAGTATTCCTTCAATTTTCTTTCATATTTTTGGATAGAATTAGTTGTGTACTTGCCTTGGAAGTCCTTGTTGGTGGAGGGTTGAATTCAGTTGGCTACTTAGAAGTTGCTTGTTTCAGAGGCACTATGATAGCTTTAGCAAAGTTATTGCATTGGTATTGTCTTCGTGTTCAAAGACAAGTGTTCTCATAACACCAATTGCAAATGAAACACTAGTGGCTTTAGCAATTTCTTCAATAATTTTCTTTGTTGTAGGAGTGAACATCTGCTCTTTTGATGTGTTCTTTTTATAATTCAGAGTTGGTTTTGTTAATCGTTAAGAAGGTTCAGATGTTCTTGGGCCTGTTAGTGTTGGTGGAGTCTGCAGTACTTCTTCAGCAGTATAAGTCTTGACAATGCTGAGAAAATTTTTTTGAGTCTGTCCTTAATAATCAATATGATAAGATTGTATGAAGCAGATTATTGCCTGCTCGTTGATGTAGTTTGCAAGTTTTTTATCAACTAGTGTATCCTGTCAAGGGAAAGTTTAATTATAGATTTAGTTGCCCGAAAGTAAGCATTGTAAAGATAAGAGTAGAATAATTAAGTTTGCCTTACATTTTCATATGGTCTTTAAGTTCAACAGTAGTAAGTGGTATGAGCTTTAGAGATCTTCACCAGTAATATAGTGTTAAGAGAATCTGTGGAATCAGTTAGAACAATCGCAATGCACACTTGTAACATACAGTTGTTGTATTAGAATTGTAGCTGGCTATATTTGCATATTAAAAACAAAATACAAAAGTCTGTTTCACTTGAGTCGAACATCTGTGTTTTCTTTACAGGTAGGGCAAGTTATATTCTAGTCAATTTCAACAATAACAACTTTCAGACAGTTAGCACATGTTGTATACTAATATTTTGACTAGCCTCACGATTGAGTTTTGTAGTTTCCTTCACCCATGTACTTTTTTGCTAGTTGATAACAATTATGTTAATATAAAAGATTTAGTAATTTAATTATTAAATTGGTGTAGAAGGCAAAATCATGCTTTGAATCTCAATAACAGTTAAAAGACTTACACTTTGAAAAGATCGTATTGCTGTATTTATGCCAATAACGTCTTCTTCTTTCGGAGGTAACTAGAGAGAGGCTGGATCTTTATAAGTTTTGACTTCAAACAAAGACATTAATTCATCTTTGTTTTTAGTGTACCTGTAGAAATATGTTAGATCAACTTTAGTCTAAATTTTGTCATGAAAATATTTATAGTAAGCATTATATAGATTTCTGAAATACATGGTCATATCAGTTACTTATGTCATAGAAGGCTAAATAATAATTAAAATTTGAATATGAAAGGTATGTGTTTTCTCTGTATGTAGCATTTCCTAAGCTGCAATTCTTCTAGTACAGAATGATTGATTAGGATCACTGCAAATGACAACCTTGAAGTTAAAGAAAATGCTGTGGAAATATGGACAAAGTTTGAAATGTCAATTTGGTTCACTGAATGTAAAACATGAATCAAAATATATAAATGAATATTTATTTTTTTCTTACAGTTAAATCTAGTCACATTTACCCTTATTGCAAAAATTATTGGTGCAACAGCAATTAAGTTTGCTATTTTATTGCCCTCAGTTTCTTCAAAGTCATTCTACAATGTCAAAATCATCAGTCTTTTCATGCTAATATTATAGTTTTATTATATAAAAAGAAAGACACTTTAGATGGGATAACTCACTCTTTATCAACAATCAGAAACTCTCTTGTTGTTGCATCTGTGGCTTGATCACAAAAGCACTGGCATCTAGTATATAATTAGAAATTTATCAGATTCCCTAATATGCAAACTTTCAGAACACTATTGGTTATTTGAAATGTAGTAGCGTTTTAATAGTATACTTACTTTGCATAGTGGCATTATCAGCAACTAATTTGTGAAGGTTACTGAAACATGCAAGTACAAAAATGCATGGCGAAGTTGGTAGATAGGCTCAACATGTGGTTCGATTAATGTAATTGAATTGATAACCCAGGTAAATATATATTCGTTGACTCTAAATGCTCGAAGTGTGTCTGAAAGAGTTGCATTGGAGATATAGTATCTCTTGAATGGTCACAGCATGTTGTAGAAAAATCTAATGCAGTTGTCATAGAGATTGGCTGGAACTTTTGCTCCTTGTTTTGATGCACATGCTGAGTTAGTATGCATCTATAAGTAACGGTTGTATAAATAACTAATTTATTTTTATTTTTCAATGAAAATTAAATCTAAGAGTCAGTGAGTAGAAAGCATTTGAATTTTTTGGGTAGATTTCCTAGGTTCGCGAGAAAATGACAACATCCAGCACTGAAGAAATATGTCTAGGTATTTTGTCTTGAAATTTCAAATATGTAGAAAAAATCTCAAACCAGTAAAGCATCTTATATAGAGAATACTTATAATCACATAAAATAATCATATGTTTAAAAGTTTGAAACATTACTTGGCACTGAAGTTTGTGAATCATCTAAAACTTTGCTATATACAATATTTTTTGTATGATTAGTTCTAGCATCATGAAAACATGTTTGCTTTATGAGTAATTTCACAGCTGCAGATGTCCTTGTACAAGACAGTGCAACATATAATTATCCATGTGAAAATACAAGTTCTTTTAAATATATTCCAACTAAATCCAATGATTGCCCTTGAACTTTGTTTATGGTTATTGCAAAATACAAATGAAGTGGAAACTGTGTTTGTCTGTATGGCACTGCATATTCCTCATCATTAGGAGGTTGCAAAGGAATTCTATAAATAAAAACTTCCTTTCCAACAAAATATCCTACTGCTATTTCAGCACAGATAACATTCAAACTCAAAGTTTTACATATTAGCCTTGTTGTATTACGCAGTCCCACCATAGGATCAAGTTTTCAGAAGAGAATTATTAATACATAGTGGGTTTACAAAATAGACTAAGTGGAGGTAATCCGCTAGGTGCAAGGTTATCAAAATATTAGTGCACCGACCTTGGTCATTTGGATTTAATGTCTCATCAAAACTCATATACTCAATAAATTCTCAGGGGATTTTTCTATGAGGATGCCATTTATTTCATCTACAAAACTATTTTTTGTAGTAAAAATTGCTCTATTCAATTAAGAGAGAACATTTTCTATTGCTTTAATGTTAGGATAAACAACATCTATGAGTTTATCAAGAGCATTAGTCTAACTATTGCTATTAAGCAAAACAGAAGATGGAACTTTTATCGTAGTATCATCATTTGTTTTTTTTGTTACATCTTTGACTCTCAAAAGGAACTTAGTAAATAAGGGATCAAGTCTTCCACTCATGTTTTCTGTTAATTTTAGCTTCTGAAGCTATGGCCACAAAGGAAAATTTGTTAAACATGCATTTACAATTTCATTTTGTGTTCCATTCCAAACCACAATAAGTGTTTTTGTTTAAAATCTCCTCCAAAAACTACTACTTTTCCTCCAAAAGCTTGCGTTGTGCTCATTAAATCCCTTAACAGATCATTTAATACTTCAACGGTAGCTCTTTTTAACATTGGAGCTTCATGTCAAATTATCAGTTTACATTCTATGATCAAAGTTGCTAATGAACTTTGCTTGCTGATTCTACAGGTACCGCTATCTGAAATGTCTATCGGAATTAAGCCTGGAATGAGCATCTTCCTCTTGGCAAAACTAAGGCTGTTATACCTGATGTAGCTGTTGCTAATGCAATAAAGCCTTTTCACCTTACATCAATTATCAATGCCCTATATAGGAAACTGTTTCGGCGCCTCCATGTCCATCAATGAAAAATGCACCAGATCTATTTGCATAAATCCTTTCAGAAATAACATAGAATACTTCTTTTCTCTTATCATTAAGCATAAAAACTGCATTTAAATAATTTTCTAAAACATTTATGTTTTTTCTACTCTTATTTTTCTTGTTTGATTCTCTACATCAAGAGAAGATAAATCCATCGGTATTAGATTACAAGAATTTATATCCTTCCCCATAGACTGTAAACAACCATTTATTTGCTACGAGGCCTTTTTTTTCACATCTCTGATTGTTAATGCAGAAAACCTGAGAAATTCTTCAGATATGTGATTTTTAAATTTTGACCATAACTACTTAGGATCATTAGGACAAAAGTAAACTATGAGAGTCTCAAAAAGCCTTCTCATTTCATAAGGCATGTGGAACAATGAGATTTCTTCCAAACAAAATTCTTGACTGTTGTTACCTTGTAACAGTCCTCTTAGCAAAGTTGCCTTATGGGGGTATCTACTTGAGTTCCATTACAAGTTCTTAGATCAGAAAAAGAGGTTAAACATTTAACCTCTGATGATAGGAGTCTCAAGTAGTATCTTTCACCTTCTGTTGGATGACCTGTCATTATTCTACCTATAGAATCTCCTTGTTCTCCAAGTTTTCAAAATCTTTGAACTTATTAGCTTTCGAAACAAAGTAAGTTAGAAATTCTGAGTAAGTACAATTCAATGTTTGTGCATGTGTATCAACCTGATTCATATGGAAGAACTTTGTCAGAATATGTTTTCCTCAAGTGTATGTTGTTAACAACACTGGATAGATTGGATCTTTTTTAAAATTCAGTGGCTGTTAATTTTCCAAACACAATTGCAAATGAATAATAACAGGTTTAGTTTCACTTAATGGAAATCTCAGTATTCTCTGTGATACTTCAAGTAGAGATACCTATCCAGCTAAAACAGCTTTTTTTTTTTTAATTTCATCATTCTCCACATCAGCATCCTCACTACACAAAAACTGGTCCTATCGTGTCCCTTGCAAATATACTTATATATGTATGTGACTACTTCGATAGCAGAGCATATTTCAACATTAATATAGCAGTTAAATTTGGCAAGATGGTAAGGATTGTAAGGTACGATCCGTCTGTTGTCTAATATTGCTTTCCTTACTCTTACCTTAATGCCATTATCTCTTCTTCTATACATATGATATGTAAGAAAGTAAATCAGAGATAACGCAGCGGAATTTAAAATTTTTACTTTCCTATCACGGATCACCTTGATTAATTTATACGTAGTACAAGAAAAAAATAGAGATTGTACCTTAAAATTGCAGTAAAATCTCCAGATATGTTTAAGAGACATCCACATAGGTAATCTGCCAACTACCATTGAAGATAAGACACAAAATTCCATCAAGAATCTTCACAAGATTGAGTTGGAATATATTTAAACAGAACTTGTAAATTATTTTTCCCTTTTTTGAAACGTGACAATCACGTCAAGGGATTTGACGGCTTTCTTTTTCTTATGGCCGAAAAATAGTACAAGTACTTTTACTACATCTATATCTATATATAATATATTATATATATAATAATATAGTATCCCAATCATATTGGATTTAGGGAATTACAAATTCTAATCAGTTTGGGTCATGGGTATATGAATAATTATAATAACCATTAGGACTCTTAATATGTCTTACATATTAACTCCTAATATTTATAACTTATTATAGTTAAACCCAAAAGTTAATTTATCTCATAAATTAACCCATACGTATCTCATACTTATCAAATCATTTTAATCCTGAATTAATTATCCTTAAGTGTGTGACCCTTTAGGTTCCCAATCACGTTGGTAATAAGTATAAATTATAATCCTAAATTAATTAGGATTAGATAAATTAAACACCTTTAATTTATCATTAATTCTCCAATTAATCAATTTACACTTATAGATCAAGATTGGCTTCTAGCAAAGCATCATGACCACCCAAGTGTTGAGATATGTCAAGTGGTTCGACATCACCCATCCGTGACTAGTTCTCCTGTAATTAATATCCTTTCACCAACCTATATCCCGATTAAGGGACTCACAATCATTCAACGTATACGTTTTGCAAAGATTTCGAATCTTATTTCAAGAAGTGGCCATACGGGATATACTCTCCTATTATAAGGAGTGGTGAATCCTCTATTGGTCATATATAATCTGAATCATGATTCATATTATATATGACCAATAGACTGTGCGACTCATTAAGAGTAACGTCATATAGAGCCAAAGAATAATAATCCACATCAAGATAAACTCATAACCTGGAAGTCTAAGGACCATTACACTACTATCACAAAGAGATTAATCCACTGGCATTTAAATAATAATCCGTGTGGAATACTCTTAGCGGATCAATCCGATGCACTTATTCTTAATAAGCATCCACATACTCTTATGTGCTAATATACTAGTGTCATACACTACAATTAGGGATATACACGAATAAAATATAATTACATCATAACTCCTTATGATTTTACATATAAATATTTTATTCGTTAAATGCCATATTACAAAATATACATAAATATAAAGCAGCGTAATTTATCCCTAAAATTAATTGGCTTTAGGGCATACACTAACATGATATGCATCAGTTGCTTGAATTTTCTCCTCACCAAAATCTTTAGGATATGAGATTTGCATATTTCATTCTTTTTCATGCAAGGATTTGAAGGATTAAGTGAACCACAAGGACCACTTAATATATGCTTGGTAGCCATTTTGTATAGATGTGGATACTTTTACTTATCTGGAATCTCAGCATACACAATCTTATCATATTCCTGTAGGCTAAACATTTTAAATATAGACTTTAACAAAAAGTGTGCTTCTCTTTTGATACCCAATGACATAAGAGTAAGCAGTAATTTCCTTAAAAATGTACTTTTTGAAGAGGTCATCTTTTATTTGTTCAAGTTTAGTATGAAATACTCTTCCAAGTAAATCTGGCCTAATATGCACTTGTTCTTTCTCTATTAAGTGTTCTTTTACTATTTAAGCATTGTTGGGAGTTACATATTACGGTTACAAAAATATTAGGTTTTCCATATTTATGAACCTGTCTATATTGCATCCATATACTTCCTCCTCGTATTTCTTTCACCTCCAATAAAGCTAGGTAGCAATATGACTCTTTGACCAACATTTGATCCGACATCCTTTACCGCCACAACATCCATAATGCCTTGAAGGAACTTGTCAATATTCATATTGTTAGGTTAAAATACTAGACTGAAGTTCACTATTTTATTGTATAGTTGTTTCACCTATTTGAAAGTTCAAAAAGATTTTTTTTTTCATTTTTTTTATAGTTTTGTGTCTTATTTTCAAAAATCCAAAAAGATTACCTATCTTGCCAGTTTAATTGTCTTACTTTGAAAAAAAAATATCCAAAAATATTTTCAATTGATAGATTGATTAGAGTAATTAGTAGTTTAAATTCTCCTATCTTTTTGTGTTTGTGTTGTTTTCAGTCTTTTTCTTGTTCTTGTTGTTTTTAATTCCTTTTCCTCAAGAACATGCAGGAATTGAATTGGAATTATTCATGTCAAGGATATCACCACTCTTATGGTAGTTGAGGCATGACCAATGAGCATGTCTCTTGTTGTCATTATTCTGCTTACCCTTTAAACTGTAACTTAAGATGATGCAACCATTTGAATCCTTATTGTTGGAAGCTTAAAAGTCAATTTAATTATTGTTCACTTCAAGCTCAAGGAAAATTGATTGTGAGTGAAGATCTTTGTCAATGATGGAAAATTTTATTCAAGAGTGGCGAAGCTCACAATTGTGATGAGGAAATGCTATGAGAAGGCCAACCTTGGGTATCAATCCCCACCAATTAAAGAAGAATTAGATGAGGAACATTGGGAGAAATTAATGGCTAACATTAAGAAAGAAATGATAAGCCAATTCAAGCTCCAAACATACTATACATCATAGTGTCCCAGTTAACCCAAATTATAGAAAAATTGGTGTGCAAAGTTCAAGGAACTTCCATTGCCATCCCAACCTAATTGGAACATCAAGGCTCAACAATTAATGAAGAATACTAGAAGAATGCAAGGTTGGAGATACTAATAATGACCGTCATGGAGCAAACAAGTACCCATCTACAACGACACATTCAGGCTCAATTTGATGTATTAGCACAAAACTTGGTGGGTTAAACTCAAAATGCCCTCGTGAACCACCCAAATACTAAGGATTGGTATGATGATGAAGGAGCAAATGCGAAACCATTAAAACAAGACTCACCAATATTGATGGACCAATGCAAGTTGAGGGGAGTTGACCAACATGGAAAGCAATTGAGGTTAATGGACTGTGAAAGTACTCAAGCCGGATGTGATGAACCTTTTGGATTTTAATTCTCAACAACTGGGTTAGTCAACGCTTGTAATAAAGCATCACCAACGTATACGTTGAATGAGTGTGAGATTACCCCGGTGATCAACAAAGAGGTACTATTTGGTAACATCATGGAAAAATAGCTACTTAAAGGAGTGGATCATCATGGATATATGATTGAAGAGGTTGGAGATACATCTACTTATTATAATTAGGAGGATGCAAAAGTTCCACAAGTCCTTGGGAGATTTTGATGCAGAAATGAATGGAACAAATTTACTTGGAAAGCCTCCTTGGTATTGATAGGGGAGTATTTTATTCACTTTCTCTTTACTTATGCTAAATTTAGTTTATATGCTTTAGTTTATGAATCCAGTGGGTTAGTAAAGGCTTATAGCCTTGCGTTAGTTTAGTTTATACTTTGTATTGTGAATTAACTTCTGGTTGTGCTTAAATAAATTTGGTTAGCTAATGGCGATGATCGGATATATGAATTCTTGTTAATAGTGAATATAGTGCGATATCTAGTTGAGCTTGGAGTGCATTTTTGTTCTCTTGTTGTGGTGGTTACTAGTTTTTGATGCATTGTTTCTATTGAGTTTTTGAGTGACTTGATAGATTTTTATGAATTCTTTGTTTAACATTGTTATTTTTTGGTTGATTAAAATCCTTTTGATGCTAATTGTTGCAAGCATTAAGTTGGGATGATGAATTGGGCACAATGTTATAACCTTTGTTATGTTAAACCCGATTACCTCCAAGTTATTGTTATTTTAGATTAGTTTTTCTTTGTTTAGTTGAACCTTGTGAAGTTCCGATGATTTCCACTTGGATTTGTTATGTTGGTTGAAAGAATGAGAGTAAATTCCTTGAATTCTGATTTTTGTTAGATTTTACATTCATATGAAAAGTTGGATTTAAGCTTACTTGTGAAGTTTTTACACATTTCATTAGTGTGTTAAGAGACAGGCTAGAAAAAAAAAACAAGCTTTGAGTTGAAATTGTATGTTTGATGCATTCATATTCACTTGCACAAATGTTATCCATCATCTATATGAGCTTTTTGATTGTCCAAACATACTAAAATTTCACTAGTATTATGGTTATTAGTTTATGTATTGATGAGCTTAAGAGACAGCACTATTATTTTAATTTCTTATGAATTGGTGAGTTTTTTAGATGAGTTTGAAACTCATCATTGAAATAAATTGAAAATTTGGTGGTGCATATAGTTATATTATCTTATTTATTTGGGAATTCAGAGTTGTTGTTTTGGGAAGTTGAAAGTGGATGTTGAACTTAGGTTGCCCTTCGTATGTTGATTGACCAAAAATGGGATTTATCCCTTGAAACTCAATCATGTTTTCAACCACTTGGTAAAAATATTTTCTTAACTAATTTTTATATCTAGTTATAAAATGTAAACACCTAAATTAACTAACTTTAACTAGATGACAAATCGTAACTATACAATGTCAAATAGTAGCCAGTGGAAGTAGGGATCGTTCCCACGTGGAATGGTCTTCAATTATCCATTATTTGGTTGGAATGCTAATTGAAGGGTAGACTAAAGAAAGGATTTTAACTAAACTAGGTTTAAAGCTAAGATGAGATTAAAAGGGGATTAGCATTTATGCTAACCAGTTTCTCGAGTTTTGGTTAATTTGGCCAATCAAATTATCCTATGTGCCAAATTAGAGGTTGATTACCAATTGCAACCTAATTCCGATCCCTCAATGGAAACTAAGTTTATCAATTTAGTTAACCTATGTATGGATCCCAACGACTCTTTAAGCTAATCAAATTCGATTAACTGCCCATAGAATTCTAACAACCAACTAGGTGAATTAATCCTCCAAGATCTAATTCTAACCATAATCCAACATTAATCAAGGTATATAATTGAAGTTCAATTCCCATGTCCCCTCAATTAATCCAAATTAACTAATGGAGTGATCAATTCTCCTAATTATCTTTAAAGCCCCTTGTTATCGTCTAATTAGTTCATTTTACCATCTAACCAACCCATTAACCTCTACCCATTAGATATCAGCTTCAACAACCCTAACACATAACTAATTAATACATTTTAAACTAAAAGAAAGAAAGTAAAGCACGAGGAAGCAATTAGATGAACTAAATATGGATTCTAGAAAAGCAGTGCAACAAATTTAAGGCATTGAAAGCTAGGTATATGAAAGCATTTAAAGAGGACTTGGAAACTTGAACGAACAAGAAAATAAATGCATAAAAGAAGTACATTAAGCATAAAAGATGTCTTACAAAGTCGTAGCACAAGTTACACACTTGAAAGAAAACTAGTCTAAGAACAATGGAAGAAAAAACTAAAAGTTCCTCCCCAAGTAGGGAGGAAAAAGAAGAAGAAAAATAAGTGGTGGAGACCCCCATTTTTGCCCTAGAATTATATATATTTATAGTGGGGTTATGGGTTGGGGGTGGAATGACACAATTGCCTTTGAGAAAAGCACAAAACTATAGAAAACGGTGCCTCCTGGGTGGAGATCCCATTGGCGAGCTATCTTCGGGAGAGCTCGTTGGCAATGAGCTCCCCAGGCTTGGGAAGCTCTCCAGTGGTGAGCTGCTTGGTTGCTTTATTGCCGACCTACTTCATCCATCGGTTTCTTTTGCTTCGCATTTGTTTCGGACTGTGACCTCTAAAACCCTAAAACCACATAAAAAAACACATTAATGGAGTTTGAAATGAAGTATTTAAACACATAAAACAGCTAATTAAAGTGAGCTCAAATATTGAAAAAATCAGTTAAGAACAAACTCATGCAAAATCCTAATTCTTTTTGGAATTAGGTTAAAACCAACTTTAAACCTAAACATACAAATATAAAATTTTACCTGAATGGCACTAATTAAACACTAAAGACACATAAAACACATAAAACTATGAATGCACGAAAACACACGCACACACACACACATAAATAGTAAAAATTGCTCGAAACCGTGGGAAAAATGTTCAAATTTGGCCATGAAAAGCCCTAGTTTCCTAGGGTAATAAGAACTCTTTCCTAATCTCTTCTTGATATGATCTAAACAATTCAAGTCTCTTTGACTAAAGCTTGACATACATATTAACGATGCATAGCCGCAATAATCAAAAAAAGGCAACAACAATGATTCGTCATTGTCTCTGATTTGCAGCTTGTAACCATAATATTCTCTAAGCGAATCAAAATTTGGATGTGTGTTGCAGCCTAGCCATCAATATCAATTGATCAATTTACAATTGATATGTTAATATTACTTTTAGTAAATAGGATTTATGTTAAAAGTTTATTATTCCCTCCCTCTTAATATAATTGTCACTTTAGATATTTGCACAAGGTTTTAAGTAACAATATATTTTTGACCAAATGTCCACAAATGCCTTTATTAAGTTGAATTGACTTCATATCACTGGATGACAAATATTTGCAATTTAAGAGCTTTTATTTAGAAGCGAGAAGAGAGAAAAGATAGGAGAGAAGTTATACAAATCTAGTTAGGCTAAAGATGTGTCAAGCTGAGGAGATGAAAGTTAGAACATGCTTGGACTTGAGAATGCCAAGATTGAAGCACAAGTGGCTAGATCCCTTTAAGGGCAAGAAGGCCGGATTCACTTCAAATTTATTTTTATTTTGGTCTTTATTTTGAGCCCAGTTAATTTGATTAAGTGTTGTGAATTGGGCTAGTTTAAATGTTGGTTTAATTCGTAGTTTTAGACTCAATTATCTAGTCTTTTAATAAGGCCCATTTGACCCATATTTGGAACTTGGCTGAATAACTAGTTAGTACTACTAGGGTTTTCTTTTCTTACTTGTTTAGAAAGAAAGTTTTTGGGTGCTACTTGGAGATTTTCTTGCCCTATATTTTAGGACTTTTGGATAGTTTTTTGGACTCTTTAAGCCTATAAATAGACTCATGTTGGCTGAACATAATCATCAACTTTGATAAAAAAAAAATTGAGTTTTGTGAGTTTTAATACTCTTCTTTTAGTCATTGAATAGACTATTTGTTGGGCTCCAAGTTTGAGCAACTTGTGAGTGTATTAACCAACACAAAACATTGGGACAATATTTGACTTAAGACACTAGTTGGTTCTTGCTTGGCTAATAGTGAGTGTTGACTAAATCGTCCAATCGGTTGCATACTTGTCTATATTATTGTTTATGTTGTTTGTCTTTGTTTATTTAAAATCTTCAGCTCTATCTTCCTAGTTTTATTTGTCTATATTTTTTATTTGTTTACTATATTTGTTTATAAGTAGACTAGGTAGGGTGTTGCAACTGCAACCAAGACCACTATCGCTACAGCTGCAAAAAGTACTGAAACCATTTGTGTTGCCCTAGACTATATAACTATATCGCCACTATATGGGGTCCGGGAAGGTGTCCCCTCGGGTGGTGGTCTTGCTCACCACAGAGTGGGTGGGGTCCAGGGGCAACGCCTCGAAGAGGGTCTCAGGGGGGCTCCGTCCCTGGAAAGCTAAAATTAATATAGTTTTGTATGTGTGGAAATTTCAAGAATTTTGAGAGCAAAAGAGATAAAGTACAAGTTTTGTATAGGGATAAATTTAAAATTTTAAGAATTAGAGCATTTTGTTATTAACATATGAATTAACAATATAGTATAAAGAGGCACTACCATTTGCCAAAAATTTAGTAGTTTGGTAGTCATATCATGTGCCTCTCACATGATTTGCCCAGCTATAAGAAGGTCTCTTATACACATCTAGATGTGTATAAGAGATAGGATATTTAATGGTCAGACAGTATCTTTAGTTTTCAATCCTTCATTCTTTGTGCCGGTGCTCTCCCAAATCATCTCTCCACTGGAGAATTATGAGACTTCCCCTCATTTCTTTTCTTCTGGTAGTCGATCTCTTTCTCCTCCCATCTTATGCTTCTCTCCTTTCTTATTTTTTTTTTTTTACTTTTGTTTTAGTTTAAGGTACAAAGAAGTGTAATCTGTTACTGAGCAAGGCATATTCAAGGTAAGATATTTTTTCCCCTTTCGTTACTTAGGCATAACAGATCACCACTGAGGTGTCTCTTCTCTTATCTTGAGATTAACAAAATTTTTCATAACTCTGTTTGCTGATTTCTATAGTTCCTAAGAAGTCTGTACCTGCCAAAGTAGAGTCAAGAACCCCACCATTGTTACTACTCTAGAACTATTGCTTCTGGTAATTACTTCTTCTTTGTTTTTATTTACATAACTAAATCTCATAATTTAGGAAATTTTTGATAATTTGATTGATTTCTCGGTTATTTTTTTGGATATTCATTAAAAAATTTGTGATATTTGAATGTATTAGAGGAGTGCGGAACTTTTGATTCCCAGGTTGCATAGGTTCTTTCACAGCCTTTTTACTGGACAATTCAGAAAGTTGCTAGTGAAGAATTCTTTGGTTTTGCATGGTCTTTGTTTTGCGAATAGTATTACTATTCTAACTACTATATTGATCTTGATCTCCAGTACTTTTCGTTGAGTCATCTTGTAATTAAATAATATGATTTGATGAATTTCCTTTGTGTTGTAGTGGGCATTTAGTTTTAACTTTAAAAGTCTTTTCATTTTCTCTAATTTATTCTGTGCAACATATTTCTCACTTGATACTTGCTAAAACATGCCAAATTTATCTTATTTTAATTTCTTCTTTTGATTTTCCTTGGTAATTTAAAACAAAAAAAATAAGAGAGTGGAACTGATTTGCCTTGGTAATTTGAAATAGAAAAAATAAGGTAATGGAATTAATTTCCCTAAATTTAAAGAATTTCTTGTGATTATAACCCCATGAAGTCACTTGTGATCTAATGATTACTTAAAGAATTTCTTCAAAGACCACAAGGAAAAGGAAAATGTTTTAAATGGTAAAAACAGTAATAAAAATCATTAAACAGGTTCTGAGCTTGAGGCAAATATAATGAAAATACGGTTTTAGTTTAATTTATATGTGAATAACAGCAAAGGCATCAAGGTTGGTGCCAGGCTTTCCGATCATTTAGGTCATGGCTATGCCTTTCATTCTTTCTGAGCTCATTGTTTTTAATGGCTGCTTCTTGTAATCCTTTGTTTGATAGCACTTATATTCGTGAAAAATGGTTTCTGCTCCCATTATTTTTGTGTTCTTATTAGCCTACACATGGTTTACAGATTTTGTAAGAAGTTTCTTTATATTGACATTTCTTTTTCCAGTGGGAACTTGGAACTTTCAAGATCTGGTTTTAAAAGATCATAACCACCCATCTTCTTTTATCAATTATTCAGCCTACTTTTGTGTAGAAATGGTTCAAGAGGGATGACCTTTATTTAGTTGTGTCCTACGAGAGGCCTGGAGCTGCTTTCGTAGTCAGCTGCTTCTGTCATGTCTCTTATACCCATCTGTAGCTTATAAGATTCATGTGCTCTGTCTTCTTCTGCTTGTTTTTTTTTAATGTATGACTTGCTATTCATTTACATTTTATGGGTGGTGTTTGTTTCAAAGAAACAACAAATAGTTTGGCACATGACAATGATGTTTTATATTTCAGTTGATGAAACCAATTGTCAGTTGTTTGGCTAGGATAATTATATAGCCATTAATTGCAGATCTTAAACTTTGTACTTATGTTTTCCTTGGAAGTATATAAACAGGATGTAGCCTTTTACATTTATGTTTAGCAAAGTTTTAGGTTATTATTTGTGTACTCATTTTCATATATTCTTTTTACTTGATAACATTTTTTTATTCTTGAATTTTCAAGTTTGAAAGGGTGGAATAGATCTTATTTCTGTTCCTTAATTGAAACTTTTACAAAGAACATTCCACTATTTCAGATCTTATTTGCTACTAGATTATGATTTTGGAATGGATTGGTTCAAAGATGATCACATCTACAATTCTTCTACGTACCTAAACATAAATCGTCAATCATTAGATGTACTCTTTTAGATGAATTTACATATGTAGAAATGGTAGTTTTCCAGATTATTAAGCATTGTGTAATCATCATAGAATTTTCTTAAAAATTCTATGATCATGTCACAATGACTACATTATTGCAATTGATTCAATAGAAATTTTTTTTCCCTAAGAAATACTATTATTATAAGAATCTCCAACATAATACTAGCATACATTACATTTATATGAACTTAATTTGATTTGGAAATTATAGCTAACTTTTTTTCACTGCATAATGCACAATCATATCACCTAGTATAATGGAATAAATGGGAAAGGCATTTGCCAAAAAGTGGTAGTTGGTAGGTTGTCCAGCTTCATGCTTTTCTCACATGCACATTAATAGGATTTTCTTTTTTTTATTTGTTTTATTTTTTTTTTCACCCCAAAACCCAACATGGCATCTCACCCCCAAACCCTACTTCTCTTTGTCATTTGCATTAGCCCTCATCAGCTGCAACCCAAAAAAAGCTCCACCTTTTCCTTGAGCTTCTCCATCTCCTTCTCTTTCATTTTTTTCTAATTCGCCACATTTGAAGGAATTAGACTCCATCTTTTCTCAATATCATTAGAAGGCAGAGAGTTAGAATAATTTTTTTTTGGGATTTCTTGTTTCTCCTATTGCCATATTTTGTACTTGAATTTTTCTAATTTTTCCATCTTATTCTGTGATTTTTTTTTTTGAAGCTTCAGATTATCATGTAACTTGATTTTAATCAATTGTAATTTTTTTTTTAATCTTTTGTTCAATATCACTTTTCCTAGTTTTTCAATTTTAGTGAGGTTACTGTGTTTCCTTGGTTTTTGTTTCAATTTGTTTTGGTATTTGGTTGTTAAAAGTTTCCCTGGTTAGATATTGTGGATGATTTGAAGTTGTATAAATAGTTTGCATAACACCCTCTTTATCCTTTGAACCTCTTATGATATATATTTCTCTCCTCTCGCAATCTCTTTTATTTACTTATTTGAATCTATAACTACTTCTGTGACTTTTTAGGACAAAAAGTCGACATTTATCTACAGTGGTGTTGAAAATGCATAAGGAATTGTTGGCTTTTGTTTTGTAGAACTCTCTATAAATTACCATGTCAAACTCTTAGTTGAATGGAACTTTTTGACATTCAGCACAATACAATTATATTGAAACAGTTTTTTTTTAATTTATTTTTTGTTTTACAAATCTTAGTCCGACGCATTAAGCTATGGACATGGTTGCGACAAGATTCAAATCTTAGTCCACCTCTTGCTAATGTTCTTTTTTTTTTTCCAAATATATTAGAAAACTATTCCAATTGAAAAGCATGGAGTAAGATGTAAATGAGATATCCAGTGCAAGAATGTGCAACTATCGATGGAGGTCTATGGCTTTTGCCTTTTCGTATTGCTTCATATTTTGATTCTTTACTGCATCTTTTCCTTTTTTTGAATTGAAGCTTTTTTGCATTTGTTCCTTGCAAATATATTCTTACTTTCAACAGTTTTATGCCTTGTGTTATTCTTTGCAGGTCATGAAAGCTTTTGAACAAATGACGAGGGTGTAAATTGTGGAAGTTTGGATCTTCTAGTGATGTATATGCTGCCAGTACTAGATTCTAGATGCTCTAATATCTATTTTTTAGATTAATATCAGGTATGTAAAAAAGTTTGTTGGAAAGTAGTTTAGACATTTTCTGTTCTATGCTAGAATATCAAGAGATTCAAGAATATCCCAATGAATCCTCTTGCAATTTAGGCTAAAATAAAGCTAATAATTCAATGTTCTTGTTTTTGAATTAACAATGCATAGATTTTTCTCTGCTATTTGATTTTCGCATAATCTAGTTGTAATATCTAAGGCAAATTCAACTTGCAAATACTTTGTTTCTCTATAAGTTGTAAGGATGAGTATTTTGTGCATAGGGGATGCAATGGATAGCTTAAGCTATTATTTTCTTAATATAAAGCAGTAAGCATGTGTTTTATACATTGGAATTTTCATCTTATTTCCTTGTAACTATATCTAATAGAGTGACTTGCTAATAACTTTATTATTATTTGTATTAAATTAAATAATTAGAGTTATGGGATTGTTTATCATGGTATGAATGTTGATAATATTAGAGTAGCCATGAAGAATTTCTTGAATAAAAGGTAATCAATTTAATGAATTGTTGATTTGTGGCTTTTTCACGGGTATGATGTATACTTAGATGGCATCACAGTGGTATAGAAAATTATGGGCATAGTGGTATTGTTAGAAACTATAATTGCTACACACAATTGAGCATATTCTGAGAATATTATAGTGATAAACTATCATTCATTTACGGAAAATTGAAAGAGATAAGTTGTTGTGATGGCTGTCTGCATTACTAACATATTGAACAACTATTTATTGAATTTGGTATTTGTTTAACAAGTCCAGTTGTCATACTTTAATCAACCTACTAAATTTGCTAATTAAAATGTTTTTTTTTCCTTTGTGATTCATCTGGTAGTGACTTGTATTGAAACTCACCGGCAAACAAGTTTATTTGGCAAGAAGTGTAACATTTTTTCTTGCCCATATTTTTGATGTTGTTGGCATTGTTTTCCTTTTATGTACTATAGAATTTATGCTAGTTATATTTGAAGACATGGATATTGTAATTTAGTAGGTGTTGAAACTTATAGACTTAATTGTTATAGTTATTTGGTACTCTTTCATGTCGTTATGTTGTTGGAATATGATTATGGCAATTAAATCTTATTTTGTAGGTTATAACTTTTATAATTGAATTTTAGTAAAATGTTATTGTGTTTTTGTTTTTTTTTTTTTTTGTTTTAGCTTTGTTAGTAATAAAATTTCTAAGGAAAATTGCCGTCGCTGCTTGTGACCAAGTTAATTTGTCACAAAAAAGTTTCGATGGTTGTCACTAAATGTCAAGTTGACCAAACACATATTTAGTGACCACTCTACGGCGTCACAAAATGTTGACACTAAATGTATTGATAGAGCACATATTTAGTCACTTCTTTCTTGTTATCACAAATGTCATCACTAATTGCATTAACCAAATGCATATTTAGTGACTCTACCGTCGTCACAAGTCGTCACGAAGTGTCGTCACTAAATGCATTGACTGAGTACATGCTTAGTGACGTTCTCCTCGTTATCTTGGTGATGATGGGCCATATTTAGTGACTAATTTTTAGGGCCTTTTGTGACTACAGATAGTCATCACTATCTTGTAATGAATGGTGGTCGTCACTAAAAACACCTATTTAGTGACGACTTCAATTTGTCGTCACTGTGAGGCTCTTGGATCGAGCCTTTAGTCACGCGCAGTTACAAGTTGAGTCGTCGTCACTAAAGTGTTTTAGTGATGACTTCTTGTCTTTTTGTGACGACTTGGTCTGGTGACTAAAGGCCTATTTTCTTCAAGTAGTGAATATAGACAAGTATGCAACCAATTGAATGGTTTAGTCAACCCTCCCTATTAGCCAAGCAAGAATCAACTAGTGTCTTAAGCCAAATATTGACTCGATGCAAAGAATTAGTAGGAACCAATATTTTGAGTTGGTTAATACACTCATAAATTGCTCAAACTTGAAGTCCAACAAATAGTCTATTCAAAGGCTAAAAGAAGAGTATTAAAACTTGCAAAACTCAAGTTTTTATTATCAAAGTTGTTGATTATGTTCGGACAATATAAGCCTATTTATAGGCTTAAAGAGTCTTAAAACCTAGCTAAAAGTCCTAAAATTTAAAGCTAGGAAATCAACCAAGCAGCCTTAAAAAACCTTAAGTGTTTCTTGCTAAACAAGTAAAAAAAGAGAACCCTAATAGTACTAACTAGATGTTTGGCCAAGGCTCCAAATATAGGCCAAATGGGCCTTATTAAAGACCAGATAATTGAGTTTAAAACTAGAAATTAAACCAACATTATAAACCAGCTCAAATTACAACACTTAATCAAACTAATTGGGCTAAATAAAGACCAAACTAAAATAAATTTGAAGTGAAATCCAACCTTCTTGCACTTAAAGAGATCTGGCCACTTGTGGTTCAATCTTGGCATGCTCGAGTCCAAGCTTGCTCCAACTTTCATCTCTTCAACATGAAACATCTTTAGCCTAACTAGATTTGTATCAAGAGGGATGATGAATTGTCTATTATACCCATCTGGATGTTGTATAAGAGATATATTTAATATTTGGAAGGATAAATTTGATATTTGAACAATGCAAATCATCCATTTTAAGTAATGTGTCATTTTTATTAGGACATGCCAATATGAGAAATGTAAAAATATAAATGGGATAGACGGGTAGCATTTAGTATTAAACTAACCATCTTCTTCATATTGCAATAATTGGTCAATAGTTGCAGCATTTTCTGGACAAATTAAATGAAATCTGTTGCATCTTGTTGTTTTGCACTTTTTGCATACCTACTCCGTGCTTTTAATCCATTCTTTGGATCCCTTTATACCAATGAAGGTTCCCAAATGGAAAAATGTTGGGGGTATTGAATCAAATCTTTATAGCCATAATAGTATTGAATATTTCTAGAATTACTTCTATTTGTGTAGACTTTAATATCACATCGCCTTGTCCTACCACTTTCTTCCCTTCCACCCATAAAACTGTGACTTGCAAAGCTGCGGGCTTATCATACACTGTCTAATCAACTTTAGAAAGGGCTTTCAGAATAATTTGATAATTCTCTAAGTTAGGAACTTCTTTTAAACTCCTAAAGAATCGAGCATATGGATTTTGTTCAAGAACTAACATAAATTTTTTATTTGGCTCTTTTATAATCAAGGACATGCTACCAAACGATTATATAACTCGTGTTCAGTGTCATGAAAATACAACTAAAGGTTACTTGTTGAATGATCACCTGGTATCAAATCATTTAGAAAATGATAAACTTGTTTCTGAGTACTAAAAGTTGTAAATCCCATTATTTCTCCTAGATAAGTTCTTATCACTTGTAAGTAAAGCCAAACTAATTATTACATGTTCTTATACATGTTCTAAACAACTCAAATTCTTCTAATGATGAGGTCAAAAGTTCTTTTAAAATGATTGAAATTTCGTTCTAAACTAAATTGACATCACCATTATAAGAACAAAAATTAATTGTCTCAGAATATAATTTTTTTTTGCATTACAATGAGGTCAATCCTTTTGCCATGGAAGTGATGTTTCCCAAACCTTATTTTGATGATGACATAAGCACTAAACTCTGAAAACAAGCTTTGCAGGTCTGTTACCTTTTGTGCTGGAAACAGGTTGTTCGTATGCAGTACACTGTCCTAACTATGTTAGTTCTCTCGGACAAACAGGATGTACGATACATGTTCACTCGGACACATTTCACCATCCGAACAGACAGGCAGAAAGCAAGTTTCTTAATGCTCCTCTACGGATGCATTCAACTGTCGTAACAAAGCTTGCTCCTTCGGACGCACATGATTGTCCGAAACTCAATCCAGATGATGAAACGGATGCATGCATGGCCGTCCGAACGATATCTTTCACCAACTGCACTGAGATCGGATACTATGTCAGACACATTATAGTTATCTCGAACGTCTGAAACCTCAACGGCTAGTTTTTGTGCATTTATTATTTAGCCGTTTGGAAGTAGTTACAATCATCATTTATTAATACCTACTCTATTGTTCTGTAAAATCCATCTAATACATTGAATACAAGCCTTAGAAAAGAGCAATTTTAGTACAAATTGGCTATAGTGCTATATTATATTAGTGTGCAGCTTAGAGTGCAATTCAATTTTGAGTGGAGTGATAATCTTGTACAAAAGTGAGTTTGTGAGTAAAATTCTTGGCTCAACTAAAAGAGTTTTAGTGTGAGCAAGAATTTCCCTACTTTGTAAAGATTATTGGCTCATCAAGTGTGTGAAACATTCTAGTGGATTAATACTTCAAGCTTGTTAGCTAGACTTGGGACTATTGGTTGTTTAATTTTGTCTCTTTCTTTCTTCACAGTTTCATTGATTCTATTTTCATTATATTAATTGTTAGTTGAAAAATCTTAATAAGTTTAATCTTTCAAAAAGTATTTTTAGAAACGTAATTCACCGCTCTCTCTTAGGTTGCTTTGGGACCAACAATTGGTATCAGAGCCTGGTCTCATTTTATTGCTTAAATTGCTTTTAAGAAAAGAACTATTATGGCAACCAACAATGCTCTAATTTTTTATGGTCAATCCATTATTGGGCCCTTATGTTCAATGGGGCAAAGATACCTGGAGAGATAGAATGAAAATATTTTTGCAATCTATTGATATTGACTTGTGGTATGTTGTAAATGAAGGTTCCTTTGAAGCTACTATCATTGATGATCACACAAATAGAAGAAGATAAAAGACAAGGGATGAGTTCACTCCACAAGACAAGGCAAACTTGACTTTAAATGCAAAAGCCATGAATGTGCTATATAATTCTATTTGTGTGCCTTGGATGCTAATGAATCAACTCGTGTCAAGGGATGCAATTACGCTAAAGAAATTTGGGATAAATTGAAGGAAATCCATGAAGGGAGCGACGATGTTCGTGAGCAAAAGAAATCCTTACTTTTTGCCAAGTATGAGTCCTTCAAGATGGAACCACATGAAAATATTGACAAAATGTATTGTAGGTTCAATGACATCATTAAGGATCTTGAAGCCTTGGGTAAGGAGTATTCTTTGGATGAAAAGAATAGAAAAATCTTGAATGTTCTATCCAAAGAATGGGGGGCCAAAACAATCCCTATAGAAGAAGTCAAGAATTTAAATTCTATGCCTATTGACTCACTAATCAACTTTCTTACTTCTTATGGATTGAAGTTGAAGGTCAAAGTGGTGGATGATGAAGAAACAAGACCAAAAAGGAGCATTGCATTAAAAACCTCTCAAGAAAAGGATGAAAATGGCTCCATCAATTTAGAAGACGAAGATTTTGATGAAGGTGAGTCTTGCACTCATCACCAAAGGATTTCTTAAACATTACATCAACAAACGGAGATTGAGAAGAGGTGGTCTACCAATTCAAATAATTTCAAAATGAAGACTAAGCTAGAAATGAAGAAGCAAAATGAAAAGTGCTTTGAATGCGGTCAATTCAGACACTTTGCAAGTGAGTGTTTCCAAGAAAAAGAAGGAAGGAAGAAAGCCTCGTTTCAACAATTTTCAAAACACATGGGATGATTGCAACTCCGAAGGAGAAGTTGTAGAAGAAATGGAGTTGGCACAAATGGCCTTTTTGGCCATTGGAGATGATGAGGTAAATTCTAGCTATGACTCCAGTGATGAAAATGATGAAAATGATCTTGAAGCTTTCATTTTAAATTGCATGATAGCTTAAGGGAATCATATGCTAGAAATAAGGAGTTAGTGAAGAAATCAAATGCTCGGTTGAATGTTAACTCTAAGATGTGAATGGAGACATAATAGGCTATCACAAAAAAATAGTGACTTGAAGAAAAGAATGGATGTGAGATCAAAGGTCAAGGAAGATACAAGCATCTAGATGTGTAAAAGATTGGAGTTTTGAGATCTTCTCTTGATTAGATAAAAGAGAAAATGTTGTTGATTTGAAAAGAAATAGAAATGTATTAATCAACAAAAACTTTATCATGTTTAGAAGGGATGACTTATGTTTTGTAAAATCAAAATCCTCTTTATATGGAAATAAAAATATTATTTGTAAATATTGCCAACAACATGGACATGTCAAGAATATGTGTTGTGTCAAGAAAAATGAGAAACTTGGAATGAAAGCCGTATGGATTAATAGCAAAATCACTAACTCTAATGGATCCAAGAAAATATGGGTACCAAAAGTTATCAATTGATTTATTGTGTAGGTACTTAACATCACCAACAATGCTAAGTGGTTCATAGATAGTAGATGCTCAAGGCACATGACGGGTGATGCTTCTTTCTTCACAAACCTCAAATACAAAAACAGTGGAAAAGTTAGACCTTTAGTAACATTTGGGGATAACAATAAAGCAAAATCAATCGACATTGGTGATGTAGGTAAAAATGGTGAAACCTTGATAATGAATGTGCTTCTTGTTGATAATTTGAACTACAATTTATTCACTGCAATTCAACTTTGTGATAAAAATTTATATGTATTATTTACCAAGCATGAATGTCTTATTCTTGATAAAAATCATGTTGTTTTATTTAAGGGTGCTAGGCTTAATGATGTTTATGTGATTCACCTTGAAAAAATTAGTAATAGCAATGTAAAATGTCTTACCGCTTCCATAGCTTGGCTTTGGCATAGAAGACTTTGTCATTTTAATATGGATTTAATTAAAAAACTTGCTAAGAAGGAATTGGTAAGAGGTTTGCCAAAACTAAATTTTTTGAGAAATAAAATTTGTGACGCATGCCAATTTGGTAAACAATTTAAAGTTTCTTTTAAACTAAAGAATTATGTGTCCACTTATAAACCTGCAGAATTGTTGTACTCAGACTTGGTTTGGATCAACTCAACATGTTAGCCCTGGTGGTTGTAAATATGCCTTTGTAATTGTGGATGACTATTCTAGGTATACCTGGGTATTATTCCTTGTTCACAAAAATGAAACTTTTGAAAAATTTGTAAAATTGTTTTCCAAACTTCAAAATTTATTGAATTTAAAGATCATTTCATTAAGAAGTGACAATGGTGCCGAATTTAAATTTGGAGGCTTTCTCAAATTTTGTGATCACAATGGCATTTCACAAGAATTTTCGATTGTTAGAGTCCCTCAACAAAATGGTGTTGTTGAAAGGAAAAATAGAACTCTTCAAGAAACCGATAGAACTATGATTAGTGAATGCGATTTACCACAATATTTTTGGGCCGAAGCTGTTAACACGGCTTGTTATGTCATGAATCAAGTTTTGTTGAGATCCATTTTAAAAAAAACTCCTTATGAACTCCTATTTTGTAAAAAACCCGTTGTGAGCTATTTTAAAGTTTTTGGTTGCAAATGTTTTAACTTTTTATCAAACACATCTAGTTTTAAAAATCAAAGAAAATCTTGGTAAATATGACAAAAAATCAGATAAAGGAATTTTTCTAGGATATTCTAATGACAAGAAAGCATATCGAGTATACAATAGAAGAACGCTTTTGATTGAAGAAGTTGAACATGTTACATTTGATGAAGCTAATGATGTTATCTCAAAGAATATATGTGAAGATGAAGATGTAGGTATTCAAAAGGAGCTTGAGAAGCTCACTATCCATGAAGATCATAAAGAGATCACATCAAGCAATGATGTCAACAACCATCAAGTAGATGATGAAGAAGAAAAGAACGAGGATATTCCAAAAGATCTTCCAAAAGCTTGGAGATTTGTCTCTAGTCACCTTCAAGATTTGATCATAGGTGATCTATCAGATGGGGTAACTACTTGCTCTCATAAATCTTTGAATAGTAATTGTGCATTACTTTCTCACATTGAACCTAAACATGTAGATGTTGCTTTAAATGATGAATCTTGGGTCATTGCCATGCTTCGAAGATGAACTTAGTCAATTTGAGAAAAATAACGTATGGACCTTAGTTGAAAGACCATCAATTCATCTCGTAATTGGAACAAAATGGGTTTTTAGAGACAAATTAAATGATAAAGGTTAAATCATAAGGAACAAAGCTAGACTTGTTGTAAAAGGTTATGCTCAAGAAGAAGGTATTGACTTTGATGAAACCTTTGCACCCGTTGCTAGATGAGAATCCATTCACATGTTTCTCGCATATGCATGTTTTAATGATTTCAAATTATTTCAAATGGATGTCAAAAGTGCCTTTTTAAATGGTTTTATTGATCAAAAAGTTTTCGTTGAACTACTTCCGGGCTTTGAAAATAAAAATTCTCGAAATCATGTTTTCAAATCTCTCTAATTATCTTTATATGGTTTGAAACAAGCTCCATGAGCTTGGTATGAAAGACTAAGTGGTTTTTTAATTGAAAATGGATTTAAAAGAGGTGTCGTTGACACCACTCTTTTTACCAAAACAAATTCTCAATGGTTTGTTAATTGTTCAAATTTATGTTGATGATATTATTTTTGGAGCAACTAATGAAAGCTTGTGCAAGGATTTCTCACATTTAATGCAACAAGAGTTTGAGATGAGTATGATGGGAAAGTTACAATTTTTCCTTGGACTACATGTTCACAAAGTCAAACAAAGTAAGGGACATTTATTACACAAATTAAGTACACAAAGGAGCTACTCAAACGATTAGGAATGGAAGATTGCAAACAAGTTGGTACGTCTATGTGCACTTCAACCAAACTTGATAAAGATGAAAGAGGTAATAGTGTTGATGAAAAACGCTACAGAGGTATGATCGGATGCCTACTTTATTTAACAACTAGCAGACCAGATATTATGTTTACTGTTTGTTTATGTACTAGATTTCAATCTTGCCCTAAAGAATCGCACTTGATGGTTGTGGAAATGATTTTTAGATACTTAAAGGGTACAGTGAATTTTGGTCTGTGGTATCCAAAATCCTCTACATTTGATTTATAATTAGTTATTCTGACGCTGCTTTGTTGGGTGAAAAATTGATAGAAAAAGTACCAGTGGTATGTGTCATTTCCTGGGTAATTGTTTGTGTCTTGGTTTAGCAAAAACCAAAATTCTATTTCTCTTTCTACGGCTGAAGCCTAATACATTGCTGCTGAAAATTGTTGTGCCCAACTTCTATGGATGAAAAATACTTTAAAAGATTTTGGTGTTGTCTTTGATTGTGTGCCTATAAGGTGTGACAATACTAGTGCAATTAATCTCATAAAAAATCCTATAATGCACTCTAGAACCAAACACATTGATGTTAAGCACCATTTTATTAGAGATCTTGTTTGCAAAAAGGAAATATGTGTTGAATTTGTGTCTACTTTAGATCAACTGGCTAACATTTTTACTAAACCCTTGGTCCTAGATCGTTTTGAATCTCTCAGAAATCGTTTGGGGCCTTTAAAGTTCACATCGGCATAGTCTCTTAGTTCGGACGCACATGCTCGTCCGAACAGCTGTTTGACCCTCTCTTGGATGCTCTCAATCGTCCGAAAACCTCCTCTCTGCCTCGGACGCTTATGATCATCCGAATTTTCCTCAATTTCTTCACTGTCCCACTGGAATTCTACCGGATGCTTCCCATTGTCTGAGAGAATTGTCTAAGCACTAGCAGGTCATTTCGGCCGTCTGTTCATCAGCTTTCGGACACATAATCAAACGCACCCAAATTGTTTAGACGTCCGAACGGTCCCTCTGCTCGATTAAAACGATCAATTTTCCCCCTTTCAGACTCACCCTAAGCCCTGAACCTTTCTCTGGCGAATTTTTTCCCGTCAAAATTCCTCAAACTTCTTCCTTCTCTCGGCAAATTGATTGGGGAATATTCATTCCTAAAGTGTTCATCACTATTATTCCACTTAATTTTATCTATCTACCATCCAATTTCGTCAAATTTCCACCAACTTTCCCAAAAATCAAAATTTTTATATACCTTCCATTCACATTGGTTAGATCCTGTGGAGGCTCTGCAACCAGCAACTCGTGGACGTAAATCAAAAGGAAAAGCTCCAGTGCGAGGGGAATCATCTGCTAATCCTCAAGCTTCAACAAATACACCCCTACCAAAATTCATCGATGCCAAGGCATCCGAACGGTATACATCTCTTCTTAGCAAATCAATAATCATTCAAAGAGTTGCTTCTCAAAGTCTTTTCGATGAATTTAATCTTCCCATTGTCAAATCATGTTTTGAAAAACAAAATTGGGGTCACTTAGTTCACACTGACTTACCCGTTTATCATGACATGGTGCTCCAATTCGCAGCCAATTTTAGGGAAGGCCCCACTGTTCACACATTAGTTTCTCGTGTGAACAACACAAATCTTGAAATTTCCTCCAACATCTTCAATGCTCTTTTTGAATGTGAAGTCTCAAACCCGAATGAATTTTCTTATTTCTTTTCTTTAGATAAATGGCCCGCTCATGATACTCAATTTGATATTGATGAGGTCAGAGAAATTTTTAACATCAATTTCATCATAACAGGTCTCGGAAGCCAAGACTACATTGCTCACTCCTGAAATGAATATTCTATACACTCTTGTCACAAATTTACTGTTACCAATTGCAGATGGGCATCGCACCGAGCCCGAAAAAATGCAGCTTTACCTGTTTTACTACGTTTTCAAAGGGATTCCTCTTGACTTTGAATATCTTTTTTGCTCCTTGTGGGAACTCTTTCTTACTGATACTAGTTCAAACATTCCTTTCAAAAAATTTCTCACCAAAGTATTTGATTTTCTTGAAATACCTTTTAGCAGAAACAAACAAAGAAGCTTTCCTCTTATATTTCAACAAATCCTATAAGAGACAGAAAAGGCTTCTCATTATTTTAATGATCAATGGTTATAAAGCAGCCTTTATATTGAACAATCAAAATCCCAAGCCTCTACCTTTGGTTTGGCACTTCCCCATTCTCTTCCTCCTCAAATTCCTCCACCAGTGCATGATTCTCATCCTTCTTTCTCCGAACCTTCACTTTCACAAATCTGTGGCATCTTCTCAATTCTTTGAGCACTCAGGTGAGCTCCTTGCAACGTTGCACTAATCACAAGTTAAAGCGACTTGAAACTCGTCAGATGATCCTCCAAGAGGCACTCAGCTTAGGCATGTCTACTTTAGCTCAGGTTCAATTTGCCAATATTCAATCACAATATCCACTCAACTCCTCTACCGAAAGTTATGACAATGCCGAAGAAGAGGATGCTCGTGAGGGTAACGATGAGGACATTGATAATCAAGGTGCTGATGATGATGATGAGAGCGACGACAAGAACATTGACGACACATTCAATTTTATCATGCAACGACGCGATGACGGAGATGAAGATAGTGAGGCTACTGATGATGACGCCCCCTCCAAATGCTGCAAGATCGAAAAATGCTCTAAGAAGAAAAATGACTCGACTTAGATTCTCTGTTAATTCATATGTATTTTGGTTTTAGCATTACTTTGGATATTACTTTGACAAAGATGTTGGAAGCTCTCATTTTGGTTTTATGAATTATTTTGACTTGATATAGATCTTAATTTTGATGTTGGTGATATTGGTGTTGATAACTTTGATGATGTTCGTGTTGGATATTTGAGTGCACTTTCTCAGGGAGAGCTTTGTTTGATGATGTCAAAAGGGGGAGTAGGAATTAAAAAAAAAAATTGCAAAATTGTTGGTTGTGCTAAAAACATTGCAAAATTGTTGGTTGTGCTATCTGTTGATCCTAATGCAAAATTATTGGTTGTGGTATCAGTCATATTTATTGATTTTACATGTTGGCTATTCTATGACTGTTTGTTATCATCAAAAAGGGAGAGATTGATGTTTCCCAAACATTATTTTGATGATGATATAAGCACTAAACTATGAAAATAAGCTTTGCAGATCTGTTACCTTTTTTGCTAGAAACAGGTTGTTCGCACGCAGTAAACCGTCTGAACTATGTCAGTTCTCTCGGACGAATAGGAGTGTCAAATATAGATTCATTCGGATGCATTTTACCGTCTGAATAGACATGACAGAAAGCAAGTTTCTTAATGCTCCTTTATGGACGTATACAACTGTCTGAACAAAGCTTCCTTTGGACATACATGACCGTTTGAAACTCAGTCCGGACGATGAAACGGATGCATGCATGGCCGTTCGAACGATATCCTTCACCAACTGCACTGAGATCGGACGCTATATGACACAACATACTTATCTCGGACGTCCGAAACCACAATGGCTAGTTTTTGTGCGTTTATTATTTAGCCGTTTGGAAGTAGTTACAACCACCATTTATTGCTCCTATAAATACCTGCTCTATTGTTCTGTAAAATCTATCTAATACATTGAATACAATCCTTAGAAAAGAGCAATTCTAGTACAAATTGGCTATAGTGCTATATTGTATTATTGTGCAGCTTAGAGTGCAATTCAATTTTGAGTGGAGTGATAATCTTGTACAAAAGTGAGGTTGTGAGTAAAATTCTTAGCTCAACTAAAAGAGTTTTAGTGTGAACAAGAATTTTCCTACTTTGTAAAGATTATTGGCTCACCAAATATGTGAAACATTCTAGTGGATTAA